>JADANN010000010.1:0-89730 GCA_018806985.1 Angiostrongylus vasorum | reverse complement strand
GATATCACAACTTAGAAGAAACTTGTTTAATCAAAATAAAGGCAGGTAGTCTACATTTGGCCATCGAAAAACATGTTTGCCAACTTCCATTGCCTAAGCCGCCGAAGTCCTGGAGGCCATGTAGTCATCGAAGGCAGTTTCGGCCTTGACTCGGTTTCTGAAGCACTTCTCGCAAGGTGGTTGTCGAGATCCCTGAAGAAGTGATAGTCGGCAGCCGAGAAGACTGGCTAGCATTGTGGATTGCACATCCCGGGAATTTTCGCAACTTCAGATCGTAATATACCGCCAAGCCAAACAACAGACGCGCTTTCGTGTTCCATAAATTCGACATATTTAGTGATGGATCTTCAACTGCTTCTCCCGCGTGTACTCTTCTGTTCTGTTCGAACAGTGAGTGATCTTCACGAGGCATCTCGGTTCTTCTTCTGTTTTCCCTCCCCGTTCCAGATTCGGCCCTTGTCACTACTTTAAACCGTGATTAGGCTTCCGTTCTCGAATTCCATCCAATCGATGCTTTCACATCGCAGTGATTACCGGTGTTCAATTGTTTTAAGAGCACCACGGCATATTTATATGTAATGTTACGATGTTTAGTAGAGAACTAACTTGTAACCTTCTCGCACATTACTGCTTTGCCTTTGAACTCTGTGGAGATTGTGCATTCGAACCTCTTTTTCAGACTCACTGTTCGAGCGTTATCAGTTCCACCAAGCATGAAACAGTATTGTGTACCGCTTGTGCTTTGCACGAGAACGGCTTAATTTCGCTTCCTGCGCTGCTTTTTACGCTTTATGTTAAGTGTTCCATCGTTGACGTTAAGTGAAATTGAACTTCCTCTGAAAAAAAAAGCTATAAAGGCAATTTTTCACTGTGCAACCCTACGGTTCCCGCGTACTTCTTCCAACGTTCTATGGTACACTTGTTATTGTTGTGCACTCGAAATGATCATAGTTTCTTGGATATTCCGGATGGGGCAAGTGTAAGGTTCGTTCTATTCTGTAAACTCTTACTTTATTAGTTAATTTACTAGTTACTACGTAGACGACTTCGCGTTTTTTTTATAAATATGCAATATATAAATGTAACACAATAAGTAAAATAAATAATACAAGAAATATGATACAATATATAGAGATATATAAATATAAATATACAAATGGTGAGCAATGGGGCGGATAGCACAGTGGTGGTAATGTCAGCCTTCACTGACATGTTGCTAGTTCGATTCCGCTCCGGTCCAACCAAGCTTCTCATCCCTCCGGGGTCGTGAAATTGGTACCGTACTTGTCTGGAGAAAAATCACTCTCTGCAATTCAATTGGGAACGCTCCAGCCCAGCTATCTATCTCAGGGCTCCAAGGGAGAATTGCTCGACCAGCATTCTACGACATTCAAGATGAAATGAAAATCCTGAAGCAGCAACCGAAACCACACGTAAAAACTTGGAAGACCCTCGTGGATGATGGATGCGAGGAAACGAATTGGATGTGAGGAGTGCTGGGATCGGCACAGTAGACGTGAAGACGGATAAAATAAATAGAAATAAAAAAAATAAATGATGAGCATTCGAATTATTCATATTCTCTCGGAGATTCTGGACGTGACAAGTGTAAGGTTCGTCCGGTTTTCTCTACTTTTACTTCATTCGTTAATGTGCTGGTTACTGTATAGAGGACTTTGTGTTTTCTCGCCGTTTGCTAGATAGCTTTACTTCATTTGTATGCCGTTGCTGCCTTGGACTCCACTGTAAGCTCGCAGAATTTTGATCTTGTGGGGTGAGCCACTACTTCATAAGAGCCGCGAACAATTGCAGTCTGATAAAAAAATCAAAAAAAACTCGAATGTCGTCTCCGATGTCAAAGCACAGCGGTTTTTGTAGTGCTGGAGATGTTGCCGTCTGCTTGTTTTCTCATGTGTTGAATTTGTGTGCGTCATTGCTTCGGAAATATATATTCTATTTATTACTTGCATATAACCATTGTTGATAAGCTGTTTTAGGTGACGTTGAGAATAGGCAGAAGAGCAGAAAGCTGCAGAATTGTCTGCAGTTTCCTCGTCACACAGAGCGTCTCCTGCTGCGTTCTGGTATCAGTCGACGTCAAGCATGCTCCCACTCATTAAATTTAAAATCTTTGTTCTCTTCCGTGGCCTTTGTTAGGTTTTACCACTTTCGAAATTCATTCCACTGGTGCTAGAAGTCATCTCGCTATGTTGTATATCCTTACAGTTTCCTATGTAATCCTATTTAGTTCTCTTTTGAATAGATAGCTCCATTTAGTGAGTGAATAACAAAATTTGGTTTCAGTGCCCGTTATTAATCTATAAAGGAATGACAAATGTTTTGGTATGAATACTTGCTGATAAGTTGCAGTTAGTCGATACCGTATTATGTTTTTGCTTCTATTGTGCTCTCGACTTATTCTGTTCAGAACACTCATCACTCCTTACATCTTTATCTTCACTACCTACCGTTTGTGGGTAATCCTCGTGTCCAGTACTGTAGCGTTTTTTCCTTCAAAAGTATAAAAATCTTCTTTTCCTATAACTAGGCTTGAATCTGTGTAGCACTCAAACTGTGTTAGTGGAACAGCTCATTTCCAACTTTACAAACTGGAATTATGCTCATATTTATTATTTCATGTTTCCGTTGCTCTTGCATATGTGGATGCCAACCGATTATGAATCTTCCAGTCCAGGATTTTTGTGAGTAACGTGGTCACCATTACTTTAACGCATGTATATCCTCACACAAGGTAAGCATCCATAAAACTTGCCCTGACACTACATTTTTAGTTCTTAGGCTGTGTCTGTACCATTTTAAGAAACAAGTTTCTTTCTGCGTTTTTATTCTGTTGTTTTATTCTTATATTAATTTGTTGTCAACTGGGATTATTTCAATAAAATTGAAAAAGCATTCGGGCAATTTTTTGTGCTGTTCTTCATTGTTTTGTTATCACCTTCGTTTGAGCTGGAGACCGCATAATGCTTGGTGCGAGCTCGGGCTTTAAGAAGTCCGTGACGAAAATGGTAACTTTTAAGACCAAGAGGGCTTTTGATGAACCGTTGCCAACAACGTTGACGACTTGATGTAGTGCTGGAGTTGCGGATTTATAAAAACGTAATCCAAGAATATGTAGATGAACGGGCGGGTGCGTGTTGCGCGATAGTTGGAGGGGCTCTGCAATGCAGATAAGATTGGTCACCGTGCCAGAGGATGACCAAATTCTCCATCCATCCGGGGTCAGCAAATTGATTCCAGACCCGTCTGGGAGGATGGGAGCACTGAATCGATACATCGATAAGCCACCGCGAGTGATTATAAATGGTATACATGTATATTATCACCTCTAACGATGCTGCTTAGTGGGGTCGAATGCATGATGCCTTCCTAAGAGATTGATCAACGCCGAGAGCTTTATCACTTGTCCCCCTTACTTAGATAAACGTGGGTAAAACTGATCATGATCTGCCATGCGAGTTCATGTTTGGAGAAGGTAGGACTTCTGACGACCATCCTCCTTGTCGACGAGAACTACCACGAGCTATTGCAAGTCTTCTGGCACCTGCTGATGATACCTCCACAGTGGATTTCCCTTATTAGCATGCCATTGACGTAAGCTTTCTGCTTTCTGAGGTCTAAAAATAAGTATTTCAGTGTTCGCAAGATGACAACAATCAATGGGACTGTCCTCTCCCGAGGATCATGCTGGCATTTGTTCTTGCTGCTGGACATTCGGCTGCGCTAATGGAGAACTTCAGTCAGCCACTTTCGCAGAAGCGTATGGGTTCGACGATTCTTTCCACGCCTTTTCTTTTTTGAATTACTTTACTTGCTCGTTTATTTCGTTCTTTTATCGATTTATTTATTTCAACACTTGTTCACGTTGTTAGGAGGACTGATGGTTTATTCTCGGTATCGCCATGGTTATTTCTAATCCCTAACACTGCGAGTTAAATGAGGGGATTTTAAAGACTCTTAGTGAATTCTCCACATCATGGCGCTTCGATTTTTTCAAGATATTGGATTGAATTCGTTTCATTTATATTACCATATTATGTGGTCCACCTATCGTTTAGTTTGAACCAAATTTTGGATATGAAATGCAAGCTAGTCTCTACCTTCAGTGAAGCTGTCCTTCTCAGGACTTGCTTGTTTCGTTAGCTCCTTAGCTCGGTGGCGCATTGGTCGGAGGCAATCTGTAACAGACACATGCTAAGGCTCGATACTTGCTCCCCTGGCCCACCAAGCCTTCCATCCCTCCGGGTTCGGCAAATTAGTACCAGACTAGTCTGGGAGGATATCATCACAGGCTCGATACATCGGTAGGTCACCGCGTTTCATCCAAAGGCCCGATATTCCTTCAGTCACCTCTAACGATGTTTAATGAAGTTGAATGCATGGTGCATCCCTCAGGGACTGATAAGCGCCGAGACTTTTATTCTTGCCCTTCATCCTTTGTTGCAGTGCTACTTCCAGAAGGGTTCTGGAGTGTTCACAATGACATTCTCATCTTTAGAAACTATGAATTTGAGCTTGTGTTCCACGGAATGGCCATCGCTTGCTGGGAGATTCATCCATACCTCATGCCTCCTTCACCCACAGGGATATACCTTCACTATTCCTCCTGGATTTCCACCCAAAAATCGGACGGCCAGTACGAAATATTCCATCGGTGAGACCATTCTCATTTCTACACTTTTGTTATCGTCACCACCATTGTTTTTATTTCATTATTTTTGTCGTTTTTTAAGACTATACAACGTAGTTACTAATATGACGAACAGTGGAAATAATTACAATCCATTCTTTTCTAATATTTCTTTCTTTTTTTCATTTTTTTTCTCAGTGGCATGCACTTGCCCTTCTCAGGAAATCGTGACGGTATCTGAGAGCGTTTCCTTTGTGAATGGCTCACTTCAGAATCGAACGGTAGCTTTGGCGATAGAGCTTTTAAATATCGATTTCGCCGTTATTTATGAGATTTACGACTTACCCACCTGTGCATTAAGGAACATTTATTTTTTCATCTTTTTAGGGACCACGGCGCGCTCGGTTCTGCGAGCCGTCGCCCAATAACTACCGTCGCATCGTTTGCTGGTCGACTGGCGTGAACGTTTATCTCACAGGGTGGAAGAGTGAGAACTGCAGTACTGGTGTGTCGCTTTAATTGTATGATGTTGTCGTTTTGGGAAGATTGGGATGTTTAGTGCGTGATGATGGGGACAGAAATCGTGTTGCTTCTCATTTTACATGTGTCAGAGAAAGACGAAGCCCGTTGTCGCTCGCTGGAAAACACACGTCGATTCTCGACGGTAGTTTCAAGTGTTCATATATTTACATATTAATTGTTTGTTATCATCTACGTCTGGCTGTTTCGTACGAAGCTGAACCGCTCACTATTGGTTCATTAGGAGTCGTCAGTTTGCTATATCACGGTAGTGTGAATCATGCGTAGGCTACCTGGTCTACTTATTTCAGACGATTGAGAAGCAACTGCAGGGGACTTTGTACTATTTTCCTCTTATGTGCATAGTCGCAAAAAAATTAGTGGTTATGCATAATATTAACAATCAGTGTTGTAACTTAGAAAGGTCCCAAGGTTCTGATAGAGTTGAAAGGTCACAGTATGTTAACGATAGGCTTTTTCCATCAAACGAATTCACTTTTCTTCATTCGCAGTGTAGAACAGGTAGCAAGGTTGAACACATTGTGAGTTAACATTGTTTTGTCGCGCTTTACTGCTTCCTGCATTCATCTGGATAAGTATTCCATCCGAGTGTTCTATAATTTTTCAGCAGCGATGTTCTGTGCAATATTTGTAGGGAAACGTACTCTGCGCACCGAGTGCTCAATTAACTGGAGATTTACAGACTCCATGTCGTCCTCTTCTAGTTCAGTGAGCTTAGTTCTCAGTTCCGAGTTGACTTTTTGCCTCCGTAATTCCTATGTTAATTATCTAATTTGTTCTTTACAATCTCTTAGAGTCATTTTTTCTAGCAATTACATTGCCGACGGAATGTTTCTAGGTTAGAGCTATAATCAGCTGAGTGTTGTTAAAGTAGTGTGTTTGCTTTCCACTTGTGTGCATATTTCGTTTTTCTTATTTTTGAGAAGAGATAGGTTAAATAGTTTCCTAACAACTTTACAGATAGTCAGCTTCTTTATGCTTTTGTTCATTTTTATTATTTATTGCTGTTGTTGTTCACAACCAATGGCCAGTTTAGGGCAACATGGCTTTCGTTATTGAAGGAATGTGAATGACGTCGTTGAGGTTTAGTTTTGTAACACACTTGTTTGAGGTTATAGGAATGCCTTAGTGGTGTTACTTTTCGCGATATTTAGCAGACATTTTTTTATTCCACTGTTAGTAGTCCACATTTCAATTCCACGTGTTGTCCTAATTTTCTTAGCCTTTTTTTGGCTAAACGCGGCATCCAGACCAATTTTCCAGTTTGTGTCGCCGTATTCGTCTTACGCGTTCACTAATGGTGATGTTATTCGAAGCAAGCAGTGCAGAAGACCAAGTCGGTTCGTGTCGTTCGTATGCTTGTGAACATTGTAAACGTATCGTGGAGGTTTGATTTCTAAAGCGGTAATTATAGTATTTTACGTTAGCGCACTTTTTGGAAAAAGACTGTTCTTATGCCTCTGGGCTCTCTCATTTTCTTGCAAATGTCACAGCCCATGTTGGTCCGACATGCAGTGCTTGCCCTTGGTCTTTAATGAATTGTGACGTCAATAAATGGTCACTGTCGCCGTGTGAAAACGGTGCCACGTGTGTTAACGTGGAGTCAAAAAAAATAACTACATCTCAGAAACGCTTTGAGATGTGTTCGGCTGCGTTGCTTTTGAGTATTCGTCGAATACTTAGAATGTCATTGCCGTTTTCTCAAAGACTTCCTTCGATGTTTCTGGTACATTTTGGTCTTACTGCTTAGAACTTACCTTAACATTGGATCATTCATTGATCGGACCCGGCAGTATGTTTGCGGATGCCCTCTGGGTTATAAAGGACTACGTTAGCAAAACACTGAGCGAATTATTGATGGGAGAACATATAATACGTGAGCTGGAATCTTTCTTTTAGTAAATTGTACTACGATGTGTTTGTTGCTGTTGTCTAGTGATGCCTCCAACACATGCACCATAGTGTCAGTCAGATACGACTGGTACATGCATAACAAACTCCATTACATGGGGGTGAATATTGGCGGTCTATATTGAAATGCACATATCTTGTCTAGGTTTTAAGTGTCTTTATTATTCTGTGGTGACGATTCTGTTATTTTCTGAAAATGTGGACGGTACATTTCACTTTTCTTTCTTTTTTTTTCATGAAGGCTCCTATCTGCAACAGCAAGGGGCCCTCGTCGAAGAACCCTGCTGTCGCAAATCGCCAGGGTCTTTTTCAAAATTTGATGGTGTGGCTCTGTATCCTTAGTTCGGAGAAGAGTTTTAGCCTATTTCAGTGATCTTATCGGTTCTGATTGCGACAGCGATATAGGTGACTGCTTACTTACAACAAGCAGATCTTTCAGTTGCTCAGTGAGTTGCATTTTCTTCCTATTGTTCTCGATTGCTGAGGAATTCGAGATTATTCAGGAATTCTATTTGTCATGAGGCATGTTCTTTCAGTACTTTCCTTTCATTTGTAAACACTTTCGACTATGTGCAGAAATGCCCATCTGTAGGAATTCAACATAGATGCACCTGTATACAGTGGGTTCGTTTGCATTCGAGTGGGGTCAGAGTGTCCCTAAATCGATTTCCAAATGCTGCAAGGAAAGACAAAGAAGCGATGTTTGCGATCAACAATGCAAGCAAGTAGCTTACGATCTTTACGGCGGTGACTGCAAGGAGACGTTTCCTCGCGGGATAGTAAGTTTGAATGCTTGATCTAATCAAAGGCGAGTCATCTTAGGTTTAGTGCCCTTTTTTTGCTGTTCTGAGTTTGAAATTCTGCTATATTGCAGTTGCTAGCACACCTGTTTGTAGTCGTACAGGCAAAACCACACTATTTCATTGCCAACTCCTGCTTTCTTAGCTCACTTATTCAGTTGCTTCGTGCCGATGATCGGGTTGAAAGTGATGAGAAAAGGCCGATGACCTCCTTGTGGAAAAGTGGAAAAGCTGGTGAAAGAGTTACCATCGGAAAAGAGGTAATGATCAACGAAATTAGATACAGTGTTCTGACATTCATGTGCTGTTTTTCATTGGATTACCTCTTTTTGCTTCCAATTTCCTTAATTGTGCGATCTGAGTGTTTATTTTAAGAATCTTCGTTATTCGATGGAGAATCAGGATATCTTGGCTTGCACTGAGATCGATGTCTGAAGTTGTGTCAACGAGTGCTCCAGTGATGTCGACGTGTAGCTAGTTTGATCGAAGCTACAGAATGTGTGAGGAATACATTTAATGAGTTTTCGGAAACGTCGCAAAAATTCGCCGTACATAAAAATGAGTTCAGTTTTATTCGCCGCAGGGAAGTCGATGAGTTTTCAGAAATTCGTTGCGTTGAACATTTCTGTCTGATCAGCCGTGCTAGAGAGCTAAAGTCTAGAGATTCTTGGAATCTGTCATTAGTTGTAGTGATGAGGTGCATATCCATCTCGATGATCTTCACAGTTCTTTTTGCCGTTCATTAAAGATCAAGCAGAAAACGAAAGTTGATTGAAAGTGCATCATTGTGGATTCCATCAAAGGCATTTGAGAGTATTTTCCCTTTACGTTGTCTATTTTTTTCACTCTCTTTCTGTGAATAACTTGGGATAAAAAGCAAATCGAACTTAATAGCAAAAAAAATGGACTGTTTGGCTTTGCTTTACAAGTTCAGACGGCGACATGTGGATCTTTCGGAATCGGAAATTGAATCTGCTTAAGAAATCAATTACTTCGAAACTGCCAAAGTGAGAAAGCCGCCGAATAGTTTGTCATGCCCTGAATAAGTAGATTAATTTCTTTTCATCATATGTATGTATGTTCGCATGTTCTCCTCACTACGGTAGCCAAACCACGGATCTCCCTCATATGAGGGATCTCGAGCCGGTTAGTCGCGAGGATACGTGGCGCGTCCGCAGGTGGCGCATAGAGGGGGGTTAATCGCGGACCAAAAGCGACCTTTGCTTCCCTGAGACGCAGGTGGATCCAGGGGATGGACTCCCTGTTTCTGCTGCGCCGATTTGGCACATACTTTCTGCATTTACAGGGCGTATTCATGCACGCGTGTGTGGGTGCGTTCTAGTTTATGCACATTCTATTCTACAAGTCAATTCGGCCAAAAAGCCTGCAATCAAGTGACAGGGAAATATATGGGAGGCGTTTAGGAGTCGCCTCCAACAAATAAGCTCCATGTCCAGCCTGGCAAGCTACCCGTGAGCATACCCAGCCCCTCACGTTCAGAGCTCAGCAAGCTATACGTGGGAATCAAAAGCTATAAACAGTAGGAGAAACGGGCCTCATTGCCCCTGACCCTGAAAACAGCCCCCCAATCACGCAGCGTTGGGTAGGACGAGTACGGAGAGGCTGCTAAAATCTCAGGGCCAATGGAAGCTGTCCTGCAAAGATGCCTGTTTTACAAAGAACTGTGGTGACGATCTGTACCTATAGTCCACGTACATTTGCATTCGAGTCCTCGATAGAAGACTTGCTCATGCAAGCAAGAAGGATAAAGTACGACGTCATCGGCCTGGCCGAGACGAGAAGACGCCAGCTTTTCAACGCCGCCTATGACAACGAAGAAGAACTATTACTTGGGAACATGCGACAGTAGAGGAGTTGGCGGCGTCGGCGTTCTCGTTAACACGAGTTTGTCCATGAACATAGATTCATTGAAACAACTTACAACCCGAATCGGACGTGTACGATTAAAAAGACGTGGATCAATTCCGGCTTTTGGCAATCTTCGTCGTTTACGCGCCGACATCAAACTATGACGAGGAAGAACTCAAAGCATTCTATATGAACTTGGAGAAGTTCTACAGAGAAGACCACACATTCTTTAAGGTCATCATTGGAGATTTCAACGCCAAGATTGGACCAAGAAGAACGTCTCAAGAACGTCACATTGTGACCCATGCATTAGAATGGGAACGAACAGGGTGGGCGGCTATCTGAGTTTATCACGGCGACCAAGACCATCCATGGTAACTCGCAATTCCAGAAGCCCTCACTCTCAACGCTGGACGTGGGAGTCTCCCAATGGAGACTACCATGACGAAATAGACCACATCATAGTAAATAGATGGTCTTTCTCTAACCGATGTCGCTGTTGTGCCAAAATTCTACATGGGATCAGACCACCGTCTCCTTCGTGCAAGATTCTATTTCTCGCGAAAAGGAGAAAAAGCCTATAAATTCAAAAAATCGAAGTCACGGAACCACCGTAAACTGGGACCCGTTGCCGATAACATCGACGAAGAATACGATCGGCTGATTCAACATGTTCACGTTAGCGCTATGAAAGCTGAGAGTCTGAAAGTCACCAAGAGACGTCTCTCTCCAGAAACGATCGAGATTATACACCACCGTGGAATCGCGCGAGCTGCAGGCTACCGCGAACTAACGTCCGAACTTGCAAAACAGTGCAGACAGGCGATAAAAGAAGATCTTGAAGGAAGAAGAGCGGCAGTAATGGTCGAAGCTGCGGAGGCTGGGAAAAGCATTCGTAAAGCCCACCGAAGCTTCGCCAATCACAGGACCTAGATGAATGCACTCCGACGCCAAGACGGAACAGTTATAGCGTCCAGTAAGGCAATGTAGAAAATCATTCACGATCACTACTCAGATCTGTTCGATAGCCAAGTCCACCTTCCGTCATATGAAATAAAGGAGGATGGATATGTTCTACCACCGGTTCTCCCTTCCGAAATCACGACCTGCCATTTCGTTGGTGAAAAAAACAAACAGCATCAGGTCCGGACAGGATAAGACCACAACACCTGAAGAACCTTCAGCCAGTCCTCGTAAAGACACTGGCACGACTCTTCACACGTTACCTGCAACTATCGCCCCATCTGATTGCTGTCTGTCGTCCACAAACTTTTCACTCGAGTCATCCTAAACAGGATTGACAGAACAGTGGGTGAAGGACAGCCATGTGAGCAAGCAGGGTTTCGAAAAGGATTTAGTACGGTGGACCACATCCACACGATAACAAGGCTCATTGAAGTATCGCGAGAGTACAAAAGACCGCTCTGTCTCACGTTCATCGATTTACAGAACGCCTGTGATTCAGTTTGAGATAGAAGCAGTCTCGGAAGCCCTTGATAGTTTTGGAGTACCCTACTCAGTACATAAAGATTCTCCCTGAGGTGTACAAAAAATTTCACAACCACGATATCACCATTCTACGACGATGTTATCGTTGACGTCAAAAGAGGAGTTTAGGCAAGTCGATACCATCTCGCCAAAATTATTTACGGCCACCCTCCAGAACGTCATGCGAACATTGGAATGGGATAATATGGGAGTGAAAATCGGTGGTCGGCAGTTACATCATCTTCGCTTTGCTGATGACATCGTCCTTGTCACATCAAACCTTAGCTAAGCAGTACGTATGCTTGCCGACTTTGATAAAGCCTGTTGAAAGATTGGTCCTCGGCTAAATCTCACAAAAAACGATGTTGATGAAGAACGGATTGGTTTCGCATGCTCGCATTCATGCTAAACGAAACGATTATCTCCGAATGTTCCAGTTATATCTATCTAGGTCGGGAAATCAATATGATGAAAGACCTAGCTCCAGAGCTGAGCAGAAGGAAACGTGCGACTTGGGGTGCTTTCGAAGAGCATCGAGGATGTAGTGTAGAGAACAAAGAACACTGGACTCTGTGACCACCTTTTCGACACAACGATACTTCCTGCTTAACGTATGCGTCAGAAACCTGGTCGATGCGTAAGCTGGATGGAAGACCACTCAGCGTTATCGAACGCGCAGTCGAAAGGACGATGCTAGGAGTATCCCGTTTCACCCAATTTAAGAGATGGGATCCGGAGCTCCCGACCTGCGTCAACGATCAAAAAATCAAAGATGCCGTTCTGTACGCCAAACAATCGAAAATAAAGTAGGCCGGACACGCAATGCGTATGATTGACAACCGATGGACAAGAGCCATTACTGACTGGATTCCTCGAGATGTTAAACGTACTGCGTGAATACCACCGACGCGATGGTCAGAGTTCTTCACGAAGAGCCTAGAAGAAAGATATGATGCTCGACGAGTCCCTAGAGCGAGCAGAACTCACTGGGCTACTCTTGCACGCGATAGGGAAGAATGGAAGGTTTACTGGCGCCCCCATCAAGTCACTCGACGATCAACGGGCGTACAGGTGATGCAGGTGACACGGTAACGAAGGAGTTTGCAGCCTTTGCCTTCCCAGTTGCATCTCGAATATGCTTCGCAATATCCATTCTTCTTCCCATCATCGGCTGGAGAAGGAGACAAACGAGGTCCATATGGGCGAACTGCGTTGGTGATACTGGCATATACCATCACGTTGATTGACGTTATTACGAACCTAACTGCTATTGGTGCGGACATTATTTTTTGCGATGATTGCAAGCTGCCTTTAATTTCCTTTTTTTTTGGTGAAAATTTTAGAAGAATAGACTTGTTTCATGTAACTACAACGTGGTCATTTTTTTTAGCACTTACCTATCACAGTTATTCAACCTACATGGCTATTATTATGTTGTCTACCCGTTTCGAGTTAAGGTGATGACGCGGCATTATATATGGCAATTTCGTGCGATCATGTAGCTTTGGTACGCCAGCTTGCCTAATTTGAGGCTTCACCGGTGATTCGTGAGAGTACAAATTGGACCTGTTTGAATTTTGCCAGATATGCGTGCGCATCTGGTATAATGGAGGCTGTGCTGGAGATTGAGGAGATGATGAAAGAGGTGCATTCTGATTTATTTTCTAAATTATTCGTTTTTTTGTGGACTGGACACCTTCGCTTACGGTAAGAAATGTTGGGTAAATCACCGTCGTTCAGGTGGATGCAGTAGATGACAAAAACAGAACATGTTTTCGATGCTCGTTGCAATGCACGATAAGGTGGATGCAAAGGCCGCACAAATGCTTGTTGACGCCGCTGCAGACGTTAACTATGGAGGTGATAATGTTAGTCAGCAAATCTCTAGAGATATTGGGCGCACCCCTAAATGACTGATTGAGGAAATTTTTGCTCTCTAAAAAATGTCATTATTGGATTTTCGTTTTAGAATCTTATTTCATGGAATGGAAGAACAACAATGCATTTCGCTGCAAAATACGATAACTTCCAAATGGTTGCCTTCTTTGTACGGAAATCGGCCTTCATTGACTGCAAAGATTGTGAGGTCTTCAAAACATCCTTATGATTAACACCCTCTTAACGGTTTACCTCCTCATTGTGGCTGGGAGGTGTTCTTGGGTCTCGGGCTGCGATGTACAGCGGGAGGATTCATCTCTCTAGCAGGGTCTCCCAAGCTGCGAAGGGGTCCGGCGTTTCCATCAGGAAGCCTAGCTAAGGGTAAACCAATACCAGGATCCACTACCGTCCTGGTATTAAAGTCGCATGGTGGCAAATCTCCCTCTGATCGATAAGGTCTGCGACTGCCCGTAGTAGTGAAGACCTGGGGGCAGACTTTGGCCAAGTTGACCTCGGGGTTCCAGAGAACCACAATGCTCAACCAGCAAATCTCCGAAAGGTGGAAGCTATGCTGGGGCCCGCACAACTTGTGGGGACGGGCGATTCAAGTATGAAGTAAGTATGAATAATAAAGTGAAGTTCTCATTATTCTTTACTAACTGTATACAGAATTTCACCCTGCTCCACCTTGCTGTTGCGGAGGGCCTTATTGGACTTGTAAAGGAGTTAATTAGAGCCGGCGAGAGTGTACTGATGATGAACGATAAGGTTGGATATTTCTTAACTCCGTACTTGTCGTATACAGCTAGACTTTTTTCCTCGTGGTCGATGAAGAGAGTTCTTTTTCCAGCTTGCGGCTGAATCGAATCTTCACGCGAAGAAGGCGGTGATCGCATCCACTACAGAATGACGGGACTACCGATGTGTCAAGTAGGCACCATCTTCTGTTTGTCAGAATGTGGTCGATCGCCGATGAGTAATGCCGTTAGGAGATTCCCATGTTTCAGCGGCGGCTTTCTTTCTTCTGGAAAAACGAGTTTCCATGGAAGAGACGTGCTGAGGACAGGAGTCCTGTGTGACGGTTCCCATTCTCATTTCTTTCTCCTAATCAAAAATTTCCGATGCTGTATTCGCTCTCGTTGGCCTTTCCTATTCTGGCGTTGAAGTCTCCCGACAACTAATTTATGATATGCTTTTTCATTGCGGATGACTTCTTCCAATTGATAGAAGAACGCATTTAAATCGTACTTATCAGCTGCGTCGGTCGGTGAGTAGCAATTGATGATAGTGATCTTCTTGTGATGCGATCAGTTGAAGGCGGAGGACGGCTATGCGAGGAGAAAGGATCTCGTATGAGTCGACGAGATGGACAGTGGGCGGGTGGACGACAAAGCCTACGCCGCCGACATTTCGTGATTGGACCTTTATGTCGGTCTTCTTGATTTTTGTTTCTTGTAATGCGATCAGATGAAATTTAATGCTACCTGCGGCTATAAGAAGGGCATGAAGATCGGCGTCTGTGGAGAGTGTTCGGGCATTATACATACATCGTAAGAAACAATTTCCGTGGCGTGTCGTGCGTGTGTTCGTCAGATCCGGTTCCAATGACGTTCTGCGTAACCCGAGATTTTCTGGCCTCTCACCGGTCGTCTCAACGCCTGACGTTATAGACAGGAGCACCCAGTGTGCGGTGTACTGAGGCTGGCCTATTGCTGATCGTGCAACTTGGTCCTCCCTGGAGTCCTGACGCAACCTTGCAAGGGCGTATCCAGGTCATCACCACGATGTGGATCTGAGGGAGGTGTGTTTTCGGCGACGAATCCTTCGCTCGCTAGGGAATTACTGCGCAGTTTCATTATGGTTCAACCATTGAGCCAATCGGATTGCACACCTACCGTTTCGCAGCTGTTATCGGATAAGCTCTTCCAGCAAACAGATCATGACCATTGTGGATTGCTCATTGCTCATGGAAGTTTCCGCTTTTTTATTTTGTCATATTCGTTGAAGAATCCCTGAATCCATCGTCGTTAAAAGAAAACGTGGTCGAGTGATGACAAACTTTGGTTCAATGATGTAACGCGACAACGGCTTGTTGTAGGAACATGGACACTGGTTAGAACCGCTTTACTACGAAAAAAATCCTTGCTCATCCAGCAGCATAAAAGTCAACTGTAAACTACAAATTAGGATTTACAATTGCTAGTGAATACAGACCACTCAATATGAATGATGCAACTCTGCTCCAGCGCTACTTGGTGTTCAATGGCGCGAATTCCCATAATTTCTTCATTTGCCTCGGGGACTTCATACATTGACGTCCTTCCTAGCTTTTTTTTGTGTTTTAATGCTGGAAACGGTTTCATATTGTTACGTTATTATAGCCAAACTACTTTCTAGTGGCGTCTTCCCTTCTGTTTCGTTGTGCCCATTCAGCCCACCAGAAGAAAGCATTTGCGGTTTGCCCTTCTGACCCACTTGTAGCTTCTCGCTCGCATGTCTGTCTATAGCCCTCTTTCACAGGTTGATCCTCTTAATCTATAGCCGTTGTCATGAATGTTACTATTCTCCCTAGACTTGCTTTCACAAATTAATCATAGTCGTCTCTGGCCGTTGTCACTGTGTCAGCCCTTTTATACGTGATAGTGCCTCGAATGGTGAAGAAAATTTGCAGGTCTTCTCAATAGCTGAAGGCAGTGAATCAGATCAGATATGGCGAACGAGATGAGGTTGTGAAGGATGTTTAAAACCTCAACGTCTTGGTCGAAGACGTTAACATAGCATTATGCCGCAAGGCAAGTCATATTGTAATACATTGATTGTAGAGCTTGATTACATGTTGCTTTTTCCATCTTCATGGATCGTAAATTATATGTTTTTCTTTACTGAGAAACTGTTTTCTACCTTTCAGAGATCCCTGGTATTTTGCTGGAAAGTCTTAGTAGTGCTTTTTTCATGATTTGAAATCCCTGGAAGAGATGAGGACTTGCTGTCGGGACGTGGGTTAATAACATGCTTCACACAGAACCTGTTCTTAATCTGCCAATGCATTACTCGTAGCAAAAGCTTGGATAGTTTTGTTTTCAAGTAGGCGATCTCCTTCTGATTGTGGCTAACTAGCTCTTTTCGGATACCCTTTCAGTTGTACTTCTTACATGCTAGAGATTGATAGATATCTTAACATATTATCTAGGCTTTTTTCGAATGTTTGAAGGAAACCAGTGATAGCTCGTTCTTCTGTCAATCCACCAGGATATAATCTATCCGTTTTTGCTGGTTGTGCCTGATTCTTCATTAGGTAATTTCTATCACAGATTTCGCCAGCGCGACCGAGGTTGGGGTCTACAAAGTGGTCTATAATTACTTTGACAATCTCCCTTTATATCTGCAGGTGTAGTTCGATTTACCTTTTCTATAGTTATTTACTCCTTTATGATGCTTTTCTAGGATCGACACAACCATCAGAGACTGGAATGTTTGGCTTGATCTGATACAAATGTTAATCGAAGGCTTTTGGTAGTTATGGGTTTGCGATAGTTCTCCAAGAACGGAATTTTTTCAGTGTTTAACTCTTTCAAGCCAGATCTGGTTAATGTTCTGTGTCATACTGTGGGCGCTGGTGATAATCTTCCAAAGAATGTGAGTTAGAAAGGTTAAAGCACTAGAGCGTTGTGCATTAATCACGCACTTATAGTAATGTTCACTTGTTAGGATTCTTCTGTAATAAAACACTGGGTTTTTAGTCCAGTGCTCGAGTAAGAGTAAGAGTATTCTGTAGATTCCCTTAGCTCAAAAAAATTTCAGCTAGCTAAAGTTTGTGCTGATCGCTTAGAGGTCTTGCAAATGCTTGTGTATCTGATTCACAGACTCTGTTTTCATACAGAATGAACTGTTATAAAATGGTGCCCGCTTTTCTGAACTGTTTTTTTTCTCAAAGTTTGTGAGGAAAGATGCTGTTGAGATCCATTTCTCCAGTAAGTATATTGTTGACGTGTCTGAGGTTACTCCATTCCTATTAATGTATCGTTCGAGCGCTAGGGATTGTGAACGATTTAGAAGTCACTAAGTGCTCTTCGTACACGTTGCCCTGTACTGAACGGACCAACCCCGTGGACTACGATTAGAAAGAAACCAAAACCTCTATCTTATCGTATTACTATTGTGAAACTTATTAATCTTATGAGTTGCTTAGGTATACTGTAAGACTACATTCCTACATGCCTACATGCATATGAAAGTCACTATATTGCTTATGGAATTAGGCTAAAGGTTTTCTTCCCAAATGGTGCTTTGCCTGTAGTGTTTACTTTGGATACCTGAATGGCTTCGTCTCACGAGTACTGCGAGCTTCTGCTCATTCTCCATCCATTTCCTTACCTGAAGATCGTCCACCTGCTGTAGATTTCTTCAGGTATGGTAATGTACCCGGGGATCATAACGAGGTCTGTGAAGTGTTTACATCTGCTAGTGCAGCTGGCTGAGTTTGAGATGTGAACACATCTGGGTTCTTTGTAGATGACCGTCTTAGAAGGTGCTTGCATCTCCTAAAACTTCGTTCTGTTCTTCTTTTCGTCTGTCTGTAATCGATTCCCGTTCATTAGATGACGGACCCATCGATGTTTTCCTGTGGAGATTTTAAGCTTCACCATTACCTGTACCACTTATTTAAAAATGTGGTAGCTAAATATTAATTCGATGTAAGCTTTAATAGTGGGCGTGTTAAATAGTTATTTGGTGGGCGTCTGGAGAAATTTTTGATGTTACTGACATAATCGATAAATAGAGGATAAAACTCAGCGTTGATCATTTCTTGAGGGATGCACCATGCATTCGACTTCATTAAGTATAGTTTGGAGCTGATTGAATGCATATCTGGCCTTTACAATGACTCGCGGTGGTCTAACGATGTACCGAGCCGGCGCTGAGATCCTCCCAGATACGCCGGGTACCAATTTGCCTACCCCGGAGTGATGGAAGGCTTGGTGAGCGAGCTTTGAGCTCGGGGATCGACCTCATGTGTACTGAAAGAGCGCCTCAGACCGTTGCGCAACAAGCGCCTTTATACCGGACATGTATGCATTGTTGTACATCTGTAGTTAGATTTAGAATGCTAATAAAGAGGATTCCATTTCCTCTTCCTTTTCCTCAATTTAAATGTTTTGTTTAAGTCATTGGCCATGCTTTCTGAATCTCTTGATGTTATACAATGTCAACTTGGACTTGATCCCGCACTACACGTATAGTGCCTATAACGAAGCTGAAGCGAACACCAGAGGAGATGAAGTTCATCAACTGAATGAAAAGGATAAATTAAACAAAAGCAGCATTTTTGACGAAGACTGCTGTTTAGAGAGACCTGGGTCTCAAGGTGAATGCTTTCAATCGTTGCATTTGTTCGTTTCGAAAACTTTTTAAAGGTCGTTGGGATTTGTTGCCTTTATTTGTCGAGTTAATATCTGTTTCTTTGACGACCTGCTGAAGCTGCTACAGATGCTCAGGTGAAGTTGCCTTCTCTACGTTGATTAAAGAAAATATTTATGAGCTGTCTGAAATGGGTCAGCTTTTCATAGTTGTGATTCGCAGGTTTTTCTTTAGTTGATTTTTGTCGGATTTTAGGGACCCTAGCAGCAATTGTAATAAATTTTGCTGCTCATTCACTCTTTGCTGAAGTATCATCAATGCCAGAACTTCAGTAACGTTTCGTCATCGTTGCCTTATTTGTGTCGACTTCAAATTTGCCACTGGTACGTCTTTCTCATTCTTCACAGTTCGCCACATTTTAACACTTCGTTCCTGGTTTGTTCTGTGAAAGCTTGGTGATCATTATAATTTTATCACAGTGAACACGTGTAGGAGATCAATGTGCAGACTGGCAAGAGTTTCTTTTATTTGGACTGCATGTAATTCAGATTTTCATGAAGCAATCCTCGTTTTGGGAATATGTTCGAAAGATGATCACAATTAACTTTCTACAGTGGTTCCATAGTAATTTTTTTTGTGCTTCAGTGTTTAAAAAGTAGGGGTTTTGGGTCAACATCTCTCAAGCTTTGCTCAAAACTTACTTGTTCTTGCAGCCACGTTTTTTTTTCATTACAGAAGTCGCTCGTATAAGAAAGAAGCTAGTCTTAATCTCGAGAATTTCACTGATACCCGAATTGCGGAGTATCCATTTGTTGAACCAATCAAGGCACTTTCTGTTGATGGTGATGTGCACCAGATGATGTCACACATGCTTTAATATGCTGGAATGCTGCGCCCATGTGAATCCTCGTTGCATTCGCTTTCTCGACCCTTTGCATTGCTAACTGAGAAGATCGCCGACTGTGCACCTGAGACGTTGTTCGAGAAGATCCATGGCATTGTTCCATTTTTGGACTACGATGTTAGTCGATTTTTTTATTTTAACCGTTAGTATTCATTTATCGCCAGTGATTAATTCCGCATTTGTGTAGAGTATCACCTGTCATCCTGTTTCCTGTTTCTGAAGTTTACGAAGAAATTTGGGTATGCACGACTATTACATTTGTCGTGTTTCTATATGTTCCGACTTGGGGGCCTCTCATCTAGGATATTTCATTCGTCACGGCATGGACGCTGATATGTCCATATACGGCGAAGTGGTAGGTCGGATTTAGCTGTATAAGAGTTATTTTTTTAACTGGTGGTTTAGTTTTTCATGCAGAACTTTTTTTCACCAGATTTCTTTTGATTCTTTCATTGGTAATATCAAAAGCAGAGGATTGTGGAAGAGGTGGGAAATAGAACAGCCTACCTTAAAAAATTAGTGATTTGCAATTTTTTTTTAAAGCAGTTCATTGGCAAGCAGTTTGCCTTGCAATTCGCTGTTGTTTCATCTTAGTCGCTATGATGACTCACGGTTTTGAGTGAAATGTTCGGGTATTCGAAACAGACCCAACATAAGCTGCAGAACACCCAAATGCTGTTTGCTCGATCAATCGTAGTAACTATAGCAGGTAACAGCTCATATGACAAATGAGCAAAGTGGCTTCCACAATCTATCACGTCCCAACCGCCCAAGTCTTCTAATTATCGAAATGTTACAGTTTATTGTCAAAAACTAATAAGTCCGCAAAATCTGAAAACTAGGCGTCGTCGCCAGTGGGATATAGTTTTCTGGATTAAGAAAATGGGATAGTTCTGGTATATTTCAACTGAAAAACTCGGCCTGATTTTATATGTACTGATTATTTTTTGGAAACACGGCTTTATTACCTTGGGCAAGACATTTCTGTGAGATCTAGACCTACGTCTTACTTGCATCATAAGAGGGTGAAGGGTTGTAAAATCAAATAGTTAAGCACAGTTTGTGTGTCTATCACTTTTCCGCTGACATGTTTGAGACACTCAAGCACTGTTATGTTACGTACTGTTTTGCTGATAAGCACACACAGCATTGTTACTACACTATTTATTTAGCTACAGTAGCTGAGTTTTCGGCTTTGACTTCTCCTTCAGAGCGCGGAAAGGTCATATTAACAGCACCATAGTCACCCATACA
The DNA here is from genome assembly GCA_018806985.1 of Angiostrongylus vasorum. Taxonomy (NCBI): domain Eukaryota; kingdom Metazoa; phylum Nematoda; class Chromadorea; order Rhabditida; family Metastrongylidae; genus Angiostrongylus; species Angiostrongylus vasorum. The sequence continues at coordinate 69,080 of JADANN010000010.1, read as the reverse complement.
CCTCCATGAGAGCAGCAGATAAACTATGTTACGTAGACCTCAATCTGATTGGAAACAAAACGGCGCCTTCATACATCCTCCGCTTTCTGTGAATCTTTTACTGAGTACTCCATATGGAGACCAACCGACCAGAGTTTACGCGAATGGGTTATGCGCCCATCGCACGTTTAAATATCAGTCTTAAATATTCTGTGAGATCACATGTGGTAACGAGGCATCCCTGCCTAGGGTTCGTTTTTGGATTCCTGGAATTTGTCCAAAATGCCTTCGAGAGTTTTGCGCGCAGAATTTGAGATTGCTGTGCCAGAATGGTGGCTTCTGCTTCAAAATTTTTCCCGTTATGTTTCTGTGTCTCATGCGCGCCTACTGAAGTTTTTCGTCTAACTATGTGCCGCGCGTCTAAAATGTTCCTCCTATAGAGGCACAGAGTGGTCTACATCTTTCGCCAATATATTCGTTCCTTCATTCTTTACAAGAGATCAAGTAAGCAGTGGTCGAACTCTTGCAGTGGCTATCTCTACCGTCTGACCAAATTGTGCAATTTTGTGGTGTAAATGGATGGTCACACAAACAGTTACGAACTAGGTGACGTCTTCAAGTGTTCGGTGGTATTAAAATCATTATCACATATTTCTCTAGACCTTACCTTTTTAAGCAACGTTTTATTGCTGTGATTCCTCCTATTTTTGCTACTCATATCGCATGTGGTTCTTCCTCCAGACCTTTCCTGAGGCGCTACCGTTTCATATCGAGTGAAAATGGCTGTTTGCTTATAAAGGATGAAAGGAGATGTAGTAAACCAGTGTATATTTGTTACTTAGCTTTCGTACCACTTGGTGTTGTTGCCCTTTTGGATAGATTATTTTGAACCTTCAGAGATAGAAAGCAGTTTCTGTCGGTTTCTCTCGGGCGAATTTGAGGTAGTCTGACTGTTCGTTCAATAACGGAAAACATTTGTTCATCCCTTTTGCGTGGAGCAGATGACAAAATACCCACCTATATGTCACTTAGGTGATAAGTGTAGAGCTAGACAAAGTACTGCATTAACCCCATAAAGACGAAATGGAGGTTTTGAAGTAGAGGTTACCATACTCGCGCAGTAATCGAAGAGTTTAGCCTGCAAAACTCTTGAAGCATTCTGGGCAAATTCCAAACATGTCGTTATAACACGGGATCTCATATAATATTCAGGATTGACATTTTAGGATGAGGAAGTCGCATCGCCCATCCATATGAACTCTGTACGGTTGTTGTTCCTCACATGAAATACTCAGTGGAAGACTCACAGAAAGCGTTTAGTGTGCAAAGACGCTTTGTTCTCAGTGCGGTTGAAATCATGGTTTCGTGTTCGTTCTGTTTTGGTTATAGAGGTGTTGTGTAGATAGATTACAGTCAACTGAACCTTGCTAGACTTTAAAGAGGGCGATTTCCGCCGAAGCGTGAGTTTTCGTAGCTAAATAAAAAGCGTGCTGACAACCTCGTGCGTTGTTACCAAGAAAACAGCAAATTGCTTATCAATGGCGAGGTTAATCGAAAGTCCGTTTTGGGAGTTACCTACTGCCTCGTGCTTGAAGCACTGCACATGTCTGAAGTCGTTGACTATATTGATTCAACGTACCACAAAATAAAATGTCTTCATAATCCAAGAACTACTGGCATCGAATCAAATTCCGTTCCCACATGTGGTTGTCATGAACGAAATCCTATTTACTTTCACTTTACGTCTTCTCCTCTCTCTGCTTCGTTGAACTCTTACGGTAGTGTGTGTTTCTCGAAAAGATGAGGACGTCAAAAGTCCTAACGTTGGTAGAAGTTTCCTATCAAATGCGATTAACTTTCACCCTAAGCTGGTGGTTTCGTTTTGAAATGTGGAGACTGATGAAAAGTTTTGGCGATTTAGTTTTTGCTTGTAGATAATTTCATCGTTAGAGGTAAATGGGCCATAGAAGAGCTGTATGGTTGTCGGTGCATTACTAATAAGGTGGTCAGACTTCGAATGTAGGATGAGTGTCCTGTCTTCATCTACATTTACTGGTGACTTTCATTTCTAGACAGCACAAAAAGAGTTTTCTTCTGATTGTCGAAGTTCATTTTCTCGTTTTCCTGTGAAATTATTAGGATTCCAATTAAGAATGGGATGTAGTTGCTGTGGCAGTTTTAACATGGACTTTTCCATATGTTTATCAGTGTTTTAAATTCCAGCCGCCTTCAATGCGAGGTGCTAACCTAAGAGCATTTTGTTGCGTTGTTTGCAGCCCAGATATAAAACCTCGTTATCTAAGGCTAGGACGAGATGCCATCATTATTCGCGATATTATGACGAATCAATTACACGTGTTATCATCTCCTTATGTGACTTTGCATGCTCTTGAGCGTTTCTCAGCAATTTTTTCCATAGGATCATCCAGCTAATAGTGACGGTCGAGTTCGAACGGACGTTTTGGAGTTTTGGATTGCGATGGGTGAAAGTTGTCGTGTTCCCTTTGATTCCATTAAAAAAGAACATCTTTTTGCCGTTGCGAAGCGAGTATTTTTAACTACCATTTGGTCCTGGTTTGGAATTCTTTTGTTGGTTTATTTCACCGAATATTTGGGAGATATATCATATCATTGGAAAGCCGTGCTTACGCGATGAAGTTTTTAGTGACTAGTCTTCAATCCTTATGAGACCAAGATGCACCGTAAAAAATTCTTAAATGTCTAAATTTTTTATAGAGACATGTGAAAGTGTAAAAATCTGACGTTATTTGTTCTAGCTAGAACTCGAGGACTTGAGTTAAACATGTAGAAAACTTAGTGCTCGCAAAGAAGAATTGGAATGCATTGATCCAGGTTGTTGGTTTTCTCTGGAGAGGATTAGGGTAATTTTTGTGGCATTATCTGCATCGAGATCATCCGGGACTTCCCGTGGTTATGCATCATTTTATCATTTTTGAGAAGAAAATGCGTTAAATGTTGGAGTTGGTCCTTGAGCTGAAATTATACGAGAAACTTAGAGAAGGATTGGAAGAAGAACCATTGGAAAGGTAATGTTGTGCGCAAAGACTAGGTTAATAGCTTCTGATATGAAAGATGTTGCAGTATAAGCGCTTTTGGATTTACTTTCAGTCCCCTATGATCATTCTGGTGTATATGATTGAACTTTCTATGCGGAATGTGTTGTTTTTTCCTGTCAAACTTCGTTATATTGGCAGATTGAAAACCGTTAACATGTTAGTTTGCTTATGCATGTTTTTTTTTCTCATGGTAACAGCGTTTTTTTAAAGAGAATTACCGAGACCGCAATTGATAGAAGCCTTGGTTCGTGAGTTTCAACGGTATTATGTCTCGATACGTACAGTCGGCATAGGAGACTCTTTCGAAGAAAGCTACTCCATCAAGTGCATAAAAAGGATAAAAGATGGAGCTTTCGGCGTTGATCAATCCCTGAGGGATGCGCCATGAATTCGACTTCATTAAGTACCGTTGGAGGTGATTGAGTGCATATCTGTCCTTTACAATGACTCGCGGTGGCCTACCGATGTATCGAGTCAGTGCTGCTATCCTCCCAGACACGCCGGGTACCAATTTGCCGACTCTGAAAGGATGGAGGACTTGGTGAGCCATGGGCGTGGGGATCGATTCCACGTATGTGTTGCGTGGGGCCTCCGACCACTGCGCGACAAACTCAGACAGGCTCACCATGGCCGCTCCATTCTAATCTGCAGTTCCCAATGTGACGTTCTTCAGAACTTCTTCTAGATCCAATGTTAGCATTGAAATCTCCAATGATGACTTTGAAGAATGTGTGGTCTTCCCTGTAGAACTTCTGCAAGTCCATATAGAACGCTTCGACTTCCTCTTCGTTATTCTTCGATGACGAGAACCCCGAAACCAACGATCCCTCTACTGTCGCATGTTTCGAGGAGCAGCTTTTCTTTGTTGTCACAGACGGCTTTGAATTGATGGCGTCTTCTCATCTCTAACTCTAACGGCGATGTACCTTATCCTTCTCGCCTTCATGACGAAGTCGTCTTTCGAGGATTTAGATGCAAGTATATGTGCATTGTAGGTACGGATTGTCACCTTTGTTCGTTGCGAATTAGGCAGCTCAGAATGACACTGAGATTTTAGCAGCCTCTCCGCCCTCGTCCTACCCAACGCTCCCGAATCGATGCCTTTTCGGTGTCAACAGAGTTGGTCCGTTTATTTTTGATACCTAGATATAGCTTGCCAATCTCTGAACGTGTGGAGAGGGGGCTGGGTATGCTCATGGGTAACTTGCTGGATTTCCAGGGTAGCTCCCATATACTTCCGTGTTACTTGGTTGTAAGCTTTTGGCCGAATTGACTCGTAGAATATAATTGTAAAGAACTTCTCTCTGGAAAAGTTCTCTATCTTTCTAAACAATAACATTTGATGTCCATATATGGCCGCCTCACAGTCGCACATCAAACACCGCAATGTAACTTTTATAATCTATTCGGTCAATTATGTTCAGTGTTTCAGGCACAGTAGCGATTCAGGTTTGACTTCAGTAGCACACCAACGATGGCTTATTCGAAAGAGGAGGAGTAACATTGGAACAGTTTACTACTTCCTTGCGAAACAATGAAGCCAATGACGTTAATATTTCAGGCAGTTAGGTACAGTCCACTGCAGTCCAGGATCAACAATCCAGATTAACCGCGGTTGCATACGCACGCGGCTCCCTCAGCCAACATAAGCCAGGTGCCTTCGACGGCGAAGACACACCATCACTCACCTCACCCCGATCGGTAGAGCGGTTAATTCGCTCCTCAGAACATCATTCATTGTCATCCTCAATCGCCACAATTCGTTCACAGTCATACTCACTCATTCTTATTCATTCACATTCATATTTTAGTAATCAGAAGATTATTGTATCTAGTTCCTTAGCTTGTCCACGGTGCAATGTCAGTAGTGGCGGGTGTTTCCACATGCGTTATGCTTGCAACATCGGTGGCATGTACCACTCCTCCCACAATGTACGCATGCGTACAAGGCCGTTGAGCGGCCAACTTATGCTGTGTATTCTGTTAAGCCGCTATAGGTTTATCAGTTCCCAGCATTGTCATACTGGCCCTTGACTCTTAGGCAATGGTGGCACCCATCGATGCTCAAACTTCACGTTGCTGACATAGTGTTATCCACGACCAGCAGCCTGACTGTTCTGTAGATGACTCATCACCTACTGCCCTCATTGATCCACTGAAATGCACCTCATCGTTATAATGTTGAAATCTTAGCCGAAAATACGGCCCGTCTGTCTCCCTCTCCGCCTCAGCATACAGTCTCCTTTCTCCGCAGCCAGTATACTGTCTCCCTCAGCCGCCGCGCCGGCCGCAGATAGACGTGACGCGGCGTCGCTCACGGCTAACCAGCGGTTACTTCTTGGTAATTATTCATTATTACTATTAATGTAATTGTGTTAACTACTTATTAATGGTATAGTAATATTCGAATGCCATTATCTCGTTGTTAGCCTCACTTCACTACTACCCTTAGCACCTCATAGCTTTAACTCACGTCATTCTTCTACCATTACTTCTCCATCGTTACTATTATGTTATGTTTATGTATTAAACGGTTTAATTACCAAAGTTTAAGGGTGGTAGATCAATACATCAACTGAAAGACCCGCGTGGCTAATATTCTACACAAACTGAACCGCTAGTAGCCGCCGCTGACTAGCCGTTACAATAATCCGCATAAACTAGATCTCTCCCACACAGGGCATGCATGAATCCGTCTACAGAATGCATTTGCCAATCCGGCGCAGTAGAAACAAGAAAGGAAGCTCCTGGATCCAATTGTGGCTCAGCGAAACAAAGGTTGCTTTTGGACCGAGACTAACATGTCATCCGCCACCTAGGTTCGCGTCACGTTGCCTCGCGACTAACCGGCAGGAGATCCCTATATGAGGAAGATCAGTGGTATAAATGTACTAATATAACAACATAGGTTTATCCGCTCAAATTTGAGAATCTTCAAGCTGTAATACACAGAACAACAAACCCAGATGGCATGCACTTCGTCAAACGTTCTACTTTATACGCCGTATTGGAGACCGAACGTTGCAACAAAATCGAAGAAGTAGGCGGGGCAGAAGGTGTTACACCATAGTTGAGCTGCTGTACTTTAAATTCTGACCAACATAAATTTAGTAGCTCCAGTAATGATTACGTAGAATGTGATTGCTGGATATCTGATACTGGAATAGTCAAATATTATCAGCTAGCAAGGGCTTCAGCACAGTTTTTACTTGCAAAGCGTTCTATTGATTGACGCACTTTTCCCCCAGTGATGCAGAGATAGCTTTCCTAGGCGCCTCTCGGGTTATCTACCTCGATATCACATGGAAACTTCATTTGCCACAAAGTTCTCTGCAACTAGACGACTCTGACGTGACTGTACTGCAGGACTGACTTCCTGATTGAAGCGCCGAATTAGTCAGGGTCATTTAGCGGAAAGCGAACTTCCAAAACATTGGAAAGATGATGGAACGAGATAACGCGTCGCTTACAAATCTCCTTGTCACCTTTTCTTGGCTCAAAAAAATTGCACCTTGCTTCCATGCATTTCCAGTCTATGTGTTCCCCTATTGACGGTCAGAACGTGCATGTCCCTGAAACATACTAGTATTGGTGGAATGCAAGAGGTGAGTCGGTCTAGGTAGAGTTGGACACGTACCAACTTGGCAGCTTGGGAGCCATGAGGGTTTGGTTGGGCCTGCGGAGGTTGAACAATCATCACGACAGCTAATGATCCCAGCAAATCTTAGATATAACATATTCACGCTGATGCACACCGATTACGTGTAGCAGATTGCCAAATATTTTGAAATATTAGCAGTTTAGTAGCAAAAGATCGAGGCATTCAGCATTCTCTTGTCTCTGATTACTCCATTCTTAGAAGGCTTTCCAGTAGAAGTGATTTGTGAAATGGAAGGTAAGAAATAAGGTGGTAGGTGAAAGAAGAAATGAAAGCTAAGGGAAGCGGATAGAGCAGTGGTAGTGCTGCCCGCCATCACCGGCATGCTACTAGTTCGAATCCGCTCCGAGCCAACCAAATCTCTCATCCCTCCGGGGTCGGGAAATTAGATACTGGACTTGTCTGGGAAAACACTGCTCTCTGAAATGCATTTGAGGACGCTCCAGCCCGGTAATCTCAAGACTCCAGCGAGAATTGTTCGAACAGCATTCTACGACATTCAAGATGAAATGAAAATCCTCAAGCAACAACTGAAGCCACACATAAAGTTGGAATATCATCGTGGACAATGGATGCGACGAAACGAAGCGAATTCAAGAAGCGCTGGGATCAGCACAGAAGACGTGAAGATGGGTCGAAATAGAGCAAAATAAAAATAAATAAAAGGTGAGAAATTCTCCCTCATTTCGTAAATCACTTCTAAACAGGGAGCAGCGGTTAAAATGTACTCATTACAGCACGTCATTCAGATAATAAACAAATTTATTTTCAATAACAAAGACCAGCAGTGAAGGCAATAATGACCACAGTAAATGTCCGACAAAAGTGCGATTCAATTCTGGTGTAATGACTGTGCAAAGTCACCACTCGTTCTGCTTAGGTTATAGAGCACACGCACTATGATTCTTAGGCTGTTTAGCAGATCACGCGTACCCTTGATGGCATCTACGTCACCCGCAGAACTGCAGCCCGCAGAACCAGCAATTCGTCCACCACTATAACGGACAATTTTATCGACAGCATACATTATCCAACCACACAATAGAACCACTTTAACAGTGCTTCACTTCTGACACTTTAAATATTTTGTTGGCATAAAAGTTAGGTAGCAGACTACTCCTATGGGAAACTGTTAGTTATTTGAAATAAAATGGACACAAATTTACAATAGTTTCTTTCGATATGGCCCATAAGTATCTCACAGAATCGGTCATATCAATGAGAGAGGTGAGCTACGACTGTGCGAACTCCGTGAAGGCGTTGGTTCAGTAACCTCAACAGGTGTGCAAACACTTGGTTGGTGATGCATCCATGAAAACATAGTCCGCCATGGGTTCGCTTTTGGACGTCAATGTACGAGGTAGTTACACTCAAATGGTCATTCTAATTTAACAGAAACGATTGTAAACCTGTTTGAAGATATAAAAGATAAGAGTAGATTCTAAGGAATTACGGAAAAAAAAATTGAACAAACGAAATAGAGGAAGAAAGGGAAAAGCAACAAGACAAATAAACGCAAAGGATGGGACAAAACAGAAGGATCTAGAATGTAACAGAAAAGAACTCTCCCAACGGATCACCGTCTCATCGTGGCTGGGAGGTGTTCGAGGGTGTCGAACTGCCATGTACAGCGGGGAAATTCATCCCCTTGGCAGCGTCTCTCAAATTGAGAAGGAGGCTGCCGTTTCCCTCAGGAAGCCTAGCTAAGTGTAGACCAATACCAGAGTCCACCACCGTTCCGGTATCCAGCTAGTCGTATGGCGGCAAATCTCCCTCTAATCCACAAGAGCACAGTGCCTGTGATGCTGACAACCTCGGAGAGACTTTGGCCAGGGTGACCTCGGAACTTCAGAGAAACGCAACACCCAAACTACCTAAACTCCGAAATATGCACATTATGCTGGGCCGGCACAACCAGTGAGGACGGGCCCGCGAAGTATCCAAGTATAAGTACAGACTTCTGGCATAAGACTCACCAGCGTCGGAGAAATGTGTCAATGCCGATACTTGGGTACGGTAAGACTCCATCTCATCTCTCATATCGACCATTTTTCGATGGATCTCTGAAAAACTCACAATGTTCCTTTGTTGTCATTTTAAGAAATGAGAAACACTCCCACCTAGAATCACTACGAAGAAGTCGTCAGCACATAGAGAACTAATATGCATACTAAAACATTCCACAGGTGATTTCCAGCAAAAGAAACCGTATTAAATTAAAAAAAACGGCGGACGGTCTGAATCGGGTCGTGTCTGTGGAACTTGAGTGGTTCCCGTCCTGAAAACCACAACGTCGAGTAACACAAATATCGCGCGCTGGTGTACCTACGGAATTGCCCCACTTACCGTATCGTGAAAGAATTTCTCCACCTCATCAGCGTTATTGATTGCACTTAAACTCATTGCAATATCTTGTTTTACAATAGGATAACAATTGTCATTGAAACTAATGACGTTGAATTTCACATTTTATGCTGGTTATAGTTCAGTGACCAACTCCACAAATGAACTGACGAGTTTGTGGAGCGATTTTTTAAATTGCACATCACTAAACCTGGCGACATTTCGTCATTTATTGGATATTTTCAGGGAAATGGCAATGTTTTCGGACCACCATTCGTAATCTCCACCCTCTGGTTCGATTCTGCTGGCTACCATACTCAAGGTAAATTAGTTTCCAGGGTGTTCTTCTAGTTTACCGTTGTTATTCTTTTTAGAGTTTCTTTGCTCCAACTGTTACATTTTTTTTTGTTTCTTTGCTTCAACTCTTCCGCCTGATGGTTCGGGCTTGACGTCACCAGCGGTTGCAATGAACTGCTGAAGACGACTGCTCCCACGTTGTCGCGACGCTCGTGCGAACAGTTCCTTAGGCTGCCTGGCACTCTCTGTGTTTATGGAACTACATTCTCTTCATTTTAGTCTCTGTACTCGATTTTTTGCAGTTGTCGGAAGCGGACTCTGTTGATTCTATCAAGTATCCAGGAATGAAGTGAAGCATTCTCACATTCTTTGTCGATGCGGGCGTTTTGAAGTGAAAACCTTCGTCAGGTAACGAGGTTTTTTTTTTGGCCTCGTTAGATGCACAACTTTGCTTATATTTCTTATCTTTCGTTCGCGCCTGCTTCTTTTTTAATTTGCTTTGGCACTTGCACTTCTTCGTCCACCTTTGCACCCAGTGTTTTTTAGTGTTCTGTTTTCGCTCCACATCTACTGTGCTATCATTGCTTCCTACTTTTCCTGCTGGGTCGCACGAAGCTAAGGTTGTTCACCTTTCATTTAGTAAACCGCAAGACGTTCCTCCCACATTTGTGGACGTATAGGATACTCACAGGAACTTTCCTGTATCACTGGTATAGTGTGATAACAACGGTACACAATTTTAACCTCACCTGATGGTACTCCTCTTCTTCTTGAAGCCACATCTCGTGTAAAATTCCAGATGGTCGTCGAGCGGGAAAACATAGCATACGTAGTTAGATGATACGAGATGCTTTCAACATCACCTCGGCATAGCGTGTTTCATAAATATTGTCCACTAGTTCATGCTTACTTAGCATCCACTTTCCTCACAGAACAATGGACTTCTTCGAGGAACACGACGTGTGTCTCCCATTGTCTTTGGCAAAAATGTCGCAATAAGTAGCTTTTCGGGTTCCAGCGTGGTCTAGATTCGCAATAAGGCAGGCTTCCTGGTGCAAATGTCGGACCTCTTTCAAGGTGTTCGCACCCCGATGAAAGGTAACATCGGTTTTACATTGCGACTTAATATATAGAAACAACTGCCTAGCTGCAGTTAGGCGGTGAACTATTGGGAGCTTCCATATGTACGTGGAAATATCGCTATATGCACAAATGGATGTGCTTCGGTGTATGAAGTCGCTAAGCTGGTATGATGAAGAATGAAGGAACTAAAGAGTCAAGAGTTTCATGCAGACAAATTGGTTGTACCCATGTGACTACTCAGATGTCCCGTCCTCAGATGTAGCGCCCAGACTTTGCACTCGTTTCATTGTTTTGCAAGGGTCATCCGTTAATTAGAAGGCTGTTCGCAAGTGGGTTCAGCTATGGCTTGAGGTATTGTCGGCATTTCTCCACTGTTGCACCTTAGATGATGGTCGAAAATGGTGTTGTTTGGATTCGCGTGGCAGCCTTGATAAGGTGTTCATAGGTCTTCAACACTGCCAGTTACTGGCCCACAAGGATTTGGTTGCTTGCTTTCTTTTAACTGGTGTTCTTCGAATACAGCGGCAACACCTGTGGCTTCAGTAACTCTTGCGATTAGTGCACCAGACATTTGGAGAAGATGTAGTAGTCAGAATCCACAATGATGTATACGGATAACAAAAACACTCTTTGCACTCCTTTGATGCAAGCGAAACTAAGGCCGACTCTTTCATGCGTACTTTCCCCCCACCACCCACTTCTATGGTCGACGAGATTACGAATTGAACAGGTAAAGTTTACAATTCTCATCTCTAGCACGTAACTTTTGGGACACTAAAAGCATTCCCCCTCTTCGCTTTATCGATCGGCCGTTAACTATTTGTGTTCCGCGACGATTTCTGTCACTTTACTAATGTTATTTATGGCTTCCAGTTTACTACTTGCGTGAACTACTAAGATGCAAGTGATAAATTGAGATTTTTGCATGACGTCGTTACTTACAAGCAATGGGACGTTATAGTGGAAAAGGTGTTTGTTCTATGGCTGCGCTCAGTAATTAATTCTGTTGTAACTATTTGGCTTTCCTTTTTTTGAACAACTGGCACTTTGACTATATTCGAATTTGTGGACCAGAAAAAAGCATAAAAGCGTGTAAGGCAGCTTTAGAAACGGCCAAAAGAAAACGAAAAGGATGAGAATGAAGCGTAAGCTTACAGATATCACTTTCTGTCTTTCTCTTTCAGTTCTAAAGATCTTTAATATTTCATTGAACAAACTGTGCCTGCTTGATTGTTCGAGATCTTTTCATTCGTGAGGAGAAATCTGAAATTGTCCTCGTGTAACATTCAGATCGTACTACCAGAAGGAATTCCATTCGAGTTCCGATCCACTTTCCCCTGATATAATTCCTCTTCCAACCATTACATCCCACTGAATCAACGAATCGTTTTCTTGCGTACGTTTGCTAGTTGATGTTGCAATGGTGTATTCCTTCAGGTACCTAATGTTCTCGTGAATTCGTCGGACACTAAACAGCTGTGAGTTTGGTGAGTACACATTATGGAATTTTATTTCGCAATGGAATCTCCAAATAGCTAAATAAAAATAATAATGCTCTCGGCATTAACCAATCCCAAGTGGATGTGGAATGCATCCGACATCACCAAACATCGTTAGGGGTGACTGAATGCATATCTGGCCTAAACAGTGTCTCGCGGTGACCTGCGTAGGTAGAAGGCGGCAAGTAGAAGGTCTGGTGGTGATTTTAAATCACTCAGAAATTAGTTCCTCGCAGAAAGCCTCTGACAATTGCGATTTGGCCTCGCCGCTTTCTCCACGAGTTCTAATCTAATTTGCACGCTTTTTTTAACCGTATTGCGACTACTGCAATTCATTCGGTCGAGTCCTATTCGTAACACCACGGCTCTGAGGAAACCGAAATCGCCGAAACGTCAGTCATCGACCAACAACGACAACGACGACGAAAACCTGTACCGACCTCGCGTCAGCTCAAAAAGATCACTTTGTAAGTTCATATAAACAAAAATATATCAAACCTATGTCCATAGAAAGTCGGTATTTTGAATCACTCGAAGGAAGCTCCATTATTTAATGAACCCTTGAAATTGATTAAGGTTTTCAATTTTAAATCAAATTCTCCGTATTCTGAAACCTTTTGAGCGCAGTTTGTTGATCTATTGGTTGTTTTTCTTTAATTTGAGTGTTTACGTGTTCAATAAGTCAGTGCTTTATTCTTGAGCACGCACGAGCTTTTCAGCAACCAAATTTAATCGATACTGCCTGAAATTTCGGCGAATTTCACCCTTTTCAGAACTTGGAAAGGTCAAACTGACACATCTTATACTCAATCAAACAGGAAAGCAGGTTGAGGTATGAGCGAGTTCACGTGTTATCGGAAGACATTCCTCCCTGGCGTTCGTTTTGGTTTTATCCAGAACGCTGTGCCTATTAGAGCGTTTCCTTTAAGTTACCAAGCAAATTGTTCTTTTGTACAGATGCAAAGTGGTCTACCCGTTTCGTTAATGTATTCTTCCCCACACGCTCTACAAAAAATCAGGTACACATTCCGCGGACTTATGGAATCGTCCTCTCTACCCATAGGGCAGTATATTCTATACATTAATTGGGTAAAAAGAGTGCGTGTAGCGAAACTATTAGGTGTGCCCTGTAATACACAACTGGTCGTTAGTTCGACTTCCGCGCCACAAGTTCACCATGCCTTCTCTCTCACCGATCGGCAACTGCCACCAGACTTGTTTGGGAGCATAGCAGCACTGACTTGATGCATCGCCCAGGCCACCACAAATTATTTTGTAAGCGGTATATTCACTAAAACACCTCTAGGAATGTTTGATGGAGTCCAGGGCATGACGCATATCCTGAGGTTTGATCAACCGCCAACGCTTTGTTCTTTCAACGTTTTATAGTATTTGAGATGTTAAGGACCTTGTCCAAAGCACTGTGTATCAAAAATTTCTAGAGCAGATGTGCCTTAATCCTGCGTAACTTCTCTTCGCATGTGGTTGCTGGCGAGCCTAAGACGGTGGGATTTTTTTCTTGATTCCTTTTCATTTTATAGGATCCGGATGTCGTAAGACTGTGACCTTACAGAAGTATTTCTCAGTTTTTAGGTGACAATAATAAATATTTGAATGGATACCGAAAACTAAGCTATTTCTTCTAGTGATTGATCTCGATTGTAGTGGTTGAAGGACTTGTTGCTCACCAAAAGCGCATTTGTCAAACGAAGACGTTAACTTAGTCCTAAATGCTTCTTTTTGATGTCAAGCACCCTTAACAACTCTGTTTTTTTTCAAAATTGCGTAAAATGAGTACTTCGTTGATATTTAAGTGGTCTTTTCGCGTACCACTCTATTTTTTGGCAAAAAGTGCTAAATTTTACGAAGACTGAGGCAAACTAACTAAGCGTTACGCTCCCCTTTTCTCGCACTTTTTGCTATTTTGTACAGAAAAATGTGGAATAAAGCTAGTTTCGTCTATATTCATCGTCTTTTTTTCCATAAAAATTCTAATGTTTTGTTTGGTTTCGAGAGATACAGTTATGACAGAACAGGCAGTTTGGCGTTGCGATATTTTCGTTGTGTAGAAAGTTCGAGGCCTAAAGTCCAGCACTTCTAGCATTTTACTTATCATTGTTGAGTGGAACTCTGCAGATGCATGTGAGTAAGCTAAATATACTTGACGTCCGCTTTTGTCCGACTTGTTGAGGTTTTTCTTCCTATTTTACGTCTCCACTTTGTTCAATTGCGTTCAGTTTTGTTCAAAAGTGCTAGTATGTGTTTTTTTGAAAATTCCAGTGATCGTCGGTTTTGCTCACTTTGTGCTTGACGCTTTCCACACCTTCACAGCAATTTTCGGTAGACTAATGGAATGATTGGTGGGGAATTTAAGTTCTTAAGTGTTAATCCAATGGTATACACACAGTTATACGATTGTTGTTCATGTTTTTCACTCATTCAGATACTATGTATGGCTAGTATACGCCCTCCCAACGTTTTACCGCGTCAGCATGGCTGGGAGGTGTTCCTGGGTATCGTGCTGTAATGTACAGCGGCGGATTCATTCCCCGCCAGGGTCTTCCAGGATGAGGAGTTCGGCATTTCTGTTAGGAAGTTCAGCTAAAAGTAAACCAATACTAGGATCGACCACCGTGCTGTTATCAAATTAGTCCCATGGTGGCAAATCTCCCTATGATCCACAAGGATTGCGACTGCCTGTGGCGATGACTACTTGGGCCAGACTTTGGCCAGACTGTTCTCGGTACTCCAGGAAACCACAATGGTTAAAGCAGCAAATCACCGAAAAAATGGAGATAATATTGGGGCCCGCACAACCACTGGGGGATACTAGTTACCAAGTAAGTCGATATACGTAAAGCAACTCAAACCTAGTCATAAGGTGCCAACACTGAGAAGGTTAAATTTTCTACTGTACACGAAAATTTAAAATAAAGGTAAAAAAAGGAAAGTTCGTATACATGTCCTTGGGCCTAGTAAGCACCCACCGGATAAATTGCGAAACAACTGGTAGTTCCCCACTTTGTTTCATATATTCTCCCGCAACTGGAGTATTTTTATCCATATTTGTTCCACATGGTTTGTCTATGCTTGTATGCTGAGATTCGTTGGCTTTCCTTTGCCCTAATTTTTGTTCGTATCGTAGGATTTTTAAAACCAAGGAACTACGGTGCAGATCTTTTTTAAAGCCGGCTTAATAGCCCATTCTATTTTGCACCTGTTATGATTCGTGTCAAAGGCATTAATTATTTCGGTGCAAGATTCCTTCTTAGTATGCCACTACTTGAGATCCAGAATATAGAGTGAGCTCGTCATAGATATCACGTGGGTGTCACTTTTGCTCCGTTCTGTGTGTTGGGCTTTTGAGCGTACTTTACCACATTCGTGGAGGCTCCCTTGTGTGAACATATCACTTTTCATGAATTTACGTCCGTCAAGGAAATTTTCAGTGAACCTTTCCGAACACTTGTGGTCAGATATACGTCTGACGGTTACGAAGTTCACCATTGTTTGTCCATGCCTCCTCCAGTGAAGTTATACAGTGTTCGAGCCGTTTCTCTTCTATGACTCTCTTATATGATTTCTTTGAAATGTCTGTTGGACCACTCGTTCATGACCAAACTATGGACTTCTAACGAAAAAAAATTGCTTTGCTGGTCTCTAATTCCTTTCCCGGTGGCAGCTTTTTCGTATTGGCTCAACAAGATCAGTTCATGAGAATATATAAATAAATAGATCTTACATTTGCTTTGGATTGTATTCTGGTGTATCGGAGGCTTTTAATCATTCCAGTTTGAGTGCACGAACGATTTCCTTGTCTTGGCTCTGAATAGGTTGGAGTCTTGTCAACTAGGTAAGGCAAATGGTTCTTTAGCTGCTAAGTAATGTGCATTCAGTTCTTGCTCTAGATGAAATGGGCACGCCTGCGGCAAAGAGCACCAGCGGCTGGCTGATTGAGTTGTGGAGCTGCACTTCCAGCGTGATTTGTGAGGAACAGCTCACTCGAATAGTCGACATTGTTGCTCGAAATTTGAACACTCCACACAGAATTATCTGCGAATATACAGCACGTTGTCTAGCAACGTTAACAACTCGAAAGAGGTAAGTTTTATTCTTAGGTATTCGACTTTCAGCGATAATGTAGTAGTCTAAAAAACGGTCTTGTTAGTACAGTGTTTATTTTTACACTTCTATGTTTGTTTCTGACATGTCTAGTCGTGGAATGATTCAACGATGAAAAAATAAAAGATAGTGCTCTCGGTGTTGATCAATCCCTGATGGAGGCGCCGTGCATTCGACTTCGTTTAGCATCGTTTGAGGGTGATTGAATGCATATCTGGCCTTTACAATGACTCACGGTGGCCTACCGATGTATGGAGCCAGTGGTGCTATCCTCCCAGATAAGTCTGGTACCAATTTGAGGGAAGGAAGGCTTGGTGGGCCATGGGTGCGGGGATCGATTCCACCTGCGTGTTGCAGGGCGCCTCCGGCCACTGCGCTGCACGCGCCCTCAATTTAACGATAGCCGTACCATTTTTTAACTTGTCCAGTAATCCCGGTCACTGATTAGCGGGCAGGAAACTCAGTTGCGTTAATTTTTTACCCTTCCATGAGGGTTATAGTTCTGTAACGAGAAATATGATCTACTTCGTCTCCGTTCTTATCTAGGAGTTGTGTCTACCTACCAGTGAGGGAGGATTCATGTCTCAGTGTACCAACGCACGTCATTTCTTAATTGCATGTTGCGGTCGAATTCTGTAAATAACGACTGTTTGACAACGTTATCATCTCTGCTTGTCAATCCAGTGAATATATGTTATATTCGTTGACTTCACAGGTGATTCCTACACGTATTAAGTGTTTTTTCAAGTATTGAGAAGTGCCAATGTAACTTGTTTATTACCGAAGTCTTTCCTGTATGAAAGAATGATGTTATCTAAATTACACAGATCACAGTAGAGCTGAACAATAGTGTTGGGGTTGACTACAATTTAAAGTGGTACATAATGTTGATGAGAATTCTTGCTAAATCTTTTGCATCCGCAAAATTACAAAAGGAAGCTGGTTACAGAGAGAAACACGAAAATACGTCACTAATCCCTGGTTTCTTTCGAAAACAGGTTCGTTCAACAATTCTTGTCAGAGGTACTGCAGGGTCATACTAAGTCTACAATTTTTGTTTCAGAAATTAGTAAGTGCACATTTTCCAGTCTTGCTGCAGGCGGATCGCCTTCTAATGAGCAACACCATCAGCACCTCAAATCACCTTGTGAACTCCTCACAACATTAGGAAGTACTTAATCATCATTTCCTCTAATAAAAATATGCCATTTTTTTTGAAATTTGTCGTGAACGCTTTTTTTCAAGATTTCCTGTCGAGAGTGTGGAAGCAGAAGTTGCCACCAGATAACTCCGGAATGTATATGTCTGCTATAGTCCCATTTTTCAATCATTACTCTCTGGTTCGTGCTTCTTTGTATTATGGTGGTGATTCATCACTATATATATGTATATATACATATCGTTCAGTATTTGAAACGCGAATCGTATGATGTTCTACTGGCACTCTCTACCAACCTGTTGTTTCGAGAGAACGACGATGTTGCGCGTTCCATACGTGTGGTCTTCTCAAATACGCTGATTACGTTGGAAAAGGTAATGTTTTCCTCTTTATCCTTTTATTGTATAGGTAGTTTAACTAAATTGTATTTATATTTTTACAGTTATAATCTATAGAGGGAATATCAGTCACAAGACCCACCCACGCCAGCCACTCGTTTCTCTCAGATGGATTTTGATGATGACTTAGAATGGCATAACCTTTTTCTTTTGTTCGTTTTTTTTTTTCTCCTACAATGTCGCTTTCATTTCACAAGAAGTTTAAAAGTGTATTTCTTTTTTCGATTTCGGCTCTCACTTTCATCTTCTTATCGTTGAAAATGTTGATGTCCACTTCGGTCAACTGCTTTCAATTTTTGAACAAACCGTCTTAAAACGAGTTCTGCTCGACCCACAACAAGCTACCGATGTTGAATGGGAAGCAATGGTTAGGTTTGCGAAAAGTGTAATCGCAGTGACTTGTGATGGCTAGATTGCCGATACGATGAGTTATATTTCAAAATACAGTATCCTTGTAAACGTTCATTTAACCTCAGTATAAAATACCAACGTACCTTGTTTCATCGATAGGCTAACAACAGGCTGTTACTAATATTTATTCGGCTGCCGTTTAGACGTCTTCGTCTTCCTCACAACCGGTAATCCGAGTCGATGTCCCCAGTCGTTCGTCTTCTTGATGTGATGTCTTCGTCGCGCTTCGAGCCTGGTCTTGTTGACTGGAACACCTATCGAATGAGGCATACCCAGTCGGAGATACACCACATCGTGAAGACGAAGGACTGTGGACATGTACTCGGATCATCGGCTCTGAGGAAGACGAAGACGTCGCAGGGTTAAGCGAATGGAGATTGGTAACAACCTCATGTTAGCTTATCAGTGAAACAAGTTACATTGATCGAAATACGGTGTCACCATTTTCAAATAATCTGATCAAGTTCTGTGTTTGAGGAGCATGATCGCTTGCTTACAATGCGTGACACATTGGTAATGTTGATGACGAAAATGACTGATTATAAGGTACTAAGCGAGTAAAAACGTCGGGAAGAGGTCCACACTTGTGGATTTTAATTTGGTCCTTCCATAGACTACCGTGCAATGGAACCCTGTCTATGACTTATCTGTGCTAAAGGTTAGTGATTTTTATGGCGATTCATCTATACACTTGCCATGACTTCATATAAATTTCCTCGTGTATCTTTGTTTTTGTTATTGACCGTCAAATGGTCACTGTTTCACTCTGAACTTTTCAAATGTTACCATTGCACTCCCCGTTCATTTGTACTTATGAAGGAGTCTGGAACAACCTCTTCACGTTCTTCTCACTTCTGAGGAAGTCAGAAGTCCTAGTTTACGCCTAATACTTCTTAGTATGCACTCAAAACAAGACGTATTTAAGAGCACTAATAGCATCTGCTGGCAACATATATTTTAACAGACATGCTACCTTTATTATTCTTCGCTTAGTTCAGAATCTTTCTCCTTGTTTCAAAGTATGTTTACTTTAGTGATGTTTCGAGTTACTTATCCTTAAATGCCACTAGACTTTGCTGCAGAATCTTGCTCTCTAGCCCAGATTTTGGTGTGTAGTATGGTTTCCAAGAAAGTTTTATGTGTGAGCGAAATTGTAAGAACTTATAAACAGTAGTCATTGATTTAGGAAGAGGCTACAGACGTGGTTTCCTTGTCTACCGAAGTCAGTGGTTGTCGTGACAAACATGCAAATGGCTCATCTGCTTCAGGTTATTATGACTTCATCTCTGTGCTTTTTCTAGAATTTACCTACAGTTAATTTTTTCTCGCAAGGTCGTGATTTATTTCTAGGTTTTGGCCCTATTGTCGAATATAGTCGACGATGAAAATCTTAGAGTCGAGTTGGTGCAGTTGGCTGCCGGACCAGCTATCGAACAGGTTCATAGTGTGGAATGGTACTTTGTTCTTAGCACTTTTTACATTTTTAGACAATCTTGTTGACGATCTTAGTGTTTGACTTTATTTTTCTTTTAGGTCACTTGAGAGTGTATCATTCTTTATTTCTTTTAATTTCCTTGACGTTGCTCCACCAAATGGTTTTAATTCATCATTGACTGAGGTATTTTTTGCAACAGTATTCGTTAATGTTTACTTTTTATTTTCTGCCTTCTATAATTTTTATGGCAGGGTATTAAGCGGAATACAACCACAATATTGCTGAGATATTTGCAAAACTCCGGACCGCAGGTGTCTGCGGTGGGAAACGAACGCGCTATTGTCCTTAACGGGAAGTAACGCGTTCACCACCAAACCATGTGGGTCCTTCGTTTCGGCTCTCTCTCAGTTAATTCTATCGATCAGTGCCGTCAGCCATCATCCGTCAACGGGTTTGATCTGGGCAGCCCACATCGGAATTGAACCATGTTAAGGTGAAGCTCTAGTTGACTTCACAGTGCTTACTTTTTAGACCTGCGGTCCGGAGTATTCGTTTGAAATTTTTCTTGAATTTTGAGTCCAAAACATAAGTTTAATTTAAAACGAAGGTCTACACGTACCGTTTATGTTGTACTCTAGTGAAATGTGGCATTCTTTTTTCGTATTTGGTTCGTAATTACTCATTAGGATTTTTCTCCCTTGTGAGCTCATACACTATTTATACATGTATATGTGTATATACACTTATATACGCACACATATTTATGCTATCATTTTCCACTTGCAAGTATATATATGCTGCTGGCTAGTTGTGTTCTAATTCCAGCTTCGCCAAGCTCTGACTTGTTTACAAGGAGTGCTACAACAAGTGTATAGCTCCAGTCCGCTTGCTTCGATGGTGGTCCCATCATTCCTTCCTTTTTCAAGTCAGCCAGGTTGTGGTGTTTTACTACCTTATCTATATGTGTATGGTTACATTTATATGATCAGTGTGCAACATAGTTTCTGCTAATTTCAGATGTTTGATGAAGCTGCATCTCGAACATGCGAACGCTATGCTTTATCCCTTATTTCGCGACAACATCACTAAAATTGTCGCTTCTGAGAGGCCGCAGATTTACTGCGCGTCGTGTTATTTTTCGTATTTTGTCAGTACTAAACAGCGGTTTGAACAAGTGAATGGCGTGTATTATCTTCCAACATTCAGTTTCATTCCTTTTTCTCCCATCTTATCCACTTATTCCTCTTTATCCTTTGTATGCATAGTTGTAGTGATTTCTCATTTTATACGTTATACAGAGCATGTGTGGCGTAGTGGTTGGAGGCGCCCTACAATACACATTGGATCGATTGCTGCTCCCATGGCCCACAAATCCCTACATCCCTCCGGGGTCGGCAGGTACCAGACTTGTCTGGGAGCTTAACAGCACTGGCTCGATACATCGGTAGGCCACCGCGAGTCATTGTAAAGGCCAGATATGTATTCAGTTACGTCCAAACGATAGTTATTGAAGTCGAATGCATGATGCATCCTTCATGGATTGATCAACGCTGGGAGCTTTATCCTTTCTCCTTCATACAATGCATCCTTCGCTCGCTTCGCATATAATCACTATGGTGACGTTGGGAAATATTTGGCATCCTTTACTGCCAACAAATTCCTAATTCTCTTGTTTGTTCAAAATTGTTGTTTGATAATTCAATAACTTTCTATGTAAATTTCGATGGTATACGGTCCGTGCTTTTTGTTATCATATTTTTGAACGTATTTATAAATTACCTTATATCTGATGAGGTAATATTGTCACCCAGACGAGTATTTCTGCTTTTGGTTGTTTGAGCCTTCCTTTTCAGGGTGTTGGGTTTTTTTTTGTCTGCTTCACTACATCCATGATATTCATGGAACCATCTAGCCCACTCCCTTCTTCATGCTGAGCTCTTGAGCCATGTCCATCGTCATGTTCACTTCTCGAACGAAGGTACACGTGGGCGAAGCAAGCACTTTCAAAATCGGGAAACTGTCGTTCTGCCCGTCTATTGATTGACATTACAAAAACGATATCATTAGAAAATCGCATTTACTCCCCTGTTAACCTACTGTACTTTTCCCGCTGATCGTTCTTAGTCCACTGTTCTGTTAATTTTATTGAGATTTATGCGGATGTAGAGCGAATAGATGGCAATGAGCATGCAGTTTTGACAGTAGTTACCAGTATCGCGCGCGTTTTGTTCGTGAAATAAGTGGGCCCTCCTAATATTTAATGCTCTAAGAACGTCCCATGCGGGCAAATTTTTGGTGAATAACCGTGTGAGTGTGTTACTTGGGTCTGATCATTTCCTAACTGCTACTGCACAACTCATCACGAAAGATAAGGCATTTTGGAGTTCGGAAGGGACATCTGATTTGAATTTATATGGTTATGGCTGCAGATAAAGTCGAACTGGAACTTGTTGGCAATCTTCTGCACTGTCCTTCCTGATCCACTGATTATCCCATCACGTGTCAGATCGTGATCTTGCTATAGACGAATTTTCGATGGCGTCGCGTGTGTTTTTCCTGACCTTTCCAGCTTAAGACACTACTGACACTTTCCGCTTCTTGTGGTCCTTTGTCTCTTCTGTGCACAGGTTTTCAAGAAACTAATCACTGCCGCTTGCATCAAAGTACTCTCTTTTAGAAGACTCAGGCGTACTTAAAGCGGACAACTCTTCGAATCCAGTGTTACAGAGGATTACTCCTTATGATATTGATGAATCAAGACGCCTACTGACTTGTCTCGACGAAACCTTTCAACTTCCTTGACCCTGTTATAGCGCTGAAGTCACCAAATTTAATGTTATTAAAAGTGTTTGAGGTTCTTTATGAACTTCCTAAGACACATACGCAGTGTTCCTACCTAATCTTTTGTCGTAGCTTCATTTTAGATAGTAGACGACGAATATTGTCAAAACCGGTATTTATCCACATTTTTTTGGACTGTTCCCGATTCGGATCATTAGTTAATGGACGAGATCGATATTCATGACCAAGCTTATATTGGCAAAGACATCGATGCTGTCGGGCCCTTTGACATCGCATACTTTAGGGAAGAATTCTGCTCCTGTGTCACTAACGGCGTTTGAGGGGCAGTGTTTTTTTGATTGGAGCGCTCCGATGACATTATACCTTAGTCCTACTAGTGTACATTATCAGGTCCGTGGGAAGATTTAGATGCTAACGTGCGTGTGCTGTAATTACTGTAGTTCTTTTCCTAAAAGAATTTAGGCATCCCTTAATGGCCTTATTGTTTTAGTACCTTCTCGTACTCGTCGCACTCAGCGTTGCCATGTTGAATGCTGTTTTGGTGTAAGGCGATTGAGGTCTAATATATTTTCTGTTTTTTGACGCTTTCACATGTGGAGAATACTTCGAGATGTGTCGTAAGGGTTGGACGAGGTCGCAGTCAGCTCGTCGTGCTTTTCTAGAGTGGACGGCTAGTTGTTTGTCGAAGGGCTTTCCCTAACCACCTCTCATATCCCTTCCTTTCATTTTGTTGCAGGCTTTTTTCCAAATGGACTCGCCGTATACAGAAGCCTAACGAAACCTTTATTTCCATCCGGCAAAGGGGGAAAAAGGGAGTCCATTCACCGAATCCTTCTTTGTTTCCGGGAATTACAAGGTCTTTTTTGATCAGCATTTAACCCGCTATCCGTCGCGAGGCTGCGTGTTAGATAGCACGAAAAGTAGTCGGGTGTGTTTCTCTCGGAGCAAGAAATCATTGGCTATTACTTGTATTTTTGCTGACCGTCGAGTAGATTTGGCGCGTACTTGTGAAGTTCCCTTTCGTCTGTTTCGCCCACCAGAGTTGTTCAATGGATGGAATGCTCAGTCGATCAAGCGAAAATCGATAGCTTTACATTTTCATTACGAAGCCTTTTTGTCTTAGTGGTTAACTAAGTGCCTGTTCGCAACTAGCCCGTAGAGCTTTTCTATGGGAGTCTTGCATTATGTTAGCTTGTGTGGTTGACCTGGGTTAGACCTGTTCATGGTAGGGGATCGTTGACCTCTTCATTCGTGTGATTTGGCGAAGTCGATGCGAAGGTTGGGTGGAATTTATGGGGTCGTATGTATTTCCATAAATCTAAATTCGTATAGATGTTAGTGGCTTTTCCGTGCAGAAGTTATATACTGGTTGTTCAGCATGGGAAGAATCCGGGTGGTCATTTATACCGCATCCTATAATACGTTAGTCATTTGTGCTACTCCACGATGCGACCTGGTTGAATTAAAATAGCCTTTACCACCCATAAACGTTTGCCTTGTGTTCTCACTGTATATAAGTGAACACAAGTCTCACAGTGTAAACTTTCTTTCTGTATGGAGTACTGAAGTCTCGTAGAGTTCGGTTCTATTTCTGGCACTTGTGTTAGGACCATCTGCCACTGCATTAACATTCTTGAGTGCAAACAGTCCTTATTTAGCTGTTTAATCCTCACAGTCATCTCGATATTTGTGACTAGATTCCCTAGTGTTGTGTATCCAACTTGCCTATCCAATGGAACAAATGCCACATCTCTTCAAGAGAAGTCTTTCTCTTAAACCTTCGCTTTTTTAGAGGGTTTAAGATCCGAGCAATAATTTCTGGTGAACAACTCGTTAGGAGAAAGAGATGACCCGTATGCTTCTTTAAGCGTGATTTCTGTACGTTAATTAGAGTGTATAACATTTTACACATTATCAACGAACAACAGTGATCAAAATCCTCACTCCGAGTATGGAGATATAAAAGATGAAGTGATGCCTGCTTTTACTGTATATATGGTAATACTTCTTTTTGTTTTCCATTACATTCAAGTACTTTTTAGGCTTATAGTCAGAAACAGCACAACAAACTACTTTGTCTTCGCCCTCTTCCACCTATCGAGAAATGATATCCTATAGTAAATGAGCCTGATGATTTTGAAGACCTTGTTCTGTTTTTCGCCGAAGGACGAGAGTAGTTTGATGACTGAGGAGGCAGCAAGGCTGCGTCCGCTTGGGAGAAATACTGCACGTCTTATTTGGTACTGAAACATTAACTTAATGGTGTACTCCAAATAAAACTTACAGCTGACTGCGGAAGCAAAATCTTCTTTCAGGACGAGGATTTAGCTTCCTTCTTCAATTTGAATTGTACAGAAGGTTGGTTCCAGGTTTCGGAAAACGAGAACATCTCCAAAACAAAGTGTATGCACCACACCTTAAAGTACTATTTTGAACTTGCATCAATATCCTGTGGTTCAGCCAATAGAAAACGTTTCACAACGTCTAAACCAATGCGATCTTATCAGCGATCGTCGAGCAAGGAGTGCACCCGTTCTACATAAGAAGTCTGTGTAACTGCTATCGGAACTGAACTATGGTAATACCGCTATTCCAATGACCTATTACCATGCCTGTAAAGAAAGGGGTTTCATATGGTATCACAAATTCCCGAAACTGTTTAGTGCCGCACTGCAGTAGATAATGAAGTCACTCGACTAGGATGAGAAAGGGATCCTTTTTTCATAGGAAATTCCTACCAAATATTTCTTCGCGGGCAGCAACGTCGTCTTATCAAGAAGTACTAACGAAGCAGAGACGATGGTCATTGAGCTCAACGAAGAGTGTTAAGCGGCTGGACTGCGCATAAACAGGACGAAGATCCGGTACTTAAAATACCTCAAGAATTCTGAGCACTACAACAAAGAGCTTGAACGATGTCTTCGGAAATTTAATCAGCACTCACAACATATAGCGAAGACGCGAATCTCTTACATTCGAAATCAATCTCATATTCGAGATCCAGGAAAACTCGTACCGATATCGAAGCATAGAAGGGACGTACAAATAGTGTGAAGAACAGACGACAGGCGGACGAAAGGAACTGTGGATTGGACACTACGGAAATGAAGGCTACCCTATGATGACCACTTGCCCGTTGGGCGAACATGTTGGTAACTGGAGTCGATCAGCTTTACTCTCAGCTACAGTTCTCCTGCATATCGCGGTGTGAAACGTGTGAAACTTCCAGTGGTCACCATGCTCTATTCAATCCATCACCATGGGCGACCATTACGAAGCAAAGAAGCCAATGGAGAATGAGCTAGCATTCGCAAGAATGGTGAGGGAGGGTCGTCCAAGTAAATATGTTGGCATCTAGCGTATTCTAGCTGTTTGTTCAAATTATTTGTCCCGTACACATCGCAACAGAATACATACACTACACCAAAACTCCTGCAATCACCGTTTCGACTTTGCGCCGTACATATGCGGTTGCGAAGTAGCTGGCAACGTAGAGGGTTCGGTCGTAGTTCAATTACTACTAGTGTTTTCTCTAGATCGATTCTTCGTATCCGTCAGCTTTGTGCCTACGATTAGTGTAAAAGTTAAACAAATCTTATTTTCACCATGCATTTCACTCAGTGGCTTGGTTTTACTTCTAAACCTATCCCAAGGGTAGTGCTCAGTACTAGAAGTGGCTATTTTGGACGCCAGGTTAATTCATTTCTTTTCTTGCTTGTTTCCTGAACACACTTTAGCGGCTGCTCGAAAAGTGTTTCTCATGAAGGCGTTCTTAGTGTGTAAAGGACGAATGGAGAGATTATCAACCAGTATGTTTTTATTACTCGACCTTCCGGACCACTCGTTGATTTGGTTGTTTTCGGATAAACTAGTTTGAACGTTCAGTAAAGGAAGCCAGTTTTCTTTCGATTACTGCGGTGGATTACGAAGTAGATGACCATCTTCGCTGAAGAATTTAAAGCGTAGGCACGCAAAACTCTCAAACAATTTTAGATCAAATACAAAAAATTCATAGTTGAGCTCTGGCTTTTTTCATAACGTAGAATTGCTTTATAACCTGAAATAGGTTCATTTCTCACCTATGTGAACTCAATGCAGCCTGTACCCATGCATAAGCGGAAGACTTTGAGTGTGAAAGAAATCGGATAACATGCATAAATTCTTCGATAAGCTATAAGATAAGCTCTCTGATAAAGGAGACAAACGGTAATCGAATGAAACTGTTTGGTCACACTTATCGTCGATGGTACTACAACTATTAACGCAGTGGAAATTGCGTAGACGATGAAATGCGAGTCGCCAGCCACGAATGAAGAAATGATGGTAAGCCTGGTGAAGAGACGGGGACGAGAGGAAAGATCCACGGAAACACTGTGAGTTCACCAACAATTTGGTGAAAAACCTGTTTTCATCATAGGCCAAGGCAGCCATTGCGCAAAAGTAGAAACGACTGAGTTCTGATGATATCGCCTAATTTCTCCCATTTATTTCGAAGTATAACTTTGGAAAGGGCACCGGTTATACACAAAATCGAAAACAGCAACAGAAGCACATGATCTCACCAAGAGCAGGAACCGTTCGATGCCAAGAGAAGTGGACCCAAGACAACTAAAATACTCGGAGTGCATAGATAAAGAGCTCGCTAGATTTCAAGTTATTTTGAGAAAAAATTTATTGCCTGCCGTTAGAAAAGGTGACATTTTGGGGATCATTCCGTAGGACTGACGAATTTCCTTCCTCCAACTAGTTCACTTAAAAAAAGACTTCATTAATTAGGAAGACATACGGAGGATACACCGTTTACTAAGCGTTACTTTTTGATTAGTGCTTTATTTAAAACTCCGAGCACTTCCCAGTATTTATTTCTACTAACGTGCCTTCTGTGGGGCCTTGTAAAAAGTGATTCAAAGCCCTAAGCCAAGCCGAAATGCTAGCAGTCTTGTCTCGGTCCCCATTTCAAAAACGCGTCAAACGAGTGGTATGGGGCTACCTCTGTGATCACAAGGGAAGACTCGGCGAATTTGATCACGAGGCTGGTCATGAAGTAGATCGATAGGTGCAGAAAAGTGAAGTGTGGCGAAAACACGTGGAATACGAAAAAAGATACTTTGTTGCAGCCACGTCGCGTACCATACAACACCAATCCAGAGAAAATCCAATAAGTGAAATTTGGACTAACTATGATTTTCTCTAACTCAATACACAGTTCTTTGCTAGCCGAAAACATTCTGAGCACAGACGCAATAGGAAACGATATCACAAGACTGCTGATAGCAAATACTAATTGCTTGTATTGACAAGATTCCAGAAAATAGAACCGTTAATGTGATGGGAACTGCCACGCCTTGGACTTGCTGCACTGTTTCAATACAGCGAAAAAGGTGTTCATTGTCGACAACGGTATTGAACAAAGGAATAAGCGCTTTTCTCATTTTGAGTACAGAACTGCCCTTAAGAACTCAACTTCCGAAGTTTTGGATCAGCGAACTGAAATGATTCATGTGAACGGTGGTTATGACAACTACAGTTGATAGTTGTAGAGAGAACAGCGTAGTTAAAGCTCCTAGATGTGCAAATATTCGAAGAAGGAGGTGCTTCTTGCATTTCTAGTGTTTGACGTTGCCCTTAGTAACTCAGTGAGACAACTAATTTTTTAAACTATGGTATAGTTAGTGGTAGCTGGTGAGCGGACCTCGCAAGGTTGGGAAGTAAAACGCTGGCGGCTTTTTTTGAAAAAAAATGATTTGATCATGAAAACCGGTTCGTTACTGGTGCCAACTTTGTTGATGAAAATGTAGTTGCGGCCTGCTTAACACATTCGCTAGATGTCGTCTGTTTTTTCTCGTGCTATAGATATTTCCTATTCTATATTTGTTTCGTGTACTTCCAATTTTTGTATGGTGTGAGAGCGAGGAAAAAAATCTCGTTCGCCAGTAATGGGGAGCAGCCAGTTTTCACAACACAGTTTTACAAGGCATATGGAGCAGTTTCTGATATTTTTTGTTTCTACCCATCCCGTACAATAGTCATGGTCTTCATGATGATCAAAAATGAAGGAGAGATCAACTGCTCCTAAAGACGCCTTGTCGGGTTATATTCATATTTGGACGACAGGTGATGCTAGGTCCAGCTCGCTTTTTTGATCCAACGGGAAAAAAAGTAATGTAGTAATCATCGGCAAGTAGCTCGCTTGGAACGACCGGACCTCTTTCCATCACGATCTTTAACTGTCAACAGTCAAATTCAAAAAAATTAACAGCTTTTCTGTAAACTACTACGTGCAAAATGCAGCATTTCTCGAGTTAAGTATAACATCTGAGTGGCATACGAATACTTACTTGATACTTGAACGGCCCGTCCCACTAGTTGTGCGGGCCCTAGCGTAATCACCGGTTCCCTGGAATCCTGATAACAGCCTGGCCAAAGTCCGCCCTAGGTCGTCAGCATCGCAGACATGGCGACCTTGTGGATCAGAGGGTTGTCTGCCGCCATGCGACTAGTTGGATACCGGGACGATGGTGGATCCTGGTATTGCTTTGCTTTTAGCTAGACTTCCTGATGAAAACGCTGGACTCCTCAGCTTGGGGGGACCCTGCCAGGGGACGAACTCCCCCGCTGTACAACGCAGTCCGACATCCAGGAACACCTCCCAGCCACGATGAGGCGATAAACCGTTGGGAGGGGCATACGAACATGGGAATGAAAATACTGAGCAGACTTTTCGATTTGAATTTTCAAGCAGGAAAAATGCTTCCAAGTTTAGAAAGGCAGGAAAAACTTTTTTTCAATTTTCATTTTTTTTTCTCCAAATTCATTGTTCTCATCTATATGAGGGCAGCTGAGGAAGGAATTATTTGGATAGTTTTTTGTTACATTTCAGATGAACAAGTACCAAAAAACGAGAAGTTCTTTTTGAATTGAATTGAAACACAGCTTATTCAGTAGATGGAGCCTTCTTTCTAAGAAAGCATTCTATAGGAGGCTGCATTTACTCTGCTAAAAAAGTGTGTTTCACTGTACTGCGGCCGTGTTATTGTTGGTGTTGAGTTGAGTCATCTGGTGGCTGATCGGGAAATTCTTATTGATTGCTAATGTGGATAATGGACACTGTTCATTAGACCTCCTCTTTGGTTTGATTTATCGGGTAAAATTTGTTCCCGCCGCTAAACCAACAAGGAGAGCAAGCTAAGAGCACATAACCTCGGGGATTGTTGCCAAAGTCACAGCTTACTGCATCACTTATTCTTTGAGGAGTAGAATAAAAAGCAAAGTCTATTGTGTCACGCAGAGGATATAGAGGATAAAGAATAAGTCTTTAATGATGCTGAGATATTTGCAAAACTCCGGACCACCGGTGTCTACGGTGGGGAACGAACTCGCTATTGTCCTTTCCGGGGAGTAGCGCGCTCACCACCACACCATGCGGGTCCTTCGTTTCGCCTCTCTCTCAGCTAGTTCTATTGATCTTTTGCCATCAGCAATCACCCGTCAGCGGGATTGATCTCTATACACTGCCGTTAAAAAAGAGTAAGCAGTAAATAAGAAGCTAAAATAAAGGATAAATCGTTCGACACTCATCAGCACTTGAGGGATACGCATGCATTCGACTTCATCAAGCATCGTTAGAGGTCACCCAATGTGTATCAATCATTTAGAAGGACCCATAGAACATCCTGATGCGTTTACATGCGTAACCCTGTTGAGGACAATTGAAGGTTGAAGAGATTAATACAGATGCAGTTGTGAAAGAATATAACCACGAACACAGCAACGAAAGGATAAAGAATAAGGCTTCTTCGTTGATCAATCCCTGAGGGATGCGCCATGCATTCGACTTCATTAAGCATAGTTTGGAGGTGATAGGACGCATATCTGGCCTTTGCAGTGACTCGGGCAGCCTGCCGATGTATCGAGCCAGTGCTGCTATACTCCTACACAAGTCTGGTACCAATTTGCCGACCCTGGAGGTATGGAAGGCGTGGTGGGCCATGAGCGCGGAGATCGATTCCATGTGTGTGTTGCGGGGCACCTCCGACCACTGCTTCACACGCGCCCTAAACACAAGAATAATAAAAATAATAAAAACAATCACAATGATGCTGAGACATTTGCAAAGGTGAGAACCCCCATGTGAGCTACGAAACCTTTCCGGGCTCGCGTGTTATCTACTGCACTACCGGGGCCCTTGCTTTGCCTTTTTCTCGGCCAGTTTTTTTTCTCAATCCCAGCGGTACTATTAGCAATCACCTGTCAATGGCAACGGTCTAGAAAGCACAAATTGGCGTAAATTAAACATTGCGATAAGGACAATATCAATACAATGAGGATCCCAGCTCCCCTTGCGTTCGATTCGTTTCCTCGCATCCCCCGTCCACGAATATATTTGAACTTTTTCGCATGGATTGCTGCTTAGGGGTTTTTTTCGTCTCCGTTACGAATGTCGTTGTATGTTGGAAGAGTCGCAACCTCGAATAGAGAATTGGATCAGAGGTTTCTTACAATATTCATGGTTTCGTTTTCGCGTCCCAGGCTCACCGTGCCCTCCATTCCTCTGGAGTCGGAACATTAGTACCATATCTGTCTGGAGTGATAGCAGTACTGGGTCGTTATATGGTTAGGCCAGCAGAAGTAATTATACGGATCAGATATGCATTCATTTACCTCTAACGATGCCTACTGAAGTCGAGTGCATTGCGCATCCCTCAATGTTTGTTCAATGCAGAGAACTTTATCAATTATCCTTTTATGGACAGACAATTGGTAGGCGCAAAAGTAGTGATGTCATCTAATTCGCTCAAATCTCTGCTTCTACTAGACGCTAGGCCAACTAAGCCTCCCGTTTCTTCGGTGTCGGAAAATTGGTGCCATACTTATCTAGGAACGCATGAGAACCACGAAATCTCGGAATTCTCTAGCTCGACTCTCCAAGGATCGGCTTTTGGTATAGAAGGTGGACTAGGATCCACTTAAGATGTGAGTGGGCTCACTTTTTAAGAAAGGAAGACGACTAATGACTTCGAGAAGATTTTTTTTTATTTTTTTTTATATTTTTAGGTATTTTTTAGATTCTTAACCAATTTGATATTAGGATTTCTCAGTATTCACCGAATGGGAATGTAGAACAATGTGCCCAGGTTCTGAAGGCGACGAAGTTGTCTAAGCGTTGACAATCGAAAGTCAAAAACACGTGTTAACCCTCGTGTAAGCTTGTTTGCCAGACTTCATAACACTAACATAGCTTAATTATTAATGCTATGGTTAAACGAAAACTCTTTCTTCAGTAGTTTTACTCTTTAATTATGCCTTTGCTTATTAGTTGTTCGGTTACTCTCAACGGTTTACCGTCTCATCGTAGTTAGGGAGGTGTTTCTGGTTGCCGATCTGTGATGTACAGCGGAAGATTCATCTTCTGGCAGGGTTTCCCAAGCTGAGAAGGAGTCTGGCGTTTCCATCAGGAAGCCTAGCTTAGAGCAAACCATTACTAGGATGTCATCACCCTGGTGACAAACTAGTCGCATGGTGGCAAATCTCCCTCTGATTCAGAAGGGCGGCGACTAACTGTGGTAGTGTCGACCTAGGGTATTTGTTGGAACAAGTGGCCTCGCGACTCAAAGGAACCACAGTGCCTAAACCAGCAGAACTCCGATAAAATGTAGATTTTGCTGGGGCCCGCACAACCAGTGAGGACGGGCCATCCAAATATCCAAACATCCAAGTTGTTCGGAGTGATTCTTTTTGTGTTGGATATTCTGCTATTCGTTATTCCATATATTTAATAGAAAAAAACAAGCTTCATTGAAACCGGAGGAGAATTTCATTTTCAATTATGCATTCCTGACTCTAGACTCTAGATTGATCACTTGCTCTTTGTTTTGCTAAACTAACAGTGTCCACTGAGTAGCATATGTACCTGTTTGTGGTGAATTATGTTCAGTTTGCCTACTTAGGTTACAGAGTCATTAAATGGATAACATGTGGGTGATGTAGATGATTTAAACATAAGTCGGTTGATATGGCAATGTTACGGCAGTCTGTGCCTACCCCAGTCACCTTTATGGTAGCGCGTGTAACGCGGAGCTAAAGGAGCCGTGAAACACATATGGGATTGACCCCACGCTACGGACTCACCACCCCTTCCATCCCTTCGGGATCAACAAATTGGTAGCAAACGTATCTGAGAGGACAAAGGCGCAGACTCAATGCATCGGTAGGACACTGCAAGTTGTTGTATAGGTCAGATATGCATTCAATCATGTCCAACGATACTTAATGAACTCGGATGCACTATGCGTCCCTCACGGATAAACCAATGCCGAGAGCCTCATCTATTTTTTTTTACCTTTGTGAGTGCTTCCAAGCAAGTTTTATTTTCATTTATACAATCCATGTCTATCGCTCTATCCCATCCAACTTCACTAATGCACGAAATGATGGGTAGAATAATTCTCATATCTCACTGTACGCTATGTTTCTCTGAATTGATTTATTAGGGAAGTCCATTCTCCGTTCCTTGCCGCCATTAGTTGTTAGCGTGAACTCTCATTCCTTTCAAAACACTCTCTTTCCCTTCTGAGTTTATCATTCGTATTTATATTGGTATACCGTACAAGTAAATATTCAGTTGCGCAAGTCCACAGTTCACACACCAGTGTGCGAGGTTGCGGTGTTAGTAATGCAAAAAATCTCACATGGTAACAACAAAGAGTGGACTAATCCACTAACAACCATTCCTTACACCTTTGTCACTTGAACTACTAAAGTTATTATCTTCCGCGTTACTTGAAACCATTCTGGAAATTCTTCCAACAAACCGTGGATATCGAACGAAACAATTTGGGGGAAGATTTATTATTGGAACAGATGAAGAGAAACAAAACCTAGCGTAAACGGTACATGTACCACTGCCACTATCTATTACTATCTTATTATTTTCTGATATGTTAGACGGCTCAACTGCGCCGAGATCTCTTTTCTACGGACGGAAGTTTTAACAGACGACTCAGTGGTAACCAAATCTCGCAGCTTTTGCCAACTTTGCAGAGTACCGCGAGCCAGAACTGTGAGTCGACCTAAACACAGAGATAAAAGTATAAGCAAGACAATTCTAAATGTGGTAACTGAAGCTAAGAGCCACGCGTCGCGTACCTTTCTGTCCATCGAGCTTTCGCAAGCTCAGTTCTTCTCCTTCCGTCTTTTGTAATATTTGCTCTCGACAAGGGAGCGATCAAAGTCTTCTAAACAAGAGCATTTAGTTAGATGGAGATTTATTGCTATAACATTTTTTTATCCATAATAAAAACTGTTCGTCACTGATCACTCCGCTCAAAAACAAGCAAACTTGTAGACACTACGCAGAAACCGTTCGGACGGAAGTTATTACAAATCTCAAACATTCCAATGAAAAAGAAAGGATGCAAGTCGTTGACGGTAAAAGAAGCAAAGGCTACGTACCACCCAGGTGCAAAGAAAACCCCCGCCTTCATCGTTATATATTGTACAAATCCAATTTTCAAAAAAATAGTTCATGCGCAGCCGTATTCCTACATAAATTTTAAAGTTTCATTGCTGCGTAACTGATTCTCATGTAGTATCTTTCCAAGAAAATGTCTACTTTCTCTGGCTTCCTGATTTCAAATGTAAAGATACTTTCGTGGAAGAAATTCCAAACGTCGACGAAATATGTGCGTGACAAGGGGTTCCGGAAGTACAGTGTGCAGGTGTTCTGAAAACTTTTACACCGGTGACAGCAGTCTTAAGGACGAAGGTTGTGTGCCCGCCATCAACAGGTAATAACGACCAACCGAAGAACAGAAGAACAGAATAGAAGCTAACCCTCTAAAAACTATTCAAATCAACAATGCTCTTCATTTCAAAGACACTGGGAAGGTGCAAATGCACAGTAATGTTGTCAGATGCATCGAAGGAAGAAACAGCAAAGGTATTATAGTCTCCTCGGGCTTCCTTTTAGCAACCAAATTTCTTGATAGAATTGTGATATTCGATGAGAAGTAGGTTCTACACTACGAACGACGAAATTTGTCCAAAAGATCGGAAACAGATCATGCTTCGTTACACATCATAAGGCCGAGTTTCTACCTAAAGGTGGTTGATAGAACTTCTTTGTTCGTGGCAGACTGAACCACCTCCTACGACTTATTGTATCCTAAAAAACGATTATAACAGAGCACTCTAACAAAGAAAAAAAGATCGATCCAGTCCAGAGTACCACTCGTAACATCACGGCTCTGAGGAGGGCGGGGTCGCCGAGGCGTCAGCCGTCGACCAACAACACCAACAACAACGACAACGACAACGAAAACCTATACCAACCTCGCATCAACTAAAGAAGATCGGTTTATAAGGTCATATAAATAAATAGGAAAAGAGATCGTTTAAAAAATGCAGTGTAGGCCACTAGAACTAGTGGACAGAAAAGTTGCAACCCTTTTTGCACAACAACTCGCAACCACACGCAAAACGAACGCTACAACTAATGTACAAAACTCTGTCCTATGCAGCATTTCATTCTTCTTGCATGTAAACAAGAACTAATTCGGATAACACTCCTCAGAAATTACCAAACACTCCACTTCTAATAGTCTCTAGGGACCACTGAGCACTTCTGCGAAGAATTCGTGAGCACTAGAGCTCAAGAAGTCGGTGCAAATTCCCGAAAGAAGGCATACTTGTGTATGGCTTGCAAAAATTGTGGAACTGCAAAAGTTTCGACGCCGATCAGCAAAGTTGTGTTTTAGATGAATTATAGCATTTAATGTGTGGAATTTAAGAGACTATTCTTTTAGCACCGACTTAACAGCTGCTTAACGTAATAACAGTTCTCAATTAGCTAACCAAATTGTAATACCATCAAACAATCCATACCACCAACGAACAGGAAGGCTTTAAGTTGTGTATAACGGGAATGTTATTAACGAAATCCTACCCAAACATGACTGCTAAATTAAGGAAGACTCGGCAGAAGCTTACAAATTTCTTGTCGAAGGACTTCAAAGTTACGCTGAATTCACCTTAGCTCCTCAAGCAAAAACATCAGATCGGATCTCCATTTCTCGAGAACACATATAATTTAAAGCTTGATCCCACTGGAACACAACACTCTAGTAATAAACGCTATTTGCAAAGGAGCTTTTGATAAGATCTATATCAATACTGGCGGAAGAAACTGTTAGAGAAGCAGAATAAAAAAAAGAACGAATCTGAAGAGATGTCGTTGGGATTTGTGCGAGTATAATGTTCTGATGTAGCAGTGATGAATGAAAACGACGGGTCATGATACGGAATAGATAAGGAGAGTTTTATACCAATCTTCTCCGTTCAACAATTCTGGTTTGAGACTCCCCCAAATCCCACTGAGAAAAACCGCAGCACGAGTTTCTCTCCTCTGAAATACGAGTTTCGACAGAGAACATGAACAAAGGCACAACTCTAGGAACCAATAATATCACCGCCTACTTCCTTTGAGTTGGACGCGACAAATTAAAAAACACTTCTGACAACCTAAATGACATCTACTGTCAAAAAAGAAAAAAATCCAGAACAGCGCAACACTTCATGTATGGTCATCCTAGAAAACAAGGAATAAAAAAAGGGATCTTCGTAACTATCGTTCGAGTGTACTCTATAAGCTGTTCACGAAGACTATCCTATTGTGCATGCCAAAGACTTTGGAAAAGGCACCAATAACGATTTCTGAAATTTCCCTGCCCAGATCATATTAAAACCCTGGAAGTATGATAGCACCATCTGCCCCTATCCTAACTTTTATTGACCATAAAAAAGCCTCCGAGAGTGACATAAACGAATGCAGTTCAATTAGCGCTTGTCAACTAACCAGTAAACCCGTTTTATATAGGAATATTAGGTGACTGTTATCGCTATTGCTCCACTAAAATAAAGCTTTGCCATCAACCTACTACCACACCCAGAAGTAAAGCGGTTGAACAAGGCGATAGTATGTAGCCACAGTTGTTTGCTGCCGCATTGGTGGGGATAATAAAATCACTCGAATGGGAAGAAAAAGGCATATGTATTGGTAGGGAAATGCTATCAAATCTTTGTCTTTTCAATAAGTACCAGCGAAGACCCAATTCATGAACTTCCCACGGTGCGAACGCGAATAAATCGAACTGGGTGATTTCCTGACTAAAAAAGACCACATCGTATATGTATTATAGACGTTCCGTGAACATGGCGAATGAAGTAAAGGAGAAATTAGATAGAAAAAACGGCAACATGGGCAGCATTTAGGCCACTCAAATAAGCTACCAACCAACTAACGGACTCAGAACTTCGCGATCACCTTTTTGATTAAACAGCCCTCATTGAGCCCTGTTATGCAGCAAAGATGTGGGCTGATACCTCAACCAAATCAAGATAGTCTGCACACCACCAATAGAACACTAGGACGATGTTTTCTGCAATTTAACCACTATTCACAGTCTAGCGAGAATACAAAGCTCTCATTTCCTAAACCTGCCTACGTCTTATCTATGAGACTCAGTAGAACACATGTAAACATCGAAACGAAGATGAGCAGATCATACAACAAGAAGAAGAAGCGACAGATGGACGAAAAAGAACTGTACAGTGGACACCAAGAAGATGCAAGCGTCTCCTTGGACATCCGCCTTAGAAGTTGAGCTGACGTGTTTAAAACTAAAACCGATAAACTGTATCCCCAACAGCAGATGTTTTAGAGATCACGGTATGACTGCCAGCCTGCACGCTTGAATCAAACCACCACCGTGGACGACGAACGTGAGGCAAAGAAACGAATGGAAAATGTGGTGATGTCTGCAAAGCTGGTGAAGACGGGCAGCTTAAGTATCCATGAAAGTAAATAGTACGCTGAATATCAGTGACATATCATTTGCTCAATTACCTATCTCATTCATAATTTAAATACAAGGAGTCGAGTACCTATTTTAAATATTTTTTAAATATTTGTTAGTGTTTTGTTTCCTAAAGAAGTAGT
Source organism: Angiostrongylus vasorum (assembly GCA_018806985.1). Classification (NCBI taxonomy): domain Eukaryota; kingdom Metazoa; phylum Nematoda; class Chromadorea; order Rhabditida; family Metastrongylidae; genus Angiostrongylus; species Angiostrongylus vasorum. Next base: position 31,822 of record JADANN010000010.1, on the reverse strand, counting down.
AAACACTAGATAAGTTTTTATTCGCAATCTATAACGTCATATACAAATGTGTTCTCTCTGTAAATATCTCAAAATATCCCAGACACGTGTACCAGGGGCGGAAAGGCAACGCAACGAATGAATGCTACGAAAGTGAAATAGGGTCTTACAAACGACTGGTGCAGCCTTCAAGAGCATTGGCGATGAAGCGAAGAAATTTGAGATCATTTGACTACGTGCTAAGCTTTTTGAACAAACGATTTTTCGCGCCCCCAATGTACGCATCGAAAACACGATAGCTACGTAAAGATTCCGGAAGATTGAGTGGCTTGCCTTGTTAAAGGCCGGGGGATTGAAACAAACCTTACTTGTTTAACGTAAAGAAGCTCGAACTACTGCACTACTTACGCCCTTCAACCTTAATAACAATCCTACGAAGAATGCGATTTAAGTGGACATCTAGATAAGAACACTAGAATTAAAACAAAGTCTGATGTGAGGGAACAAACGGTGCCAGGCAGTTCTATAACAAAGGGCTCGTACTCGCGGATGGTCACACTTTGTAGCGGATTAGACGGCTGATTTTCGTTCAGCTCCTCAAGCTGCATGTTAAACACCATGTTATAGTATGTCCTCACAGCAGCCTAAAGACGATGAAGATGATTTTCGGAAACCTACCACCGCAATAAAATTCATGTAATGAAAAAAGCGTTGTAAAAAAAGAAATAATACTTAAAAACATTCCGCACATCGAAGTTTTTAGAAGAGATCTATTTCCCATGTAACTGAATATTTCTAATATTAATAAATATAACAACTTACCTGGAACAAGGAAACATCTCTTTCTCACTACCAAATAGTGATCGACACTGACTTTTTCGATAACCGATAGTAAATCATCGGAAAATTATGTAGCTGACAATCGGAAAGCTTGGCAAACTCATGATGAAGGAAACCTTGTTATTAAATCGCTCTTAGGGTCCAAACATTTTTTCCTAAAGTCATGTTGGGATTTTTAACTCTATTGAAAACCAAAGTTTTTGGAAATTTTTAACGAAATCCGAATTTTCTAAAGTGTTACACCATGCGGGTTCTTCGTTTCGTCTGTTGTGATTTCAAATACAGTCCCTCACCTTAACTGGGTTCAATGCCGATTTGTGCTTCCCAGATCATTCGTGTTAATGGGTGATTGCTGATGGTACTGATTGATAGAAAACTAACTGAGACATAGGTGAAACGAAGGACCCGAATGGTGTGGTGGTGAACACGTTAGCCCACGGAAAGGATAATAGCGCGCTCATTCCAAACCGCAGAGACCTGTGGTAACGAGCAGCAATCATTTCCGACCATATGTAATTCGAAGTCACTTTCTACTGGTCATTATTAGTTTGTCAAGTAGAAACCTAATAACGGTCTCTGAACAAATAGTAAGGTGAAATCAAAGAAATCTAACGTACATAGACAAAGTAAACAACGTAGTTACACGTGAAAACAGAGTAAAACCAGAACCCGTTGATATTGTTTCTCATTAATTACCAAATCTAGCGATTAGTTAAATTCACATAGGTAAGTCAGCTCAGAAATGATAGGAATATATGCATTAACAGAATAGAAAGAGCTTTTAGGATTGCTAGTTACCTCATGCAATGGCAGCCTTTCACCGTGTAAGAACACTTATGCGTAACCTAAATCACTGAAGGAGATGTGTCGCACTTTGCGAAAAGCACGAGATGCCAAGTACTCGAAGAATGTCACAAGAAGCTTGATCTGAGATTCCTCGTTAATCTTCTCTGGAGCGTTCTCCAGGAGTCGCGAATCTTCCAGCTTAATGATATATCATAAACGATAGTTGGTGATTTGTGCTGATTTGCCTGGAACCCATTCTTCAAGAAAATTTAGGAATAGGAACAGAATTCATTTTATTCCATTGACAACATGATGACAATCTGTTGCAATGAGTGGGCAACCAAACATGATTAATTCATGAGGGTTTCCTTCCCTTTTCTTGAAATAATCAAGTCGGCCATATTTACAACCGTACTATGTGGAGTGGAACCTCTCGAATTTTGGCAAAGGTTTCTCGCCATGCCCTATCCACCAGACACGTGCGAGTATCTTTCCATTATGCACAAACTCCATTGCTGTGCCATGCCACGATGGTTGGTTATTGTCGGCTTTACTAATGGATGATGGGAAGGGTTCTTTCCATCATGCGGCTAAACTGAGTGCTTGCTTGTGGAAGACGACGATCAGATCCAATGCAGAACTGTGGAACTTTGGATGTGTGAAGAATGAAGCAGCATCGTTTTTTTGCGGATGTGATCGATTGGGAACTCCTATGTATAACTGGAATTTCCTTTCTTCTGAGAAAGGGAATGTCCATGGAAGATAAGTACTGTGGGTATAAACATCCATGCGGATAGTTCCCATTGTTATCTCGACTTCCTGTAAATGATTTTCCTTCCGTGCGTTCGTTTTCGCTGACTCTTCTTGATATTCTTCGTATTCTTGTTGAGCAAACACGAGGTGTTATTTTTATTCTTTATTCACGAACAAGCTGACGTTTCGGCGGATTTCGCCTTCCTCAGAGCCTGGAAAGGTCAAGATGACAGCAATCTATTCAGCCAAACACCTCCATAAGCAAACAGAGAAAACGCTGAACCAAGATTTCAATCACATTGAACACAGCTCTGCACACTCACCGCTTTCTATGAGGCTTCCACTGAGTATGTCCCGTGGAGACCAACCGCACAGAGTTCACATGGAAGCGTAATATGCCCCTCCCATCAAAATAACAGCCTTATATACTGCCCAAACGCGTGATAATGAGGCATTCTTCCCTGCGGTTCATTTTTCGGATTTCTGGAATTGATCCAGAACGCCTCGAGAGTTTTGCGCGCTTGTGTTCTCGATTCCTGCGCGAGGATGGTGACACGTACTTCAAAGTCCTCCCCGCTATGTCTCTGGGTCCCATGCGTGCCTAGTGGGGTATTTGGTTTACGTTTGCCGACTAGGTGTTCTTTTATGCGGACACAGAGGGGTCTGCCCGTTTCGCCAATGTATTCGTCTCCGCTTTTCTTATAGGAGATCAGATAAACTGTACCCGAGCTCATGCAATCACCGTCTCTACCATTAGGGCAAACTATGCAATTTTGCGTTTCACACAGACGGTCATATAGGCGGCTACGAACTAGTTGGCGCCTAAGATTACTCGGTGGCATTTCAACTACGTTTACCGAATTCTCTAGACCCGCCCTTCTTAAGCAGCGTTTTATAGCTGCACTTACATTATTTGAGATGAAGGGTAGGATAAACGGGACCATTTTATCGCTAGAGTTGTCGTTTGGAGGCCTAGGATTTCCTCTACACCTGTCCCGAGCCACAGTTTCGTAGCCATTAGAAATGGCTATTTGCCGCGCCAAGTTCCGGGACTCCTCTCTCTGCTCTCTTCCCGTGCACACGTTGGTTGCTGTTCGAAACATGTTTCTTACCAGCGCGCTTTTCGTGTGAGAGTGGTGAGAAGAGAGGTAATGAACCAAGATGTTTTTTATTACTTGGCTTTCGGTACCACTTCGTAATGTATCGTTCAGGAATCGAAGCCAGTTTTCTTTCGGTTTCTCTCGGGTGAACTTGATCTGTTCATTCAACAACTCGAAACATTTGTCCATTTCCTCTTGTGATGAGCAAAGGACAAAACAGTCATCTATATATCTACAGTAGAGTAGCGGCCCGAGATCGATCACCGGTGCTTCCATCTTAGACATAAACGCAATGGCCAGGCTTGGTGCCAGTCGTTGTCTCATTGCCAACCCTCTTATTTGAGCGTAGTACTTTCCGGACCATCTGAAGATTGAGCAGCTCAAGCATTCTTTTAAGAGTGCCATCAACTGCTCTATCTTGAAGCCAGACATGTTTATTTCTCCTTCGTGTCGCATCAGGAGTTCGAATATGGCTTGCATTGCGGAGACATTCGACACGTTTGTACAAAGGGACGGTAACGTCGAAGGACTCTATCACGCACGCTCTGCTGGGCTGCGCAGTACGTAGACGATCCAGAAACATCTGGGTATTCGTAAGGTGGGCTAGAATGTGTTTCAACAACTGGTTAAATATTAAGGTTAAAAAACCATGTTATCCTATCCGTTGGCCCGTCTACACAGCTAATGATTGGTCTAACCTTAAACAACGATGGATCGGCAGACACAATATCATCGCTGGATACTAACTTATGAGTTTTTATAAGCAAGTACAAGACGGGACATGTTGGTAACTCAACTTTTAGTTGAGAGATAACTGATGGTTTTAAATCAGCAGCCTTTGCCATTTTGGCCCATTCGTGGTTCAATTTTCGGTATTTACTTTTGAAACTCCTTCTCAGATGATGGGCGATAAAGCGAAGCATCTTCAAGATGCTTTTTTCGTTATTTCAACATCTAACAGATGGGGGAATTGCGACAAACTCTCCACCCTTATCACTAACGGATAGTCTTATGTTTTTCAACCTTATCAGCTCTCGTACCCTCTCGCATACCACGTTTTTGCGCTGCAGTGAGGTTTGAGCTGTATCTTTTCGCGCGATAATGATTAAGGGACTTTGAAAGTTTCATTCGTAAACATCCGAAATTTAACATCAACTTCATTATTGGGCTCTTGTTGTCTAAAGAACGACTGAGGAAATGGTGCTATTGGTAAGGCCCCCACTTTTTGTTCGCGCCTATTTTGCGCTTCATCTCTAGCTTTTTTGCGGAGTCTATCTTGAAGTTCTTGTAAATTGCATGCGACCTTACGCAAGGTTATCTTAGAAATGGGTTCAGATGTTGAGAAACTCGGTCCCAATTCTAATAACGAGCGCGCACCGTCATCGAGAGTCATGCCTCCTAACACGGTTAGCCTTGGATTTTCTTGCACATTATTTTTCCTACTGTGACCTGTTTGATGTTCGTTAGCGGTATTTCTGTGCGCTCTTGAGGCCGTGTTATGCTATTTACTCAAAAGGTCTTCGAATTTTCTCCGCAAAGTTACTTTAGCATTAGACCTAATAGAGTTGCATATCAACACTGACCCACCCACTATTCTCCTCCAGAGGCGGTCCTCCAAATACTGAGCACAAAATTTTTCCTTCGTCGCGCACTTCTTCCACTTGGCGAACATCTCGTTTTTGCCGGCTTCGTAGACAGGTGCGTAGTATTAGCAATTCGATGTCCAGTACGCGGTGACTGTCCTCTGGTAGTCCGCATACATCGTGTAGTCGTCTTCGTTTGATGAAGTTCGGCACGACTCGGTGTTTTAGACACAGGGCGGAGAAAGTGTATTGACTGTCTAGCTAAGATGATCCTTTGTCTAAGTGACAGCGCTTCTTTTCTTGATATGTCGCACTTAATTCGTTTTATAATTTGCGCAGCTCAGTAAGTAATAATTGACGATATCTATCTTCTCTTTACGCTCAGGTGAAAGATGGGGAAGCCCCCCAGCTCAACATCGCAGTTCAGCACCCCCCGTTCAGGCAAGGAGTGGAATGTGTACGTCTTTGACTTAGTTCTGTGACTCGCAGCATCAAACGATGCGGCCGTTCACCAGCGAACAAGATGAGGAAATCTTGAATTATAACGGGACGTTACTTATAATACTTGTACTGCTTGCTTTTCTGCTGATCGTTGACTGATTCTCGTAAGGGCTAAAAGAGTCTCCGTCATTCGCCGTCGTAATTTCAGTGGCTTAGGATGCTAACGAAGAACCCTGACCTTTATAGTTAGTTAGTGGTTCACCTCTTTTTCTTGCGAAATCCTGTGAATACCACTCTTTTATGGCTGTTGTCGGGCAGTTACCGTTAACACACACCATGTTTCCAACCCAGGTGATATTCGATATCAGCAGCACCCCTTATTTCCTCGGTCATCGACGTAGGTCCGAACTTCGGATTCGTTCTTCCATCTGTGCTTTGCTGGCTACCTCTAGTAATACCTCTCCAATACCGTGTTTTGTAACTCTCAATAGTTTCTGTTAATATTTGCGTCCTTCCCCCGATTTCCAAAGAACACAGTAGAGGTGGACCAACGGTGAACTCCAAGTTCCCAGTGAAGGACAGTTTCCACTTGGTTTCGTGTGATAGCTGAAGTCTATTTCTTTGTCTTTTTAATCCAATGCAGATAGGGGGATATGCCAATGCATGCTATCCACTCTGCCTCATATCTCGTCCACTACGATCATTCAAAGATCATGCTTTGTTTCTCAAGAAATGGCAATTATAGTTTAATATCATTAGTAATGGGGCGCGTGTGGCCCACTGGTTGTAGGCCCCAATGCGACACACGCTTAAAATCTATCCTCTTGCCCATGGCCCACCAAGCCTTCCATCCTTCCGGGGTGGGTAAATTGGTACCAAGCTTGCCTGGGGGGATAGCAGCAGTGGCTCGATACATCGGTAGGCTACCGTGAGTCATTATAAAGACCAAATATGCATCTAATCACTCACCTCCAACTATGCTTGGTGAGGTCGAATGCATGGCGCATCCCTCAGGGTTGATCAACGCCGAGAGCTTTATCATTAGTACTGAAGAACTCACTCTCCAGATTTGGATTTTCGAGCGAAATTTTGTCAATTTTTTTTCACTTCAATCAACTTCAAATCCGAAATTTTCTTCAAATTTCGGAATTCCAAGTTCACAGTGCGCGACAGTTTCCACTCGGTTTCGCATGATAGCCGGAGTGTACTTCCATGTCTTTTTCATGTTCTCGATATCCACCGATTCCATTCCACCGTTCGAAACGGTTTTTGCACGTATAATTGAGAATACCTATCCATAGGCCAGGCCAACCTCAGTATAAAATGTGCGTTCGGCAATTCATCCTTTCACTATAAAGGGTCGTGAATGCGTTTTTTGACCAAAAAGTGATGTGCCTACGAGGAAATACCGAAGGAGAAGCAGTTTGATCAACCCTATGCACTTAATAGTTGTTACAGTACCAAAGGTATAACCATTTGATGACCGCGGTCAGCATCGCATGGATGGCCCATGGGACGGAGTGTCGTCGGAGTTCACAAGAGGTGCGCGTTGAACTCAAGATAGGCGGTCCAAAACTTACAGCGTACGTACATATTAAAACGGGCAGCCCGTTGTTCTTCCAGAGTGCTGAACCATGTCTCCAAGGTGAGGTTTCCTCTTTGTCCGTAGTTAGGTCCAACGGATATCACTGACGTCCAAAATTGTATCGTGTGTCGATATTTATCCGAGAAACAAGGACATACGATTTCTGTTGTCTTTTGTAGCCATTGACTACTCGATCTAAGTTCTTTCATCCTACAAACCATTTTTCTTCTCATTTTTTTCTTGCAATTACCGGCAGGATTTCACTTGATGTTTCATTCAGTCTGACGTTGTGTTCATCTTTTGAAAAAAAACCCGGCATATATAACTATGTCGTGGACTATTTTTTTCTTCATTGACCTATTTCCGTCTCGGTAAAGGAATTCAGTGCCCGTTCCAGAACTTTTTATTCCTTTCTCATCCAATCATTTCTTTTTACTCAGCATTTCTCTTTCATGATAGAAACATATCACTTCCTTTTCGCGTTTTGTAGATCTTTTTTTTCGCAAGCATATTTTACTGTTAAAATAATTATTATTCATTCCACCTCATTAAGCATCGTTTAGAGGTGACTGAATGCATATCTGGACTTTGCAATGACTAGCGGTGGGCTATCGATGCATCGAGCCACTGCTGCTATCCTCCCAGAGAAATTTAGTGCCAATCTGCCGACCTCGGAGGAATGGAAAGCCTGGTGGGCCATGGCCGCGAGGATCGATTCCATGTGTGTGTTGCAGGGCGCCTCCACTGCTCCACGCGCGTGCCTGTATTTTACTGTTATTGGGGAAAATGTCAAAGCTTTCATTCATGAACAAGATTATCTTTGCTAAAGGTCTTCTAGGGGGACCTGTGTAGCACAGTGGTTGGAGGTGCTATGCAAGACATATGGCGTTTATCCTCTGCCCCTCGTGTACTAAACCCTCCAACCCTACATATACTGGTACCAAACTTTTGTTTTTATCGTAACAACAAAGACTTAGTACGTCGGTAGACTCTAGCACATAACTGTATATATGCATTCAATTACCTTTTGATACCACTATTGGAGTCGAATCCATGGCCCTGTCATCCATAGGGTTTTCAGTTGTGCTTCTGCACGATGATTATTACCTATTGATTAAGTTCTATAGTGTAGCTGCTGCGGCGGAAGTGAAAAATGAACTGTGCCATCGTTGAACAAAATTTCTCTTCTCCTGGAGAGCAGCGTCGCCGTGTTTACGTTCCTCATCTACGGTAGCAGTTTATTACCATGTCACAGGTGAGTGTTATTAATCTTCCATTTGTTAGTGTAACTTTCCTTTGCTTGCATTAGAATGCATTCGGTGTTAATTCAGAGAAACGTTGGGTGTAATTCTTTTCCACCGAATCTGTGCTTACTTTGTCAATCACTCAATGGTGATGTCATGTCCGAAGTTGCTGAGATTTCAGAAAACTTGTTTTCCTTGCAGCAGTTATTTACAGCTTTTTCTTTAATTCCACACAAACTTGATTACTATTCGGTAATCATCGCTTGAGATCTCGTATTTCTTTAAACGCCGTCGGTCATTATGAAGACCAGTCTTGTGACAATCTAAAGGTGATGTGTCGCTCACCCAAATTTCAACACAGATGTGAATTTGTCTATACTTACTTACTTGGACACTTGGATTGACCACCTTTACTGGTTGTCCAGTACAGTTTCCATCTTTCCGGAGTTTTGCTGGTTCAGCCATTGTGGTTCCGAGGTCGTCTGCCCTAGCTCGTCACCACCACCGGGCAATCATCGCCTTTGTGGTCCAGAAGGAGATTTGCTGCCATGCGAATAGGTTGGTAGAAGGACGGTGGTGGATCCTTGTTCAGGTGGGTTAAGCTTGAAAATCGTTCCACCTCACCCTTTATGTTATCCCATGGTTGGATGTGCTCTATCAAACTTGTTGGCACTGATCATATGTAGGCGTAGCTGCAAACGCCTTATCTTTTTGTCAAGGACATCAGATTGAGCGTTTTTTCTTTGATAGCTGTAATAAAAAGGTGCTGGCACAGTCATCAGCCACCTTCTTCCATTCACCTACTTCTTTTTTTTGTATTCAGCAGTGTGACTACAGCAATGTGTGGTTGTGTTACATTGATGACACGACTGGTCTGCGAAGCATTAGCGCACAGGATCTGCTTGTTGAGTTAGGTGTGTTGCACCGAAAGTCGGAGGTAACGAGCATTGCGACGAGTTCGTATAGCACCCACTCACAAGTAGCTCGGTCTTCTTATAAGTTCACGATGTGGTAGGTTGTAGAGTCCTTTCTTAAACGATGTGAGTATGAATTGTGCGGCGAATTACGGTTATATTTTCGAATCCTCATTACGTGTTTGGCGTGAATGTTGCGGATCAAAGTGGAGGATCCACACGAAGGCTTCAGTGATTGCCGTTCAAGAAAAGACGGTCATGGACTAGTACGTGCTTCTTTCTGATCTAAATTTAACGCGTCAAAGAGATGGCGTAAACTTCTACAAGGAGAGCTCACGGCATTCAGGATACCGGGTCACTGATGGCTGCGTTTGGTCGATGCTTTTTCCGACAGCGATCTATTGTTGCGTTTTGATCCAGGTAATTTGTTTCCTCTACCTATGAGGGACACCAGCAATAGGCATTTTAGGAACATCTAGGAACAAGACGAAAACGATGGCTTGAATAGTTTACAAGTGCATAGAAAGTGTAATGAAGAGGATGGAAAACATCTGGCACCGCATTCGTTCCCTTGATCCCTTTGTTTGATCCGTTTTAGTGTATGCTTTAGAAATGTAGAAACCACTCAAGGAAAATGAAATATTAGTCAGTGCTGGTTAAAAAGCGAGTGTGCTCTAGCGCTCTCGCTGTGTGTATATCAGAGTAGGGAAGTCGACATGGTGAGTGATTTTGATGCAAATTTACACAGGAGGAAAAGAGCAGCCTGGAGTGCTTAGAACCTTATCGTGTATGTATTCATGAAGACAAGGACTATCCAGATCCTTCCCAACAATGTAGACTCCATTTTTCCTTCTTTAAAATGCACTTTTATCTAAGGCATTGTTTTACCCTAACGGTGCCATCAGCAATCACCCGTCAGCGGGACTAATCTGGGAAGCACAGGTCGACAACGAGCCCCACCTATGTTGAGGCTGCAGTCAGAATCATAATCTTTAACTCTTCTACTACCTCCTATTATTCACTGCTGGTTATTATGTGAATTACAACCACAATGATGCTATGAACACTTTAATAACGCCAGCAGAAACACTCGATGTCTAGATTTCAGTCGCACAATAGACACCTTCTTTTTATGCACGCACCGTTTTCTTCTTCATATGCCTTTCAGTTATTTGATGAAGTCCAACCGCAGCGAGTCCTACACGGGTTATGAATGTGTGTGGTTCAGGTCAATGAATTATCCAGAAAGTGTGGTGCAAGACCACTCCTAATAATAATGCTACGGTTCATCTTCGAGTTTTTTGGATTCATCTAAAACGACTGTGAAGTTTTGTGCGCTGATCTTGGTTTCCATGAGCGCGGATTTTGACTTTCACTTCAAAATCTTCCCGTTCTATCTTTTGCCCCATGCGTCCTCCGTAAAATGACTTGTCTTACTTTGGTTAAAAAACACCTTTAAAGGACATTAGACGTAAGTTTTTCATGTAGAACTCTCCATTTTTGCAGAGGAGTATAAAGTATCCGTGTTGAACCTGTTGAAGCATTCCGGAAAAAGTGCAGAAGTGAACCTTAGGAAGGAGTGCTTTGTCATCACGCTCGAACACTAAATGGAATAGCTTTGTTCTTGTTTGCTACTCTGCTAAGAGCATTGCTTTAAGATTCCAGTATGTTGAATAGAGAGTTTTAAAAGTGGCATATAAGCTCAAGTTCTGGTGGTTCCACCGTTCCTCGTGTATTCTCATCGCAGTTAACAGTTTATTAGCGTCTCCATGATCATTTGACGTGATTACAAAGTGTGTAATAACATAGTGTATCAACAGTCCATATCAAAGAGATCGGATATTTGTACAGCTGGCCAACCGAATCCACCGTAACTCCGTCAAAGAAGCTCAGTCAAGATGTTGTCGATTGTTGTTGCACGCACTCGGGGCATTTGCTCCCGCTGAAATTGTATTTCGATGTTAATCACCTAATGGCCAGTTACTTTTCAAGGTAATTATCTGCTTCTTTCGAGGGTTCGCTATAGCTGGGTTATGGTTTGGTGGTTTTGTGCATTGATGTCTTGGATCAGCAGGTTTCAACATTCTGGAGTATCAGTGCCGTCGCGTACTACTCACACGGTGTCACCACATTGTTGTGAGTCTCATTTGGCAATTTTCTGGTAAGTTTCACTGCAGTCTGAACTGTTATCCGCTTTACGGTGGCTTTCCCGTAAAACCCTATGTCGGTTTTTTTTCCAGTATTAGTGCTGAGTCCGTGATTTACCAAATGACATCCAATGCTATTTACCTCGCTTCTGACGACAGTCATGCATTGTCTCTACCATTTATCACCGATTTTTTACGATAAATGGGTTTACTAACATTCCTTTTAGCCTTTGTAAACAGTTTCTCCTCTTTTTTGTGCACTTCTTGTCCTACTTGTTCCCTCTAGCCTTGTCGCTTGAGACTTTTGGCTTTATCGACTTCTCTGAAATGGATTTGTGAGAACATTCGTTGACAGTGTTCTTTTGCCTTCCCACCATTTTCTACTCTGTTATTCATTAACTACTGCTTGCGTAAGAATCGATTTGCCCCCAACTCGACCTCTAATCCCCCCGGTTTATTTGTAATGAGCTTTTCTTTTAACCTTGTGTTCTGGTCGATTACCGATCGATTTTCCTCTGCCAATACCTCGTCGGTTTCGTATTTTGTCCCAATAACTATCAGAACGAATTTTAGCGCACTGTTCCTCCTTGCGAGCTGTTTCTGTTCTTGTTCTGGTTCGATATTTCACGTACACATAAGTGCCTTGGTCTTCTTTTTAATTTATTAGCCAATTAGGTCATTACAGATCCCTTTCACGTTTTTGGAACTGTCGTGCTGTTTTTATCTCATGTTTTTGTATCAAATTTTGACCTTCTTTCAAAAAATAATATGATTTTAATACATTATGGCATAATGGCTACGATATAACAGTGACTACACTTCTATACGATTTGTATCATACAGCACGTCCTCGTCTTTTAAAGGATCCACCACATCGGTCGTTTTCCATGGAAAACGGGGTTTGTGTTTTCCTCTCCCTAACTCTCCAGAATTTATTAAGTTTTTTTTCCCCTGTGAATTTTTGTGCATTCGGGCAACATATTTTGATCGAAGACATTTCCCACATCGTCATTTCCCGCATCATTTAGCTCATTGTCTAAAGTGCTGCCGGTCCTCCACTCCGTAGTATACCACGGTACATCGTAAATTGTTCTTTTAGCTTTCTAATTAGATTACATAACATTAGCAGTGTCTATTCGTTGCCAGAGATAATTTATCACGTTCTATAGTCATTAGGGTGAATGTGGCGCAGTAATCGAGGAGCCCTCAACATACATTCCACAATGGATCCTCGAGCCCACGGCCCACCAAGACTTACATCACTCCGGTGTCAGCAAATTGGTACCAGACTTGTCTGGGAGGATAATAGCACTGGTTCGATACATCGGTAAACCACCGCGAGTCATTGTAAAAGCCAGATATGCATTCAGTAACCTCCAACGATGCTTAATGAAGTCGCATGCATGGCGCATCCCTCAAGGATTGGTCAACGCCGAGAGGTTTATGCTTTTTTTATAGTCATTAGACCCTTATGGGGAACGCTTTTTCAACATGTTATTCTACCTCTTAGTGATCTTCTTCCACTTCCAACTTATTTCAAACTTTTAGATGGAAGGAGGAAGTACTGCAATTCCATTAATATTTCCTTTTCGAGCTGTTAGTTTAAATTTGGATACAAGATCGGAGATGATCAACATGTCAGAATTTCGGGTTCTTGTTCTATCGTTCATTCCTAGTGGCTGAGTGGTGTATGTTCAGAAAACACTACATGGGACAACTCGGTTATCGTCTGTCAATTCAGCATAGAACAACATAAGTTCGTTCCCTTTACTTTTTCACACGAATGTGATAGTATGCGTGATTTTTAATTTTTGGTTTTAACATGCACTCCTTTGGCAGTCGTATCTCAAACAGGTTTCTGAATAGGTGAATAACTCCAAATCTTCCAAATATCCGTATTTTAACAATTCACAGTATTCATGAAAACCGATTTAAACATTTTTGATGGTGAATGTGTTCCAGGTTTATAACGATTCACAGTGGAACTGTTTCGATTTCGTCGTAGAGCTTTTGTGGCTCATCAACTTTCGGCATTACACGAAAACGGACCTCGCTGCTGAGTTTGTGTGTAGTACCCTAATACCCTAGAGTCGTTCAATATGGTGGATTTGTGAACCAAATAGAATAAAATGGTTTTGTTTTGTTGTAACCATGAATGGAGAAAGTTGTGTTCACGAGATGTCCTTCTGCATATATCTTGGTAATCGACGTCATATATTCTGTTATAAACTTCTTGGTCTTTTCCAACCTTGTTATCTAATTTGTACTGCCAGTATGTTTATTTCGATTTTCGATTCTTTGTATTTTATCTACATATTGTTGTGCTGAATTACTGTTTTTCTTGGAATATCTTTTCATTTGTTTACTTCTATGAGCTGTTCTATAAGCGCTATTACCCTTGTTGGTTTTGATTTCGCTGTTTGTGCTGATTTCGTAACTAACCACACCGTACTTCTTTTTTGTTGTAAGTCTTTCATCCTATTTAAATGATCTTTGTACAGCCTGCGCGTGTGGGGCAATGCTCGGAGGCACCCTGCAACACACACGTGGAATCGCTCCTCGCGCCCATGGCCCACCAAGCCGTTCACCCCTCTGGGCTCGGCAAATTGGTACCAGACTCGCCTGGGAGGATAGGAGCACTGGCTCGATACATCAGTAGGCCACCGCGAGTCGTTGTAAAGGCCAGACATGCATTCAACCACCTCAAACGATGCTTAATGAAGTCTAATGCATTGCACATGCCTCAGGGATTGATCAACGCCCAGAGCTTTATCCTTTATCCTTTATACCGGATATGCAACTACTCTTAGGTAAGCCAGACGTGAGCAGTTTTATTCTTGTTTCTTAGTGCTAAGTGTGCTTAATTGAATTAAAGTGGAAAAAAAAATGAAACCAGAGGTATTTATTGATTCAAATGTAGTTCCTATGAGGTAAGTTGAACATCCAGGTTCCAGCTTCACGAAATCCAATCAGTGATGTGGAAAGATCTGAAAGTTTTGCTGGAAGGGAGCAAGACTTTTTCGTTGTTTAGAGCGCTTTGCGATGTTTCGAGAGTACGATCACTTAGAAGTGGACGACGCTGATTAGCATAATACCACATTTGCTATATTGGAACCTATGTCTATGTCAAGTAGTCTTAAAAATTCGTTTCCTTCTACTTCAAGCTTTTGTTTTCTTACACAAATGTTATTTTCCTTTAGCAATCTCCTTAGACACGTTGGTCAACCACGGCTCCTGGGTCGCTCTTTTTTTACTTTACCAGAGTATAGGTTTTTCTTGACCACCCTTGCACGCTGTGTTTCTTGAGGTTTTCTTCATTTTACAGATAATTGTAATTCTTCTGCTTATTTCAAAGAATTCAGTGCAGGAATTCGAGGATCGACATTGTATTAACTTTCGCATTCATCATTGATTTACCTTTCCACGAGTTTTCAATATGACCTTCTGAGGTTCCGGAGAAGACGAAATCCGCTGAAGTAATACCTTGTGCGAGATAAATATTTTGATAATAACCTTCTGTCTGCTTCCAATGGGAATTTTGATGTGTGGACAACATTAGACATGGGCACCGTAATATACGTCTGCCTAGAGTATCGTCAGTCTTATTAAATCTGCAAGTAAGGGAGTTTTCATATGACATGGAAAGAATGACTAGGAGCAGGTGTAGGTGAAATTTAACACGCGATACGGCGGTGACTGACATTGCTTGTGAACACGTCCGCCCAACGTGTAGGTGGTCGTCCTAGGGAATTCATCCTAGTGGGGTCCTCTTTACATTACTTTTCGTCCACCTATCTGCTATTCTTCAGATTGTATAACCGGGTCATCTATGTTTCGCTATCGATTTGGGCTCTCCTGAGTCTCGAAGATGAGATAGATTTCGAGGATCAGAGCCTCACGTTTCGGCAGGATGTTGTTTGTGTTAGTTATATCATGAATGGGTGCCTGCTTATCACTAGATGACGGATCGAACCAGAGACCACGTGCACAAAGGGCACCTACAATGGCTGCTGCGTCACACATCCTTAATCGCAACACTTTGTAAGGAAATATTTTTTCTAAGGATGTGTTTTTTAATAGATCTTCGAGCTAGCAAGTAATTCTTCTAGAATTTGCTTTAAAGTGATAGAAAGATAATAAACAACAATGCGTAGTTGATAATGAAAGAATCAAAAAAAGCTACGGCTGTTGTGTGGATGTAGTGAGGTTCATTTTCATTCGTCGCTGCTTCATAGCTGGCTGGTTTTCCAAAAGTTAAGAAAATTCTAATGAACTTTGAAGACCCTGTTATAAAAACCAGAAACATGTAGCTTTTAGATGCGCAAACGACGTCATTTGAATTTGAATGGTGGGTCCTTCAGGGTACGCGAAAAACACGAGGTGAGTAGTAAAGTAAGAGTTGACATCTAAGAAGAAATATTCATTTCTAAAATTGCTTTTAGTGGCATTACATATGAGATGTCTGTCCTTAACCGACAGTATGTATAAAGCTGATTTTGTAGTAATACATTTGAATGTTGTACTCTAGTATTGGAAGCGTTAAGCAGTTCTTAACCGGTACTTTAGACTAAACAAAACAAGAAAGAAGAATGCATTGGGAGAAAGAAAGGAAATAATCCCACAAACGAGGAAGAAGAAATTGAAATTCCTGTGGGAACTGTACAAGGGGAGTTGTCGGAATGCGCAGAAAAGAAAGCGTTCGGTCGTTGTAAAGCAGCAAAACGGAAATTCGTGAAGAGAAAGCATAGGAAGGTTGAGTCAGGTAAGATTTCCAGAAGTTATATGGTCAGCTATGATTGGTGTGGAGCGAATGAAAAAAAAGCAGCACGGGACTTTAGAGCTTTCTGCTTTCCAAATCGATAAACATTTCAAGGTGCCAAATCTTTTCTAAGCTACTACTTTATCACATACTTGTAAAGAGGCGATCGCTGCACAACACTGAGAAACTGCCATCGACAAATGTAGGATCATGCAGTGCTCTTCTCCACCACCACCTACATCTATTCTAAGCTGATGAACGTACTCCTTTTTATGAAACTCGCCCTAATTTTCAAGTAGTTGCTTTTGCCTTAAGAATAATAGCGATAATCTAAACGAAATTTGAGCATTAGTGAAAGAAAATGTATCGATCTAATGTTTGAGGAATTTTATTCCGCTCCAACTCTCGATTCGGAGGACTCTCTAGAACGAATGCGACCCCGTATTATCAAGATGAACGGGGAGAAAGAACTGAGAGGTACAGAACAAGACGATCGGATGAACCTTGCGAGGTGCGGACAATAATGTTGATAATATGTGCATCAGATACCAAGAAGATAAGTGATAATACAGTTTGCTATACCAAATAGTGTGGTAATTTGCTGAAGTGTAACTTCGTGAATGAAACAAGTCATGCCTATCTAAGTCATTGAGAGGTAAGGGATAGCGACTCATAGTGATTGAAGCGTGCTTCTGGTGAGGTCACACTCCGATGTTGATCTTCATCACTCAACAACGTTTCCAAGCCGAGATGAAGTCCGACGTTTCCGTCCGGCAGTCCAACTGAGAAATTCCAGAGGTCGCTAGGGTTTTCACATCTACAATGGTCGTAATACAACAAATATAACCACAACGGTTGGTAACCATCTATGATTACATCAGAGGGAATTCTCATCATTCTTTTGTGATTGAATAACTCGCAAATAAACGTTTTAAATAGGAGTTGACGTTTAAAGGATTTTACGTATCGATTAGTCTCCACAAGTGGTTCTGTGGTTTGTAAACAAAAAGCACCCGGATAATATTTATTTCTTTGCCACTGCCAAATGGAGTAGAAAGAGGTTTTACTGGACTTCGTTACCAGTGAAGCGTTTTCAAGGGGGCACTTTCAATGCGTGTTTACTTTTTTACCACCAGTGAAATACGTAGTTGCACTTTGGGATATTTTAAAAAAATTAACATCTAGGAGCTACAGTAATTTTTATGGGGAATTCGTGTCATCCGTTTTATTCTTGCGACCAAACTTCATCAAGACTCACTTGAGTCCAACACAACCTTCATTTGGATGGTATGTAACCAGTTAGATAAGGCTTCTTCTATAGTATCCCGTGAATGCTTGATGGTTCTCAGGTTGTCACTGCAGGGAAACGCGCTACGCTTGTAAATTGTAGGTGGCTTTCTCACATTGGACTAGATATCTTTCAGGACGATGTTATTTGAGCAAGTGACTTGCTCTTCTTGAATTATCCGAAAAACGGGATGTGGAACTACATAGGATTCTGAGTGAGTTTTGGCTGTTGCGCGATCATGCTGATAACGTGATGGGAACTGGACAACTGGAAACATCTGTCGGACTGTCTCCACGTAAAGACCACGACATCTTTGGATTTCAGTGCCTAGAGGCGTTTCCATTTCATTTTTAATTTTTTTTAGAACTCTTCCGAGAGCCCACCAAGCCTCCCATAGTTTCGGGGTCAGAAATACATGCCAAATTTGTCTGGAAGCGAGTTATTGCCCTATATTCCAAATGGAGAACGCCTATAGACAGACTATTACGCGAACTCAGGAAGAATCGATTCAACCAGCACTCATCGACATTTATAACGAAGGCCAAAATCCTCAAACAGTAGCGGAACCCGCATGGAAAAAATTTCGAATGTTTTCATGAATGATGGTAGCGAGGAGACGAATCGAATACCAGAAGCGCTGGGATCCTCACAACAAGATATGTGACGTCGGGTTATGTAACAAAGAATAGCTACCAGCCCATACCATAATCCGTAAAATGTCCATCTGCTAATTTCGTAATCGTACCTAACAATTTTGTCATTGGTTATTCCTGCTTTGTTATTTAGGAGTTAAAAGTTATCTGGCTCGATAAATCCGTTGCTTTACCGAATGTGCAACATGAACGACCCTAGAAGGCAACAATGGTGCAGAAGAAAACGACAGATTTGAAGGAGGATGCGAGTAATTATTGCTCCCATTGCCATTACGGTAATCAACGATTCAATTTTTCTTCACGATCACTTTGAAGCTGAAATTACATCAAAATGGTTCCCAAGAAGATATTCAATGCGGTTGAATAACAAATTGACATGCATAGCCAATAATCCACTGTAAAATTCCCTTTCATCCTCTAATGCACGATAGAATTGCCCAGTGGGTTCGTTGATGAACAAACTCAACGGAGGATGTCAACAATCAGTAGCTGGCAGTGCCATATCATATGGCTATACTAGTATCTCACTCTTTCTTTCTTCCTCATTCCTTTTCCCTTTCTCCCCTTTCACTTTCTCTCTCTCTCTCTTTCTTTTTTTTGATTCTCACGGAGTAAACGTTGAGACTACTTCTTGAACATCGAACTATTCTTTATCAGCCACATGATTTACACGTCTAGCCGTAATCGATGTACAAGATGTAGTTCACATAGATGCTAAGGAACCCTCAAGCCACAAGTGCGTGCATGAAAAATGAATTATGTATATGGATGGAATAAATCACTCCGTTGAAAAAAGAAAGAGGGAGGCGGTCTCCCTGTATCCATTCTAATCTAAATAAATCGTTGCTCTGCGTTTAGAACTCCGCTTGACAAGAAACAAGTAGCTTCACCACTGATTGCGGAATGCGTCGTAACTTTTTATTTACTGCCTACTCTTTTTTAATGGCAGAGTGTTATGTGGAATATAACCATAATGATGCTGAGATATTTGCAAAGCTCCGGCTTTCCGGGTGCCAACGCGTTCATCACTACACCAATCGAGTCCTTCGATTCGGCTTTCTCTCAGCCGTGTTATTGGCAGATCGATCCCAGTTGGCGGGTGACTGCTAACAGCACATATTGGTCAATAACATTGCTGAGAGAAAGGCGAGACGAAAGACGTGCATGGTGTGGTGGTGAACGCGTTAACCCCCAGAAAAGGTAATAACGTGTTCAGTCCTCACCGCGGACATCCACGGTCCAGAGCTTTGCAAATATCTCCGCATCATTGTGTTTATTACGGAATATACGATCTCGTAGTCGATGAGTTCTCCATTTGTATTCGTACAAAAAAACTTCTATGCCGTATACGTGAGCTGACAAATTTTCGTTCCATGTGGTTTAAATAAAAGATAAGTTATGAAAATACTTACTTACCTACTCAGTTGGATACTTGGATGGCCCGTCCTCACTCATTGTGGGAGCCTCAGCATAATCTCCATTTTTTATCTGAGATTTGCTGGCTAAGCCATTGTGGTTCCTTGGAATCCCGAGGTCAGCTTGGCTAAAGTCTGCCGCAGGTCGTCATCATCACAAACAGTCGCCACCCTCTTGGACCAGAGGGAGGTTTGCCACCACGCTACTAATTTAATACCAGGACGGTGGTGGCTCCTGGCATTGGTTTACTCTTAGTTAGGCTTCCTAATTGAAGCGCCAGACTCCTTCTTAGCTCGGCAGACCCAGCCAGAGGATGAATTCCCTGCTGTACATCACAGCCCGACACCCAGGAACACCTCCCAGCCACGATGAGGCGGTAAACCATCGCGAGCAGTTATGAAAATGTGGACTAAAAATAGAAGTTTGACGGTTTGTCCGCCAAAACATCATACATTGTCGAAGCGGCGTGGAGTCTCATTTTCGAAGTTACAGCGCGACTATCTTCCTGGTTGTAATCTGTGACTATTGCGTGAAATAGTGGGCGTTTAACCATCCAGGGAGAAAGAAAGAGATGAGCAAATTCTTCTAGACAAGCACTTGAACCTAATTTTTCAGTGATTTCGCTACCTGATAGTGGAAGTGATGGGGAACAATTAGGAGACGGCTCTCGAGATGTATGGGATGTTAATGAGGTAACGCGTTAAGAGGAGATTCGCTTGTTTAAGGACGCGTTAACTTGCAGTTCATAGTTGTACTTAGATAATTCGCTGAATGCTTAGGTTAACAAGAAATCTCAGTTGGTAATTCAGTGTTTTATTCAATAAGCAGACACGAGGTTGGTATTATAGAATTTATTAGGATGCAATAGCTGAGGCTTTCGGCGGTTTCGCCTTCTTCAGAGCCTGGAAAGGTAAAACTGACATACGATCTACTCAGTCAAACACTTTCATAACCCTAGCAGATAAAAACTTAACAAATAAACTTGCATTCGCATAAGAAGCAGCTTCATTTAAACACCCACCGTTTACTCATTGTAACTATACCAATTAGTTGCTGGATAGCAGCCGTACAGAGTAATACATGGGCGAGGACTGTGCTTGTGTCAGGTGATTGGATCAGCCTGATGTATGGCGCTAGGTCACGCTTGATGACGAGTCACTCTTCCTTGCTATTCATTTTTGGATTTTTGGAATTAATCCAGAACACTTCAGGAGTTTTAGGCGCTGATGTTTTCGATTCCTGCATGAGGACAGTGACTCCTACTTCAAAATCCTCTCCGTTATGTTTCTGCATTTCTATGCGCGCCTAGGGGACTGTTTGGTTTTCATTTAGATTTACCGAGTAGGTATTCTTTTATGAGGACCCAGAGCGGCCTACCTCATTTCGCCAACGTATTCGTCCCCGCATGTTTTGCTAGAGATTAGATACACTGTACCCAGAGCTCATGCAATCACCATCTCTACCGTACGGCAAATTATGCAGTTTTTCGTTGTACACAGATGGTCACATAGGCGGTTACGAACTAGCTGGCGTCTTAGAGTATCCGATGGTATTTCTGTCACTCTTGCGGAATTCTCTAGACCGGCCCTTATTAGGAAACGTTTTATGGCTGCAATACTGGTGCGTCAAATAGCCATTTTAAATGGCTACGAAACTGTAGCTTCTCGGCATAGGCATAGAGGAAAAACCACACCCCAGAACGATAATTCTAGCGAAAACAAGGTTCCGTTCCTCTTGTCTTTTATTTCAAACAGAAATAAGTGCAGCCATAAAACGTTGCTTAGTAGGGGGCCGGTCTAGCGAATTCCGTAAGAGTGATAGAAATACAATCGGACACTCTAAGACGTCAGCTAGTTCGCAACCGCCCACATGACCATCTATATACAACGAAAAACTGCGCAATTTGCCCTACCGGTAGAGACGATGATTGCATGAGTTCGGGTACAGTCTATCTGGTCCCTTGTAAAGCGTGCGTGGGACGAATACGTTGGCGAAACGGGTAGACCGCTCTGCGTCCGCATAAAAGAACACCTAGTCGGTAAATCCAAATTGAAACAAAACACTCCACTAGGCGCGCATAGGATGCAGAAACATAATGGAGAAGATTATGAAGTAGGAGTCACTATCACTCATGCAGGAAATCGAAAACATCAGCGCGTAAAACTCTTGAAGAGTTTTGGATTAATTCCAAAAATTCAAAAATGAACCACAAGGAGGAATGTGTTGTCATCACGCGTGACCTAGCGGCGTACCTCAGGCTGATTCTGACCTGATAGAGGCACATTCCTCGGCAATGTAATACTCTGGGTAGCTGCTTTCCAGCAAATAACTCAACGGCGTACAATTGCAAAACGGTGAGTGTTTAAAAAAAAGCTGTTTACTAAGGGAATGTAAATCCATGTGTTATGATTTTATTTTTCTGAGTTTACGAAAGTGTTTGTCTGGGTACAACGCATTTCATTTTGACCTTTGCAGGCTCTGAAGAAGGTGAAACCGCCGAAACGTCAGCTATTGTATTCTAATAAATTCTATAATACCAACCTCGTGTCTGTTTATTGAATAAAACACCGAATTATCAATCAATGCTGAGGTTAATAGAAAGGTCTTGGGAAATCTCAGTTGGTCTAACACCTTTTGAATGTTTTTGCATAGTAAGTCTTCTGAACATTACAACCTCTAGAGTTATCTATTAATTTTAGCGCTCTGATTTGAATATGACTGACGAACAGTGTGACGAACGCTGTGAAAAAATTCGTGAAGGTGTTCGCAAACTTATGGAAGGAATTACACTCGCGAACGATTGTTGTTTGCGCGAAAGTTCTCCGTCACCCTTGCAATCTACTCAGTGGTATCACGTTTTTTTGTTTAACTTTGTGAAGATTCAAGCTGAAAACCTTGTTAAGCGGTGCACTAGAGGCGAACTATGACTATCAATATAATTTGGGTCCAGAAATTTACAGTCGGAAGGTATTCGTTGGTGGCTTGCCGATTGGTATTAAAGAAGGTACGAATTCACTTGTGAAGATTTATTTAGCACACGCGCTTTCACCGATCTCCGTTCAGGTAAACTTATTGAAGTATTCGCTCGCTTTGGTCCACTAATGGTGGAGTGGCCAAAAAAAAATGGGAAGAAAAGATACCACAAACTTAAAGGTGAGATTTGTTAGGCTCATATCGTAAACACTTTAACCTCGTGTATCGAAACTACTCGACAACGCCTTGTACTAAACAGTGTTTTCTTTCCGTAAAAGGCCATGATAAACAGAGATGATGATTGCGTTGGTTTTCTTGTTCAGCGATCGCGAGGTTGTTAGACAGCACACATTTACTTCCATAGAAAAAACACAATGCAATACAACGGTAACTGACGTTTCTACAGTATCGCCTCCCCAGAGCCCTGGAAGGGTATACTGATATACAATTTACTAGGCCAAACGCTTCAATAACACTTACAAAAAGACGAAAAACTCTATGGCAATTACATGATCAACAGCTTCTCGAAACACTCACCGCTTTTTTTCGTGAATTCCAATGAGGAAGATTAGAACAGCTGATTATAGTCGCATAAGGTTGATGACTGCACCATCCCACATCAGAAATTGATGCGAACATACAGGACCAGGTTGCGTGTGATCTCTGGGCATTCCTCCTTGCTATTCATTGTGGAATTTTTGTGATTTATCCAAAAACTCTCAAGAAGTTTTCGCGCTGGTGTTTTAGTCTCCTGTGCGAGGGATATTGACTTTTACATCAAATCGTTTCCACGATGCCTCTGTATCCTGTGCGTGCCTAGTGGGTTACTTTGTAGAGAGTGTAGAGTGGGGTAAAGATGATGATATTCTTACCAACAAAGCGTGTTGTTTTTGAATAACTACAGCGAAGAAATTACTGCAGTTATTGTAAGTAATAGCAGATTTTCTCAAAACGGTTATGTTAACCAACCACAATGATGCCGAGATATTTGCAAAACTGTGGACCGCAGATGTCTACGGTGTGGAACAAACGCGCTGTTACCCTTTCCGGGGGCCTAATGCGTCCACCACCACATGCAGGTCCCTTCGTTTCGCCTGTCTCTCAGCTAATTCTATTGATCAGCGTCATCAGCAATCACCCGTGAACGAACGACCCGCATGGTGTGGTGGTGTACGCTTTCGCCCCCGGAAAGGGTAACAGCGCTTTCGTCCCCTACCGTAGACACCGGCGGTCTGGGGTTTTGCAAATATCTCAGCATTATTGTGATTGTTTCACATGCAATATCCCGCCATGAAAAATACAATAGGCAGTAAATAAAGAAAGTTAAAATTATGTTAACCGTTCCGAGATGACATGTATTCTAAACGTGCCAACTTTTAGTAACAAATTCAGATTTCCTCATCAGATGAGGATGATTACGAGAAATAAAATCTTGTGTTACAACCACAGTGGTGCTGAGATATTTGCAAAGCCCTGACAGCAGGTGTCTGCGGTGGGATCGAATACGCTGTTTTTCTTTCGAGGGCTAACGCGTTCACTACCACGCCATACGTGTCTTTCGTTTCGTCTTCCTCCCAGCCAGTTTACTATCTACCAGTGCCATCAGCAATCATCCGTCAACGGGATAGGGTCTGAGGGAGCACAAATCGACGTGTAACCCATTTATGATGAGGCTGCAGTCGAAATCACAATGCTAACTTTTTTATTTAGTGCCTACTACAATTTTTCAATGTGTATCTATTCTTAATTTCGAATAAGATCGAGACAGAATACAAAGTGATGGGCTGCCGTGAAACCTTAAATTTGTTTGTCCGCAGCACTTTATTTAACCTTCTATATGATAATTAGTCAATTTCTTGGTGGCACTGAGTAGGGTACTCTGTTTGTTAGATGTTTCGCTGGTCGTAATCACCGATGGCTTGCGCACTTTGCAGAATAAATAGCTCTGCTCTACATTTTATTAAGCTTCTTCCAGAATAACCGAAATTCCTGATTAGTTCACTCTAGGGTGCTCGTATGGCTCAGGTTATCGAAGTACATAATAAGGGGTTGCTTTGTTAGAGAAATAAGTCCACTGGTGCACATCTCTTTGCGAGTTTCAAGAGTAAAAGATTTCGAGATCGTAAACTGACGTGCGTTCTACCTTTGGATCTTCACAGGTTGCGCGTTCCTTATCTTTAAGCTCGAGATGTCAGTGCAAAAATTAGTCGAGAACTGCACAAACGAAGGAGAGAAACTGTTTTTCTTCATTCACTCACCAGTTGACAGGGAGACGGTGGTCAGTTTCGCTTTTTTTGTTGGAGAATAGTTAGTCGTACCACAGTTTTGCTTATCAGGAAAAGAAATTTTATTGAGGAAAGAAATATGCGGAAAATTCCATTATTTGTCGCTAGTGGTTGGCTGTAAACTTTGTGTATCTTAGATACTGACCGAAAGCATATTGCTATAACTACTAAGACTGTTGAATAGGCACTACGGGTACTGTGAGGGAAAAAATAGAACTGAGGAATAATATCAGTGGCGTTGTCATGGTGTTTTGCTGAGCAACTTTCTTTGAACTGTGGTATTCCTAATACTATTGCTTTTTATTCACTCCAACCTTTTGATGGGGCGGATAGCAAAGTGGTTGTAATGTCCATCATCACGAGCATGGTACTAGTTCCATTCCGCTCCAGGCCAACCATGACTCTCATCCCTCCGGGTCGGGAAATTGGTAGCGTACTTGTCTGAGAAAAAAAAATCATTCTTAGCAATCTAATTGGGAAAGCTCCAGTCCGGCTATCTCATGACTCCTTGGAGAATTGCTCGACCAGCATTCAACGACATTCAACAAAAATGGAAATCCTCAAGCAGCAACCGAAGCCATACGTAAAAACTTGGAAGACCTTCGTGGACGATGGATGCGAGGAAACGAATTGGATCTGAGAAGTGGTGGGATCCACACAGTAGACGTGAAGCCAGATCAAATAGAAAATATAAAAAAAATAGAACTTTTGAATATTCTGCCCCTCAAAGACAATGCTTCATTTGAAGTGAAATTAAAGAAATATGACAGCGAAAGGTCGTCTGCACATTTTAAAGCCATAAGCTTGAGAGTTACGATTTTATTTCTGGATACGTGAAACTATTCGCTGAGTGAATTGTTTCTATTTTTTAACTAGAAAGTTCAAATTTGTCCCTGGCGGCTGGAGGATTCCGATTATTCGTTCGATGTAAGTGTACCGATTAATCTTCATCTTGTAGTTTTTGTTGGAGGAGTGCCGAAACCAATCCGTGCAGGTGTTGCGCTAAAATTTTTTTTGATGATTTTTGAAGAAGATATTACGGTGATTCGTTTAGTGGACCTGGCGCATATCATGGATCGTCTGTTTGGAAATGTGGCGTGTGCTGGCATCAATACCGATTTCAAATATAAATATCCAAGAGGTTAAAGTTTGAATTTTAGTAGCGTTAAGGCTTGTTGAAGTACCATTGTACTGACTTCTACTGTTTACTCATCCGGATTCTATGCAGAACTTCTATGAGGAGCACGGAATTCAAATTATTTATAGCAGCAAAATCCAGAGGACCATTCAATTTTCTTAACTTCTCTGTTTGTCTCATTTTTCTTCTATGCAAATTTCACAGTTTTACTAAGCTGCGACGATTCTTGATAGCTGCCCATTGTAATCGATAATTGTACCGTGCTAAGCATAGTTATCGATTTTCTCGATAGTTATGCTTCTTGATAGGGTTTATTTCCATCAAGTTTCATATGTCGTTTCCTTGTTACAAAGCATTTGATTGAACATCTTGTGTTAAATCATCGAAGCTTAGAATATTCAGGTGCTGAACGAGTGACGTTCACCGACTATGGCTCCTATATTAAAGCAATGAGAGAACAATACGTTCAGCTTAGTCATGGTGAAATCGAGAAAAGAGTATGCATTCGGTCATTAAATGGTTTCGTAGTTGTTAGGATTTCTATCAGATCGCGTTGAGGAACTTTTTGTTAACGTAGTGTGCTATTTTTCTTTTGTAGATAGAAATAAAGCCATACGTGTTGAATGACCAATTATGTGAAGAATGCATTGACGAAAAAAATGGCGGAAAGCATGCCCCATTCTTCTGTCCTCGTCTGGACTGTCTACAGGTGTGTCAGCGTTTATTACAGAATCGTTTTAAAAAAGATTTTTTATTTGGTCTTGAAATCTTCTTGTGTCACTATCTCATACAATACCAGAAAGGTGGCAATATTCAGCGATTACTGAGAGACTGAACTGAAAGTGGCTGAGCGGTTCCACGATAGTGGTGTGCTGTTTTTGAGCTGTTTCCAAAATAGCACATTCTTTTCAACGTGCAAAATTATCGGTTCCTTGTCTGTTGAACAGTTAACAGGTAGTGGATACCAAGGCAATAGTTACTCAGGCATAACTTCGAGGGAGCTCATTAACTTGTGGTGAAAATCGAGCGCTAGTGTTTTCTGTTTGTTGGAATGCTACTTCGTTTTCTCTTCCAACAGTCCGTGACCGTATTGTGCCGAGGGGTGTTCCAGGTTGTCAAACTGCAACCCACAATAGTGGTTGTTTATCTCAATCTCAGGTTCAACTAGCGTGTGCAGAAGTTTGAAATCTCTGTCTGGCCAAAGAAACCCACCTAAGACTATTTTAATTCAGTGCCGTAGCACAACAAGTTAGCTGTGATTAGTAAGGTAATGCAAAAACTGCATGTCCTCTGAGCACTAGTAAGCGTGTATGGAGGCATAACAAGACAAACACTAACTGCTGTTGTTCGTCCGTGTTATCCGTTGATTAGCGGAAAAACAAGCTGTGTACGTAGCAATGGAAGTCATTCCCCATCATACCAAACTGTTATTTTCAAGTATAGCAATGGAGAGAACTTACTTTGATCTCTCAATGTTTCGAAATCTCGTTGTCTTCAACGATTAGCCACTTCGTTGAGGACGTATCTTTTGAGGTAAAGGAATCGCCAGAGTGTGACTTTAAGAATAAGTCTTTACGTCATTCGCGGCAATATGGATAATTTGGGCTAAGGATATATAGAGTAATTGCGGTTTCGCAGCTCACCTGGGGTTCCGAGTTTTCCTCATACCTCAGCGTCATTGTGGTTTTATTTCACTTAACACCCTTCAGAAGAAAAAATTACTAGGCATCAAATAAAATTTAAACAGTGTTTATCTTAGTTTATCATTCAGAGCATGGAAAGGCTAAGTTGATGTGCAATATAGTCAGCTAAATACTTTCATATGCTTAAGAAAAGCCCGGAGCCTAAATTCTCTGTCTACAAAACGGTGGGTGTCTGAAGGATCTGTTTCCAGTGGGAATGAAATCTAAGCTCTTTGTTTTTCTGTTAAGAAAGTGTTTACCTAACTGCACATCAACTTGAGTTTTCATGGGTTTGAGGAAGGCGAAATTCCTCGAAGTAGCAGCTACTATGAATGAATAGTAAAATAGCAACCTCGTATTTTTTTCATAAAGGAATGGTAAAATGTTGATAAATGTCGAGATTAATAGATGGCCTCTCCTGAGAACATCTGTAATGATTGAAATCGTGCAATGTTAGGGGGTTGAGGGGTGTAATATGACAGAGTGCCGTTGAACGTTCCCTAATGGTACGCCATTTATTAGACTTCATCAAGCGCCGTTATTGCCAAACGATTCGTTATTTGTTTCATAAAATGATTGAGGTGGTCTGCTATTGTATCAAATCAGTGATACTCTCCTTAACGACATGTCTCGCGACAATTTCCCGACTAAGGAAGGACAGAAGTCTTCGTGAGTCTCGGATGAGCGATTGGACCAACGAGGCGCTTTTTTTGCAGAGCAGCTCTAATCACTCCACTGTTTCTGGCCACAGAATCCTAAAACATTTGTGATACCCGCCGCTGACGATCATTTGTTGCTGTCATCCATTCATCAATATAGTAGCACATTCCCTAAAGTGGATTTGATCTCAGAAACTCAAGCATTGGCGGGTTTAGTCTACAATGCTTTTCCATCCCTCAAGACAGTTCTTTTACTGTAAGCGTGCAAGAGCTAAAACATTTTCAGATTTCGATTGTGCGGAATATGTCGGTGTTATAAATCTTCTGAAAAGTCATTTTGACATATCTATTTCTCTTTTTTTTGTCCTTTCGTAGTTATTTTTTTAGTATTCACCTTGTATATCTCACTTATTTGCTTTTTTTTCATTTCAGTACTATTGTGAATCCTGATGGACGTTGATGCACAGCACTCCACTGCGAAAACACCATAAGCCTTTCATTAAAGACGCATAATCCACTACATGTCGATTTTTCTTTTCTTTCTTTTCTTTGTGAATCTCGTCCTACCTCAAAACTTATTGCAATAAAAATAAAAAAGTAAACCAAAAAGTGAGTTTGAATGAGAGAAATTTCATGTACGCATGCAACTAACTTTGAGAAAACTATGTCTACAAGCACCAGCAGATAAAATGCAGGCAATAAAACACGAGGTTCAGCTCAAGAAAAAAGTCGGAAATGTGACGGTCCAACTAGATTCTAAGGTAGAATTCCTTGGCTTCATTCGATTTACTTCTTTTCCTTCTATTCCTCTACGTTCCGCCTTTAACCACTTCCGCGCCGTAGTGGTGGTTTCTAGAGTTTCGAACTGCGATTTAGATTACCTTCATTGCAAAATGAGTTATTTGTGGTTGACAGAAACTTCGAGGGTAGGGTGGCTGGAGTTTTCTTGAACGCGTCGCCACAGGCAGTCTCCTTGTTTTGTGAACCAAAAGGGGATTTTCCAACTGTGAAACTAGTTTGATACTTTGTGGTCCCTTGTATTCGTATTACTGGGCTTCCGGATGGAAACGCCGAAGTCGTTCTTAGCTTGGAAGACTCTGCTGGAAAATGAACTATTAATGTACATTGTACATCTTCCAATAACACCACCAGTCATGATGATCCAGTAGGCCATTGGAAATGTGGATATTGAGCAGGATGAAAGATTAATGAAAAAGCAGAGCCTCTCACCCCACAGTGTGCTAGTGTGCTTCGACAATGTCCCCAGAAATTCAGCCGTCGCACAGTGTCTGCTACGAATTCGTTGCTCAGACCTCCAGAACCTATTTCATCGAGATCTGGAAGATTATATATCGGCATCAATGCATAGATGAACGATCTAGTCACAATTAAAGAAAGCTGATGATGCATGGACGAAAGGAACCGAAATATAAACTCCAAAACAGTGCGAGACTGCATACGAATGATCACATGATGGATCGACGTGTTTGCGAACCATTTGGTTCAGGGGTAACGCGGTGGTTAGGGGTGGCCCAGCAGTACAAACGGTGGTCATCGATTAGATCGCTTACCGTAACCTTACGCAACCTTTCATCTATCCTAAGTAGGCGAACTAATAGCGATCGTGTCTGGGAGAGTAGCAGCGCTGACTTGATATTTCGGTAGGATACCATGAGGTACTGCATGAGCCATATTCGATCACCTCTGACAATGCTAAGGGAGGTCGAAGGCATTGTATATCCCTCAAAAGTGGTCAACGCTGAAGGCTTTATCCTTTATTCTTTATCAGCCATTTGGGTTAGATTTACAGATAGGAATGATTCATATACAGAATAAAAGAATGTCACCATTTTCGAAAAAAAGCCAACACCGTTGCTCTTTTTCTGTAGCAACTGTCACCACATCTTCTTCGCTTCTCCAATGACTAGCTCTTACAGCTCTCCTAGTTTTCACTAATAACGTAAATACAAATATGACGGCACTTTTCTACTGCTCTCAAAGTGAAAGGTAGCTTAGGGTTGCTCAAAACCTACCATCCTTTAAACCTACTATGAATACTGAGTATACTTTTTCAGATTATCGGCCTATACAAGGTTAGCATACACTTTTATTCGGCTAGCATTCTGACGTCTTCGTCTTCATTAGAGCCGATGATTGGAATCGATGGTCCACAGTCGTTTGTTCTGCCGATGTGGGTCTTCTCAGTCATATCGAGTCGAATCTTCGGGAGAAGAGCAACGCTCTAATGGGATCGACACG
Source organism: Angiostrongylus vasorum (assembly GCA_018806985.1). Taxonomy (NCBI): domain Eukaryota; kingdom Metazoa; phylum Nematoda; class Chromadorea; order Rhabditida; family Metastrongylidae; genus Angiostrongylus; species Angiostrongylus vasorum. The sequence goes on along the minus strand of JADANN010000010.1, from coordinate 1,338 downwards.
CGGCATTGTCACTTTTGTATGGGACAGTTGTTGTTGATTGTCCACTGACAATGATAACTATTCATGAAGAGAGTCTATCATGCACTAGTCTGTATTATGTTAGTTAAGACTTAAAATTGTTTCAAAGGCACAGTTACCAACACACGTATGGCTTTCAAACGTGCACATTTTAATCGATGCTATCAACACTATCAACGAAAACTGTTCCTTTGTAAACAGTATAGCATTTCGGATGTAGTGCCAAATGGTGTTTTATTTTCTGCACGAACAACTTTGTTAGATGAAATTACGACCAGCCAACCGATGTCTTAGAAAAAATATGTTGTAATATTCTTCTGCGCACCCGTAACGCAAAATCATAATATAGGTATATATAAGTATTTACTTAGGAGGCGGATAGCACAGTGGTAGTGATATCCCTCATCACGAGCATGGTGCTAGTTCGATTCTGCATAAGGCCAACCAAGCCTTTCATCCCTTTGGGATCGGGAAATTGGTACCGGATTTCTCTTGGAAAAAAATCACTTTCTGCAATCCAATTGGGAACGCTCCGGCATGGCTATCTCAGGCTCCAAGGAAGGGAGAATAGCTCGACCAACATTATACGACATTCAAGGTGAAATGAAAATCCTCAACAACAACGGAAACCACACGTAAAAAGTTGGAAGATCTTCGTGGACAATGGATGCGAGGAAGCGAATCGAGTGGGAGAAGTGCCGGCATCCGCAGGGTACACGTTAAGACGGGTCACATAAAATAAAATAAAATAAGTATTCACTTAATTAAATTAAGGTGCACACCGCGGTCATTTCAAGTAATATGTGAAATCTAACAAACATTAAGAGGACGAAAATGAAAAGAATGCCTCTTCTAAAGTTTTTTCTTTGAATTCTTTCAACTATAAGATTGCTGAGATATTTGCAAAACTCCGGACCGCAGGTGTTTGCGGTGGGGAGCGAACGCGCTACTGTCCTTTCCGGGGAGTAACGCGTTCACCACCACACCATGCGGGTCCTTCGTTTCATTTTTGAAGTTTTGCAAATATCTCAACAATCTTGTAGTTGTATTTCGCGTAATAACCTGCCATAAAAAGTTTAGAAGGCAGAAAATAAAAAAGTAAAATATTTCAACTATTTCAATTTTTTTCAGTGTGAACCAAACTCGCAAGTTCTCTTCGATGATGTCTACACTAGACGTGAGTAGAGCAGTGGTATTGATGCCATTCACTACGCGAAAACTATCCAATCCCAGGCTCGATTCCGCACCGGGCCTACCGTGCAATATTTCCTGCCATGTGGATTTCTTCGTAACTATCGTAACACCGGAAATGAGATTGAG
>JADANN010000009.1:0-414744 GCA_018806985.1 Angiostrongylus vasorum | reverse complement strand
GAAATGGACTCTATGGAAATCGTGGATTCGCGTTTTGAAAGATTCGAGGAGGAGCGCCTAAAGTGGAAGGTAGGACTTTATTCATCCTGTGATTTTTCATTCAGCGTGAAAGTATTCATGTTTGTCTCATAGAAGTTTTTGCTCGGGAACATTTAAATAGTTGTTTTCCAGCTCCTGCACAACGAAAAACTCAAACAGTTGGAGCCGATGATATTTGAGTCACTGTAGGGAAATTCGTAGTGAAATGCAGAAGGTGATTTCACCCATGTGCCCATGTTTACAAGAACCCTTTCATTCTTATTACTGTGGTTTTTAATATGACCTTGCTTCGTACGTGGCATCATTTAGTTACACGCGGAGGTGGAGCAGTATAGAAGCAAGTAGGAAACAGTCATTCAAGAGGCCGTCGAAACCTCTAGAAGCTAGTTTGCTATTCAGTTGAAAGGAGGAAGCGAGAAGTCAGAAGTCGCTTGAATGACTTCGAGTCTCGGATTGCGGCAACGAATGAGCAGATGCTAAAGCGAGCTTCGAACCGACTGCAGGTGTGATGGCAAGAAGATGTGCAGTAAATTTGGTTAGTACGTACCTTTCCTTTCTTTGCTTCACAAAACCACTTACATTCTAACCCCTCACAAATTCTCAGTCTTAAGATTTTTTCTTTGGTGTTTCCTGTTTTTCTTTTGGTTGCTTGATCGTTGAAAAATTTATTCTACTATTCGTTTGATCATTTAGTATATGCTAATTTGGCGATGTAACGTTTGGCAGAAGCTACATTCTGATGACTGTATATGGCGAATCGCACTTGAGCATTCCACCTTTTTCTCTTATTCTTTCTAGAGGATAGTCTGATTGCTTATTTCGTAATAGGTACTGAGGCGCTTTCGTGGTTTCACGCCTTACGTCACTTGGAATCTCTGTTGTATAGTTTTGCCGGCTCACTCTTTCGCCTACAAACATACATCTTCGCGATCGCAGTAAGCCTAACCGTCGTGCTGTTTGCATTTATTATTAGAGGCTTAATTGTTTCTCAGCAAATTTCTTGTCACGTTCTCAGGAGAGGTTTCACAATATGTCATCGAAGGCGTTCTGTTTCGCTGGTTTTAGGCAATTTAATGAATCGCCTTTTGTCCAACACAGTAATTGAAGCGCTTGAACACGAACACGACTATTGGCATAACTATGTGCCAATTAGCGCTCCAAAAACAGTACTACGTGATGGTGAGTAATTCCTTCTCGTTGTAGAAGTTTTCACTTCTTGTGTCACCTACAGGTCCATAAGGGCTGACGTATGGGGCATCATTAAACTCTATTTGTTTTAGCGCTCGCTGGAGCTAGAGTTCCACCACACAATTTTTGCTTCAGTAGAAGGTGATCAGTGGCATAATGTCGATAATTCAAAGCGAGCGATCGTGTTGCTGAAGTGCCTCCTCCTTGTCGTTACACATTTTCATTTAACGTCTAAGGTACACGTACGAGGTGGTCTTTACAATCAGGGAGGCATCAAGTGTGATATCTTCGCTTTCGCCTCGTGGGTTTTGCATGGACTGGGTGGATATGGTGAGCGGTGGATGGAAAAGCCGTATTTTCATGGAACAGTTCCGACAATAGTCAGACAGAGTTCTTTGCAGGGACCCGTCTACTTCTTGGTCGACTAGGACTAACATTATTAGATCCATTTCGTCGTGTCAAATGGCTTTTCATAGTCGACAAAAGTCAAAATTGGAGGCAGATGTAATTTCTGACAAACTACTATGACCCAGTGTAATATGAACGACTTTTATTACCTTCGAGATCATCGCTGCAATCCTTGCTATTGGCATTTCACTTTTGTCAATGTGTGGAAGATATTTTTTTAAAGATTGGTTGATCTAATCTCATTTGTGGAGTTAAGTACATGCAGAAGATAGGGGAACAACGCTGATTAGCCTTGATATGAAATGACTAAATGGTTTGATTTACTACTAAATTTTGTTTCTTGCGGCTTTTGATCCAGTGCTGAAATTTGGATGTTATGTCAGAATGGAAGAAATAATTCGCTAAGTTCGTCTATTCCTGGATCAGATTTGTTTAAGGAAGGCCGTCCTATTATGCGTTCTGTTTCGTGTCTCAAGGACATTTCTTTTGACGCCTTAGTACCTATACCAACACGTTGAAAGTGGACTCATCGTGCTCAGTGAATATTTGTTTTAGTAGATTATTCTAGAACTTTCGTTGATAGTTCACAGAAATCTACGAGTAAGTTTGAAATATAGCGGATTTGTTTCCACACTACCATCGTCATTCAAATGATCTGGGTTTTTTTTGAGAACGAAGCAAAGAGATATGAGATTTCGTCACCTTGTAAATACTCGCCATCCGAACAGAATTAGTTTGGCACCTCTTTCACCTCTGCTATTTTGTATGTACAGTTGCAATTAATAAAACAAATATTATTAGTTTCAGCGAAACCGTGATGTGACAGTAACGGCCGAAGCCGCGGTCCGTACAGGTGAGTATTTCATTGCCCTCTTCGTTTTTCTTTTTCTTCCTTTTTTTCTCGAACTAGTCTTCCACCGATCTTCCTACCAACTGTGCCGTATCGATGTGGTTTCCGTTCAGCGGTGTCCCGATCGTGGACACCGAATTTAAGTGGTTCCTTAAATTTGGTGATCGCATTGCGTTTATTTCGTTTGAAAGGTGCCATACGCGTTTAATTAATAGAAGAGACCTCTAATGCAAACGTGAAGGAACATAGAACATCTCAGGCGTAGGATTTGCTTAGTGAATTGCGAGAGAAATTTGTTTGAAGCTTCCACCTAACGTTTAGAAAAGGCTGCAATAGTTGTTTTTTTGTTATGGCGTTTTTATAGCGTACAACTTATCTGCATAGTGCCAAGTGTCTCAGGGAGCCCCTTGGAGGGTCTCAGTTCACTAAATCTTTGCAATTCACCTATCCATCTTATCACTAAACTTTTGTTTTTTTCTATTCCAAAGTTTTTTGCCTACTGGAGTGCTGAAAGTCGGCGCTACATACGTTGTAATTATATTCCATATCCGCTGAAAATGGTTCAACTATTTGATGTTTAATTTTACGGCTTGTTACACTTTTTGTTTCATGCTTGAAGGTTTTTATACTAAAATATTCTTAAGCAGTCTTGTTCTATGCTTTCAGAAGTGCGGCTTTGTCCTCGTGAAGATGTCCTCGAATCCAGGGTATGTGATTATTACAATAGTTGGGCCATTTTGTCTTCGTATCACTGATAGCTGCAGATAGCTGACTTCTGCTTTCGAAATTCCTCTGAACCGTTAAGTAGATTTGACAGTCATTGGCGAGAGCACGTTGTCTTGGCTGTAACAATTTGCTTACCTCTCGTAGAATATGGCCATCTAAGGCAAATTCCTCAGCTCTATTCTCAAGGCGTGTGAGTATCTGAAGCTCATTCCAAAGCGCTACACTGTAGAAATGTTCGACAGTGTCGTCCGCAATGCTTTTCGAGTTCTACATCGAGGGAGTTGAAGCATGGATTCAAGTAAGTGCATACTTCAGCCATAACAATTCATTAGTAGTTATAGAAGTTAGTAGATTGTGGAATGACACATATTTACGGTAGATTTTATCAGCTATTGGAGTAGTACGTTGCAGTGTGGTTTGGTATGAAGTTTTTTAACCTTTTCTTACCGTTATTACTTCCAGACAGCTCAATCATCACGTGCCGTGTAACAAAGGTGTGCTGGCCTTCAGGGGAAATTACAAGAGGACCGTCATCTAGACAACCGTGCGTCATAACCAAAGCGCTGCCCCTACGTTTCATTTCATATGAAGAGGTCTTTCCCTTTTTCACATCCAATCTTCCAGAAATCATCTATTCTATTTGTAGGCACGAAGCTTTAACTGATATTATGGATCAAGGGGGCACTGTTTTATTAGATTTCTCCTTCTTCATTTGAATAACACTTCACATTTTTTATGTGCATTTGTGCTGCAGTGCAGAACTAGTAGTAAGAATGTTGCAACACTAAGTGTTTTGCAAGAGATCAAACTAAGGAAAGAACTTTATTTGTCTTAAGCTTCTGTAAGTGGAGGCAGGAGCAGCTGCTTTCAAATGTTGAGGTGATATCGAATAGGTTTTTTGCGGAGATTTCCCAGTCTGCCTGTTCTTATTATGTTTTTTGATAACTTTTATTTTGTTCCTATGTTTGTCATCATATTTATTTTGCTCATGTATTTATCACCACAACGTTTTCCTTCATCCTGTTTCATTTATCTCCATGGTAAATCTTATGTATTACACTACGATGTTAAAATAAACTTTCATGGTCATCCTCTCATGTCTTAGTTTAGGCAAGGCCTTTCTTTATTATTAAGGTCTTAGTGTTTTTTTCGTTTTTTGAGTCCGGCAGTTTCGAAATATCTGTAGCCACACTCAAACATCGCATTGCGTAGTTGAGGTGCTAGTAAACCGGTAGTTTTCTTGTGAGCGGCATGCGTGAGGATGGGGATCTTTGTAAAAGTGAGCTTCGCAGGTGGAAGAAGAAACAGATAGCTGATCTGTGTATAAAATCTCTCAAAAAATATTGCTAAGATTCATGGTGGCGAATTTCTTTTATTGTATTTGTTAGCAGGAGTAGAGATCTTGGCAGAGGTAGGTAAGCCTCAGCAGAACAATTCTAAGTAGTACGTGAACATTTACTGGGTTGCTTCGAAATCATTGTCAGGCTTGCAAATTCACTCTTACTGTATGAGTTTTAGCAGCAATAGTTTATTTTTTTTTGTGCTATCCTATATACTGCGATGCTCACCAAGGGCGAGTGTGGCGCAGTAGTTGCAGACGCCCTGCAACGCACATGTGGAATCGATCTCCGCGCCCATGGCTCACCATGCCTACCATGCCTCCAGGGTGGGCAAATTGCTACCAGACCTGTCTGGGAGAATAGCAGCGCTGGCTCGATGCATCGGTAGCCCACCGCGAGTCACTTTAAAGGCCAGATATGCGTTCAATCACCTCCAAACGATGATTAATGAAGTCGAATGCGTGGCGCATCCCTCAGGGATTGATCAACGCCGAGAGCTCTATCCTTTTATCCTTTCATGATGCTCACCTCCGCTCCGTATAACTGAATTAGAGTATAAATGAGATCATGAATTTGCTAAAGAAAACTCAGTGCAACGTTCATTCCAAACATTTCGTTGCGGCGAATTCGACACTGAACATGAGGGAGGCAGCAGACACCCTTCCGCTATTGAGGGCGACGAACTGAAGGATTCTATGGAAGCAAATACGCGCATAACTCTTCCAGAACTTTCAGAAGAACTCAGTGCAAGCATCTTCGTTGTGTCGAAAGATTTAAAGAAAATAAGAAAGTCGAAGAAGCTCGACAAACGGATGCCGCAGAAATCGAATGAAAACCAAAGAAATTGCCTTTTCGAGGTGCCGTTGGCGATTATGCACACTAGACGAACAGTTCTTCCACCGTATTGTGAAAAGACGAGAAAGGACAAATGAATCCTATGTGGTAACTGGAAACGATGAGCTCAATGCTTTGATCACGATAAGGCTTCGTAGCACTTCTCAAAGTCAAAATCGCATCAAAAAAGGCCTTACTGACAGCTTTCCCGTCTCCTGCTGGTTCAATCCATTACGGCTTCTCAGTCACCAAGTCGACGAAATGCATCAGACACTTCAACGGTTACGCATTTCAATGATCAACAGAAAGCCGTCAATCCTTTTCCAGTATAACGCGAGTGCACGCACCCGTAGCCCTACCGACGCTTCAGAATTGGAACGAACGGAGCTACGAAACTCTGCATTATCCGCCATACTGCCAAAATCTTTCAGCTAGCGACTGTCGCTTGTTTAACAATGTCGACGACTTCCTGTTCGAGAAATCCTTTGGAAATGATGGCGGTGCCAAAACCGCCTTCAGCGACTTAGTCGTCCTCTGAAGTGCAAAGTTTTATGCAACTGGTATAAATAAGATTGCCCGTCGTGGGAAAAGTGTGCAGATCCCAGTGTTTCTCATTTCGATTAATAATACTTATTCCGGGCTGAGATTTAGTTTCTGGAGGACCAATACTAAAAGTCTGCACAGCCTGTCCCCCACACACTACCCGGAGCATTTCTTTCATTTGTTTCGTTGATTGGTAACTTGAAAGGTGCTGGATTCGTCTATTTGTACAACTGGCGTTCGAATATCTGTGGTTTCTATCCTCATTCACATGTTGGTTGCTGGTCGGACGTCATTATTCTTTTAACGTTTATCTAACTGTTATGCGTCTTCAGGTTCTCACCAAATCCACTTATTGAGCACTTGTTGCTCCGTTTGACTGGGATTACGCCAGGATGGAGGCGATTCCTGTGACTAAACGATAGGTTAACATGTAGCACGACATCTAATATTCGAAGATTTGAAAGTCTTGGACCAATGTTCCCATGGAATATGAAACCGGCGGCACAACTACTTAAAGCATTGGTTCTACCGGTAAACTTTTCCTCATGGAAACTATTCATTCTCTTCACAGGACCAACTGTTAACCTTACCATTTATCAACAATTTACTGGTTTCTTGATGAACCCAAGAATCTCATGACAGTATTCGGTAGTGGCTAACGCTGAAGCCGACTTCGCCTTTTTCAGAGCCCGCAGTGCTTAAAATGATGAGCACTTTACACATACAAATGCTTTCTCAACCTAATATGAAAAAAACCCGATGCAAATTTTATTTGCATAGTAACCCACTCAAGGTTAGAGGTAGGTACTGACTCGGTGCATCGTAGCTCACGGCCAGTTAGTCTGCAGGTCAGAAGTGCATTTAATCACCCCAAGCGATGCTTAATGAAGCCGAATCCATGGCACGTCCCTCGGGGTTTGATCAACGCCGTGAGCTTTATTCGCTTTTCATCCTATATTAAGCACACTTCTTCCCAACGTCTTGTCGTTTATTCATCTTACGATTATCCGATAAGGGCAAGTCGCACAGAGTCTTACATGAATTAAAAATGTCCCTGGCTCAGCTTAAAATTTGATTTTTCGTGAGCCAGGCACATTCCCTCGTTATGTAGGACTGTGTAGTGTGGCTATTCTCTATCAGATAGCGGAATACTTACACAGAAGAAAACGTTGAGTGTTTCCAAAGGAGATGTTTACTATGCGAACCGCGATAAACCACATTCACACAATAAAAAGAAGCAGTAGCTAGTTAGAACAAAGACAACGAGTAAGAAAGTAAAGATCGCTGTTTTCTGAGCACATGAGCTTACATTAAACCTAAAACATAGTAATAGTCTTAACTTGAGAAACCGGTAACCATCGACGCCAACGTCGTGCCACATCCTGTCGCACGGATTTACTCAGCAATAAAATGCTGTAGGCATTCATCGTCAAGGACATCAAAAAGTATTCGCAAGGCTGAAATCACGACTTTTAGCCCTAAAATATTTTTAAAAAAATATAAAATGCAATAAAATAAAACCACATTGCATCGTCTTTAATCTCACTAATACATTGATCTGACTCCAGCAACGGTTTCTAATGAACCTCTAGTTGGCACGTCTAATCGCTGAGTAGGGAAATCCACTCGCTTGAGGAGCACGAAGAATAGTAGTTTTTACAAAAAATCTTTACTTTAGTGGTTTCGGTGACAAAATAATCACGGATAATCTTCAGGAGACTGCAAGATCATTAACATGGAAGTGAATCGGTTAAAATACGGTATCCTCTGGGAAATAGATGTGCTCTCCTTTGTTGACGGTGTGGAACAGAACCTAAATATTTTTATACTTCACGCTCCCACACGAATGCATGAATATGATAGCAGGTCAATCAATCCCAGCCGACATTAGCAGTTTACTTCTCTTAAATTCGCATCCACCTAATGATCATGGGAAATATGCAGTTGTTCTTCAGTCGAATTTATTACCCTTTCCGCCGCATAGGGATCCGCCACGTGGCCTCGCGACCATGGAGTAAAGGGATAAAGTGGTCGGCGTCGACCAACCCCTCATGCATGCGTTCTGCATTCGATTTCTTTCGTGAAAGTGCAGGCAGAGTGAGTGCATAATTGGCCTGTACAATGAATCCACGGATCCCTCAAGTGAGATATCTCGCGCCGGTATGTCGCGAGGCTATGTGGCTCGTCCACAGGGTCGCCGATAGGAGTTAGTCGCGAACCAAGGGCGACCACTGCTTTCCTGAGACTCATGTGGATTCAGTGGACGGACTCCTTGCTCCCGCTGGAGCCGATTTGGCATACATTTCCTGTATTTACGAGGGCGTACGCATTGATATGTGCGTGGGTGTGTTCTCGCTTATGCGGATTGTATTCTATGGGTCAATTCGGCGAAGAGCCTGCAATCAAGTGACAGCGAAGTGTATAGGAGGCGGTTAGGAGTCACGTCCAAGAAATAAGCTCCGTGTCCACTCTGGAAGAGACTGGCAAGCTACACGTGAGTATACCCAGGCTCTACGTTCAGTGCTCAGAAAGCTATACGTGGGTATCAAAAAGCCAAACACCGTAAAATGAACGGGCCTCATTCTCCTGACCCCCGAAACAGATTCCGATTCGGCGGCGTTCGGTAGGACAACAATGGAGCCGCTCCCAAAATCTCAATGCAACTCTAAGCTGCCTAAATCGCGAAATGGTGATTATCATTGATAATAGCTGGCTCCTCCGGAGCGGTTTCCTTCCAGAAAACCGTTGCTGGGAATTAATGCGTTACCCACTGTACGCATTCCCTTATCTATTGGAATTTGGTAGTGTGAGGGCTTAAGGCACTAAAGAAAATGTAAGAACACTTATTTCGGAAACTACAACATAAACACATAATCGCTTCTTATGTGCAGCACACAATGATGAGGAATCGGAAAGCAGCGATAAGTTTATAACATTGTACTATGAATTCGTCCACCCAGATTAGGGGCAAGTAGGAGCAGTAGATTCTCCGTGCGACTGGAAAAGAGCAGGTGCCCACATGGAAGAGGGACATATTCCCAAATTATGAGATCGAACTACTGAAAGGAAGGATATAAACACTTACTAGTTTCTTCGACAACGAAATCACACATGGTTTTCTACGTTTCCACCTTCTTTATAAGCATTCTCGAGCATAATTTGACCAAATGTGACTTAGATCTCTAGGAACCTAAATAGTTGGAAGGAATTAACATGAATAAGAAAGAGAAAAATGCAAAGATATGCAGAGAACTCGCTGAAAGTGCCTTTGCATAACGTGATCTAGATTTAGGGTACGGGCAGCACAGTGGTAGTGGTGCCAATGATCACGGGTACCATGCTGGTTCGATCCAGCGCCAGGCCCAGCAAGCCTTTCAACCTCCGAGGACGGAAAATTGGTACCAGGCTTATCCTGGATAGGGTCACTGCAATCCATTCGCGAACGCTCCAGCATAGTTATCTCGGCACATGGAGGGTCGACTTGAACAGCATTCTACCAGCAAGTGTAACGGTAAAGTAACCGATTTAAACAAGTGCGCTGGTGCCCCAACCCCTCAAATTCTTAACTCAAATTCAAAACAAGGCGTTGCGAATTGCAGAAGAAACAACATCGCACATTATGTGAGGGACAGGAAAGCTCTACAGGTTGTTCTGTAGGGAATATAAAGTTCAACGCTCTACAGGTTGTTCTGTAGGGAATATAAAGTTCAACTATCAATCGCCAACCCATTATAGTTTTTCTGAAAGTTCAACTTTATGACCTAAAAAGAACGAAATACAAGCAGCAATGTGGCTGCAAGATTGACAGGCGGAACACAGTGTGGTACAGCTACATAGCAAAATAAATAGTCAAGATGGAAACCCTCGAAGTCTTTTCAGTTAGCGAAAGAATATAGCGGACCACCCAAAAATCAGGGCCGTTGCAAGTATTGATTAGTGTCGGAAGCGGACGCGGACGAGATTTCGCTGTTTCCTGCAGCTGAAGAAAAAACCGCGTACACGGCTGGACCTACCACGAAATACCGTAGGGCAGCGGAATAGACGAATTTAAAGGGATGTTGCATGGCGGGCAATTTGAATGCGTCCCTTTCTCGGCGCTTCTTTTGTACATACGGACTTTTTCGTCTCGCTTTTCCTTTTCGTTTTTTTTCTTCCTTTCTTTTCTTTTGGGAGTGGGAATCGCATCGAACGATGTCTGTTTGTTTAAATCATCTGTATCACTTGTCGTTTCTTTGAATACTGTCCATAATTAGACTGCAGTACGGTAAAAACACTGAGAATCGAGGTAATGCTTTAGTGATTGAGATGAAATATTCATCAGCCACAGGTGGTCCATCTGTGAATAGTGAAGGGCTTTGTAGGACGACGCCCTCTCGATGTAATCTTTAATTGCCATTCCGGAAATGATAATGCTGGTATCGATGTCCTGGGCGGACACCAGCTTCTCTTCATTCATGTCGTGGTCGAGGCGTTAGGGGCAACTACTCTTCCACTTTCGTGACTCGTGTGGAAATATCTGTCTCATAAAAAACCAGTGTTCATTAAACACGAGTTATTTTCTGCTCCCTTAGTGGCACCAATGATAACATCTTCAAATGTTTCTATGGTTTATAACGAGTTGGAAATCCTGAGTAGGGACTCTACTCGAAAGTTGATCAACAGTCGGTTGAGTGCGCACTCTTTCGATTACACCATTCGTTCTTCGAGAACGTATTCTTGAGAGACATGGATATTAGTGTCGTCGGAATGGAAGAATGCTGTACATTGAAAGATATCGAAAATCAAATAGCCCAGATAGGTGGTCATAAGAGAGAAAAGCGCCGAACACGATCGAGCAATAGCTTAGTGTCAGGAGCATTAAAAGAGTGCACCGAACCGACTACTGATTTAAACGTAAGACATCACCTGAAAGACACGAGCCAGAATAGTCTACAGGTTTGCGTCACCCGTCCAAGGCACTCGGCAATGCGGAAGAGTGTTCGTACAGGTAATAGATAAGTTCATGAGCTTTTTTAGAAAAAATCCATTAGCCAACGAACAAAACCATCGACGCCTATCTTCCCTTCGGCGTTGGAAAAATGGTAGCAGACTTGTCTAGGCCAAGCTCACTCCGAATAGAATCAACCAGCATTTAACAACATTCGTAACGAAGACTAGAAAATCTTCAAGCACCAGTCGAAAATCATGCGTAAAAACGCCCGAACACCTTTCTGGATAGTGGATGGAAGGAAACGAATCGAATTGGAAAACTGCTGGAATTCTCACAGTGATATACATGTGGTGTCAGGTCAGGTAACAAGAGAAAATAATAATGATAACTATGCACACGTCTACCACAAGCAGTCACCAAAATAAAACAAGTCGTGGATTGCGCAGAGACTACTATCTATTCCATAGGAACTGTTTTCCTATCGGTTGCGGCTCTGCCGTTGTTGCGGCCTCGACTGCTCGGGGAGCACTTTGATGGTGGGCACCAGAGAAACAAAAGCTTCCCTCGGTCGACAGTCCTCGGTGTGGCTGTCCCTGTGTTGCCGAGTGGGTTGCGTAAGGCAGGGATTCAGTTTTATTACTTTTGCTTCTTTCTTCCTGTCATTTTTGTACATATGTGAAAGTGTAATACTGACAATGAGATAAGAGGTTCAGACGCGCTTTAGTGAAAAAGTTTTGTAGCAGGGTTTTCTTGATAAAATAGTTCACCATTCACTAATTGAAGCAGTAGATCGTTGTACATTCTGTGGATTTCTTTCTTTTTCTTCCGACTAATCTTGCGATTGTAGCGGTGTGCTGAATAGGTTGAAGCAGCTACTAATATTTTCGGCGAGTTCAGGCTGTAAAGGATTGTAATTGGTGCAATACAATCGATTTTAATAACATTGTTATAGGAGAGCAATAACTGAGGTAGAAATCGGTTCCAATATGTCGAACCAGGTATGTTCCCACTCTTTCGGACTTGTTCAGATGAAATTGATTCAGAGCTGATGCACTAATTTTTGTTGTATTATAGCTAACATCTCAGAGCCATAGTCCTCTTCGAAGCAAAAAATGATTCGATTTGGTTGCCGGTAGCAGTATAGCCTAACTATAGCTACTCCAATTATGGGTGTTTGTAGTCGGATAGAATCGAATCGGGTAGAGTGGAGGCCGCAGAAATGGCTGGCGTCTCGAAGTACCAAATTTTGTATTTTCATGGGGATAATTCGTTATTCTTCAGTTCGAAAAATATCGACTGCCGTGTAGTAAGGCATTATCTTTACCGCTACCTCTCACTGAGCCTCGGTATAGGTAAAGAATGTCATGGTTTTGTGATAGTACTGGTCTACGTGAATTAATTCCTGTGATTCGGCAATCCACTCAATTTGACTCCACGCTACTACGAAGACACACATCACAGAATTGAACTGCTCTGGACACTTGATTCATCACGGCTCTGAAGAAGGCGATCATGTCGATGTGTTGGCAAAAACAAAGTTTAGTAAGACCCTCGTACAAGCTTGCAAGTAAAACCGAGGCATCGATTATTTATGCTGGAATTTAATGGAAGTCACTGCCGCAACCCCAATGACTACGTTCAGCTTTAGCCGTTGATTAAGCAAGTTTTTCATTGAATGTCACAATTAGTGATGAACCATCGCTTTGAGTATAAGCAGTGTGACAAGAAAATGGGTTTACTGTTGGAAATACTTATAAATGGCTACTAGTTCTCTCTTAAAGCTGCCTGCACATTCAGAAATTCAGCCTTTTTTGTCTAATGGGACACTAGGTCATTGTGAAGTAATGCGACAAGTGCTGTGTTTGAACCTTTTTGCTCCATCAGAAGTAATCCTCAAATGTTTACTTCGAACAATAAAGGCGCATAGGCTTGCACAGCCGAGACAAATATAGGAATGGTCTTATTAGGTCTAAGTGCTTCCATCGCTAAATCCATTTTGTGGATCAGCTCAGTTTGCTTGTTTCTCATTTTTTGGATGTTATGAGAAACGTTGTGAAGCATATCAAAAATTAATGACTAAGAATCTTCGACTGGATGAAGCGCATTGAGGTAGATGTGCGGTAAGCTTGAAAACAGGTTCCTTGTTCAGTTTCTGATTCGAAGCTTGTTAATTCTTAGTAATTGGCAGCACGTTCTTCAGTGCAATACGTCAGACGCGATGACGAGGACTTCCACCCGTCGGTTCAGTCAGCGTATGATTGGAAAGGGTATGCTGACATTATTTTGCATTCTTAGCATAATATTTTTCTTGTAAGCGCATTGTTGGGAATTTTACCATTTTTCTCCTTCAAATTTAGAGAGTCAACTATCGGGAGACCTCTGAAACGACACCATCTCCCGAACGTGGAAGAAGCCCTGGAGAACAAACTCTTCGGACTTTTATTGCGGTAGTCATCATTTCCGTGTTTTCTTCAGAACGCTATTGTGCAGAAGTCTCATAGTCCATGAAGCAATCACAGATTCATCTAAATTCGGCGGTTTTTCATCCCAACAAGTTCAGTTCATTATAAAGACGGTCGATGGCACAATGTCGAAGATTTCACAGCAAGCGATATTTTTGCTGGAGTGAACTTCGTTGTCAATTTTTCGATAAGTAATTCTCGTTTGCAAAGAAATATGCAGTGTGAATTTGAGTCTTATCACATGCTGAAGTACCTACTCAGCTACTTGGACGGGCCGTCTTCACTAGTTGTGCAGACCCCAGCACAGCTTCCACCCTTCTCTTCCCTCGCAGTGGTCATCGTCTGTGGCAGTTTGACTCGAAAATGGTGACGGGTGTGAGTCTTGTACCGTGTTCTGTAAAACAACTGCAGCTGCTAATACGGCAGATTGATAGTTAGTTACAAAAAGGTCCGCCCCAAGTTGCAGGTGGTCGTCCTGTGGGACTTCAGTGTCCTCGAGAAGTCCACCCTACAGTTCGTTTCGTCCATCTGGCGTTTGTTCTTGCCATTATACGACCGACCCGTCTATATTTCACTACAGATGTATGTTCGCCTAGGTCTCTACGATGCCACTCTGCTGCATAACAGGAAGTTAGGACGGCTGTTGAATAGAACAGGCGAATGCGGATTTTCGGGTCCTTTAGCTGATCTTTGGCTTCGTGTAGAGGACCGAATGCTGCCCGGCTGCTTTCGCTCTTCTGTCTAATTCCTCCTCATGCCGTTATCCGTGGTCACTGGAGCCTAAGGCACACACAGGAGGTGGTCTCTACAATCTGGGAACCATCAGGTGTGATCGCTTCGCCTTCGCCCCGTGAGATTTCCACGAACTGAGTGGATATGGTGAGCGGTAAATGGAAAAGGCATCTTTTCTTAAAACAGTTTAGATAACAATAAGGTAGCATTTGTTGTAGGACCCGTCCACTTCTTGCTCGACGACAGCTAACAGTATTGCATTCGTTTCGTGGTGTCGAACGGTTTTTCATAGTCACCAAAAGTCATGATTAAGGGCAGATGTATTTTTTCGACAAACTATTACGACCCAGTATAGCATGACCGCCCATTTTTATTTCCTTTGAAATTATCGCTGCAATTCTTACAATTGGCTTTCCACTTTTGTCAATGTGTGGAAGATATTTTCCAAAGTTTAGCTGATCTAATCTCATCTCAGCAGAGTTATTTACCTAATGTACTAACGGAGGAGAGGATAAGGAAAAACGCTGATTAGCTTTGATATGAAATGAGTAAACGGTCTGATTTACTACTTTGTTTACTAAATTGTGTTTGTTGAGGCCTTTGTTCCAGTGTTGAAATATGTACGTTATGTCAGACTGGAAGAACTAATTCGTTAGGTTCGTCCTTTCCTGGATCATATTTGTTGTAGGAGGGCCGTCCTATTACCCGTTCTCTGTGGAGTCTCAAGGACATTTCTTTTGATGCCTTAATACCTACACCACCACGCCGAAAGCGGACTGCTCGGGCTCCAAGCAACCAGGGAACTTCAGCTGCTGTCGTCTCGTCATCAAAGGTCGTTGAATATCTTGTTTTGGTAGATTATCCTAGAATTTTTGTTTATAGTCCACGGAAATCTACGGGTGGCCATAGAATTTGGCACAGTTGTTTTCACCCTATCATGTTATCATCTTTGAAATGCAACAGAGTTTGTTAGCACCAATTTCACCTTTGTTATTTTGTATGTACACTTGCAATTAACAAAATAAATGTCATTATTAGTTTCAGCGAAACCGTCACGTGGCAGTAACGGCCGAAGCTGCGCTCCCTACAGGTGAGCATTTCGAGCATTTCATTGTCCTCTTCGTCGTTCTCTTTTTCTCGAACCGATCTTCCTTTCAACTGTTTCGTGTATATGTGGTTCCCACTCACCGGTGTCCCGATCATGCAAACCGAATAGGTGGTTTCTTAAAGTCGTTGATCGCATTGCGTTTATTCCATTCAAAAGGTGCCGCACGAGTGTGAATAATATTGGAAGAAACCTTTAGAACAAACGTGAAAGAACATAGAACATCTCAGGGGTGGGATTTGTTTAGTGGATTGCGAGAACAATTTGTTTGAAGCCTCTACCTAACGTTTAAAAAAAAGCTGCAATACTTGTTCCTTTGTTATGGCGTCTTCATATCATAGGACATTTCTACAAAGTGGCAAGTGCCTCAGGAATACCCTTGGAGCGTGTCAGTTCACTGAATTTCATTTCACTTTTTTCGTCGAATCTCCAAGCTTATTTTTTTTCCCTATTCCAAAGTTTTTGCCTACTGGAGTGCTGAAAGTCGGCGCTACATACGTTGTAATTATATTCCATATCCGCTGAAAATAGTTCAACTATTTGATGTTTAATTTTACGGCTTGTTACACTTTTTGTTTCATGCTTGAAGGTTTTTATACTAAAATATTCTTAAGCAGTCTTGTTCTATGCTTTCAGAAGTGCGGCTTTGTCCTCCTGAAGAAGTCCTCCAATCAAGGGTATGTGTTTATTAAAATAGTTAGGCTGTTTTGTCTTCGTTTCACTGATCGCTACAGATAGCTGACTTCTGCTTTCGAAATTCCTCTGGACCGTTAAGAGAATTTGACAGCGATTGGTGACAATACGTGGTCTTAAATGTAACAATTTGCTTACCTTTCATAGAATATGGCCATCGAAGGCAAATTCCTTCTCTCTATTCTCAAGGCGTACGAGTATCTGAAGCGCCTGCCAAGGCCTTACACTGCGGAAATGTTCCACAGTGTTCTCCGCGGCGCGTTTCCGAGTGGTAGTCCGAGGGAGTTGAAGCTTGGATTCAAGTAAGTGCATACTTCAGCCATAACAATTTCTTAGGATTTATAGAAGTTGCTAGATTGTAGAATGATACATATTCGTGGTAGATTTCATCAGATATTGGAGCTTATTGGAGTAATACGTTGCAGTGTGGTCTGGTATGAAGTTCGGTGACTTTTACTGTTATTCCTTACAGACAGCTCTACCACCACGTGCTGTGTCGCGAAGGAGTGCTGGCCTTCAGAGAAAACCATGGTATACAAATATATTATCCGCGTTCGCCTGTTAGGAAAGAAGACTCCCATGCAGACTATAGTGCGTCATAAGCAAGCGCAGTTTAAAGTGTTAGTTCTGTTGGTTAACTATTTAATCTTCGAACTATATGCTTTATTCACAGGAGCATTCTCTTAACCTCGCCGCTGATCAATAATTTACTGTTTTCTTGATGAGCACAAGGACGTTGTGATAATATTCGATGGTAGCTAACGTTTCAGTCGTTTTAGCCCTCTTCGGAGTCTGGACTAGTAAAAATAGTGCGTAAGTTACCCAACGAAATACTCCCATACACTTGTCTGGAGAAATCTGAGGCCTAAATTTCAGTCACATAGAAGATAACTTCTTCAAATAGTGATTGTTTTTTAAGAATCGTCAACTAATTGCTGGATTCTAACCACGCAGTGTATTTACGGTTGAGTAATATGTCTCTCTTAGGTTAAAAGTCGTTAATTTTGATCTTTCCATGCTTTTTAAGAAGGCCAAATCGGCTGAGACACATTAGCTAGGACACCGTCTCTCTTTAGGTATGGGTACTCCTTATCAGGCCGATTTCGGCTCAAGCTGAGGTTCTTTGAGGACCACACTATTGAAGCGGTTCTATACAGTGATCTCCCGTGAGAACAACAGGATAAATAAGATACGTGATTGGCAAGGTAAGAATCCACTTCGTCTTCGTATTCTCTTTAAAAATCCGAATCTTCGAGAATAGTCTGCTAACTATCGAGAAGCCATCTTCATGGATTGGCAGAGAAGGTGGTCAACGACATCGCAAATTACGCGATCGTTAGCTAAACATTTCATTCAGTGGGTGAAACTGCACGGGTTACGCACTGTTTTCTTCATGAGCAGACACGAGTTTGTTATAACGCTATTTTTTATTCACAATAGCTGACGTTTCGAAGGTTTCGTCTTATTCAGAGCTTGGAAAGGTCAAATTGATACACAGTCTACTCAAACAAATGCTTTCATAACCTCACTAGAAAAAAACTCATTACGTAAATTTTATTTTCATAGCAACCACGTCAGAGTCAGGGTTAGAGGTAGGCACTGACTAGATACACCGGTAAGCCACCCCAAGTCACTGTAAGGTAGGATGTGCACTCTTTCTCCTCCTACGATGCTTATTGAAGTCGAATGCATGGGCATCCATCGGGAATTGATCAACGCCGGAAGCTTTATTATTTTCTCATTCTATACTAAACGACGTATTCTCAACATTCAGCATCTTGTCCTTTATTAGTCTTACAGTTATTTGATGGAGACACGTCGCCTGGCCCAGATCAATATTTGATTTTTTCTACTCAAGCCAGGGACATTCTCTCATTATGTATGACTCCATCAGTATGACTGGTCTCCATCAGATAGCTGTCGCGACGTTTGTGTCGAAAGGTTAGCGAATTCGGTGTCTCTGAACGTTTCAGCTCCAGTCAACTTTAGGATTAATTTAATGGCGATAGAGCAAATTTCTTTCGTTATTATTGCCAAACTTTCGATTCTAGAAATGCTCCAATTACATAAAATCTCACTGGCAGTTATGGAGAAACTAGTGCTGTCGCAAATGTAATAACTTATAGGGTTAGTACCAGTGTATGAGGGCACTAGTTATTTCGAGGTAGCAGTAGTTGTCCAAAAAGAAATTGCTGATGCTATTTATACTCTGCTCTGGGAAAAGTATTGTTGTTGTGTGTTTGGCTCGAGAAGGCAAGAATCTAATATGATTGTACTGGGGGTATTTCAAAATTTCACTTGGCATTCAAACCAGGGTTGTCCATTCCTTTCATTTTTTCATGTTTTTTTCTTTTTTCCTCTTTCAAGGGCCTTCTACGTCTCTCTGATTTGGTCACGCTACTCTTGGTTCCTCATACGGGGGTAGCCTTACTGGAACAGTGATCGTTCTGTTCCTCGCTGGTGTGCTTAGCCAGGGGTCTGTTTGCTTCCTATTGAAATATATTAAGACGATCTTTGGAACAAGTGAATTAAGGAGGATATTCAGTGACAAGTGTTTCGTCATTTCTCAAAAAGGTTTTTCCATATTTTCAAGCGATCCGCTCTGATATATTACCAAAGGGTGGACTCATTCGTTACGACAAAGAAATGGACTCTATGGAAATCGTGGATTCGCGTTTTGAAAGATTCGAGGAGGAGCGCCTAAAGTGGAAGGTAGGACTTTATTCATCCTGTGATTTTTCATTCAGCGTGAAAGTATTCATGTTTGTCTCATAGAAGTTTTTGCTCGGGAACATTTAAATAGTTGTTTTCCAGCTCCTGTACAACGAAAAACTCAAACAGTTGGAGCCGATGATATTTGAGTCACTGTAGGGAAATTCGTAGTGAAATGCAGAAGGTGATTTCACCCATGTGCCCATGTTTACAAGAACCCTTTCATTCTTATTACTGTGGTTTTTAATATGACCTTGCTTCGTACGTGGCATCATTTAGTTACACGCGGAGGTGGAGCAGTATAGAAGCAAGTAGGAAACAGTCATTCAAGAGGCCGTCGAAACCTCTAGAAGCTAGTTTGCTATTCAGTTGAAAGGAGGAAGCGAGAAGTCAGAAGTCGCTTGAATGACTTCGAGTCTCGGATTGCGGCAACGAATGAGCAGATGCTAAAGCGAGCTTCGAACCGACTGCAGGTGTGATGGCAAGAAGATGTGCAGTAAATTTGGTTAGTACGTACCTTTCCTTTCTTTGCTTCACAAAACCACTTACATTCTAACCCCTCACAAATTCTCAGTCTTAAGATTTTTTTCTTTGGTGTTTCCTGTTTTTCTTTTGGTTGCTTGATCGTTGAAAAATTTATTCTACTATTCGTTTGATCATTTAGTATATGCTAATTTGGCGATGTAACGTTTGGCAGAAGCTACATTCTGATGACTGTATATGGCGAATCGCACTTGAGCATTCCACCTTTTTCTCTTATTCTTTCTAGAGGATAGTCTGATTGCTTATTTCGTAATAGGTACTGAGGCGCTTTCGTGGTTTCACGCCTTACGTCACTTCGGAATCTCTGTTGTATAGTTTTGCCGGCTCACTCTTTCGCCTACAAACATACATCTTCGCGATCGCAGTAAGCCTAACCGTCGTGCTGTTTGCATTTATTATTAGAGGCTTAATTGTTTCTCAGCAAATTTCTTGTCACGTTCTCAGGAGAGGTTTCACAATATGTCATCGAAGGCGTTCTGTTTCGCTGGTTTTTAGGCAATTTAATGAATCGCCTTTTGTCCAACACAGTAATTGAAGCGCTTGAACACGAACACGACTATTGGCATAACTATGTGCCAATTAGCGCTCCAAAAACAGTACTACGTGATGGTGAGTAATTCCTTCTCGTTGTAGAAGTTTTCACTTCTTGTGTCACCTACAGGTCCATAAGGGCTGACGTATGGGGCATCATTAAACTCTATTTGTTTTAGCGCTCGCTGGAGCTAGAGTTCCACCACACAATTTTTGCTTCAGTAGAAGGTGATCAGTGGCATAATGTCGATAATTCAAAGCGAGCGATCGTGTTGCTGAAGTGCCTCCTCCTTGTCGTTACACATTTTCATTTAACGTCAGGTACACGTACGAGGTGGTCTTTACAATCAGGGAGGCATCAAGTGTGATATCTTCGCTTTCGCCTCGTAGGGTTTTCCATGGACTGGGTGGATATGGTGAGCGGTCGATGGAAAAGCCGTATTTTCATGGAACAGTTCCGACAATAGTCAGACAGAGTTCTTTGCAGGGACCCGTCTACTTCTTGGTCGACTAGGACTAACATTATTAGATCCATTTCGTCGTGTCAAATGGCTTTTCATAGTCGACAAAAGTCAAAATTGGAGGCAGATGTAATTTCTGACAAACTACTATGACCCAGTGTACTATGAACGACTTTTATTACCTTCGAGATCATCGCTGCAATCCTTGCTATTGGCATTTCACTTTTGTCAATGTGTGGAAGATATTTTTTAAAGATTGGTTGATCTAATCTCATTTGTGGAGTTAAGTACATGCAGAAGATGGGGAACAACGCTGATTAGCCTTGATATGAAATGACTAAATGGTTTGATTTACTACTAAATTTTGTTTCTTGCGGCTTTTGATCCAGTGCTGAAATTTGGATGTTATGTCAGAATGGAAGAAATAATTCGCTAAGTTCGTCTATTCCTGGATCAGATTTGTTTAAGGAAGGCCGTCCTATTATGCGTTCTGTTTCGTGTCTCAAGGACATTTCTTTTGACGCCTTAGTACCTATACCAACACGTTGAAAGTGGACTCATCGTGCTCAGTGAATATTTGTTTTTAGTAGATTATTCTAGAACTTTCGTTGATAGTTCACAGAAATCTACGAGTAAGTTTGAAATATAGCGGATTTGTTTCCACACTACCATCGTCATTCAAATGATCTGGGTTTTTTTTGAGAACGAAGCAAAGAGATATGAGATTTCGTCACCTTGTAAATACTCGCCATCCGAACAGAATTAGTTTGGCACCTCTTTCACCTCTGCTATTTTGTATGTACAGTTGCAATTAATAAAACAAATATTATTAGTTTCAGCGAAACCGTGATGTGACAGTAACGGCCGAAGCCGCGGTCCGTACAGGTGAGTATTTCATTGCCCTCTTCGTTTTTCTTTTTCTTCCTTTTTTCTCGAACTAGTCTTCCACCGATCTTCCTACCAACTGTGCCGTATCGATGTGGTTTCCGTTCAGCGGTGTCCCGATCGTGGACACCGAATTTAAGTGGTTCCTTAAATTTGGTGATCGCATTGCGTTTATTTCGTTTGAAAGGTGCCATACGCGTTTAATTAATAGAAGAGACCTCTAATGCAAACGTGAAGGAACATAGAACATCTCAGGCGTAGGATTTGCTTAGTGAATTGCGAGAGAAATTTGTTTGAAGCTTCCACCTAACGTTTAGAAAAGGCTGCAATAGTTGTTTTTTTTGTTATGGCGTTTTTTATAGCGTACAACTTATCTGCATAGTGCCAAGTGTCTCAGGGAGCCCCTTGGAGGGTCTCAGTTCACTAAATCTTTGCAATTCACCTATCCATCTTATCACTAAACTTTTGTTTTTTTCTATTCCAAAGTTTTTTGCCTACTGGAGTGCTGAAAGTCGGCGCTACATACGTTGTAATTATATTCCATATCCGCTGAAAATGGTTCAACTATTTGATGTTTAATTTTACGGCTTGTTACACTTTTTGTTTCATGCTTGAAGGTTTTTATACTAAAATATTCTTAAGCAGTCTTGTTCTATGCTTTCAGAAGTGCGGCTTTGTCCTCGTGAAGATGTCCTCGAATCCAGGGTATGTGATTATTACAATAGTTGGGCCATTTTGTCTTCGTATCACTGATAGCTGCAGATAGCTGACTTCTGCTTTCGAAATTCCTCTGAACCGTTAAGTAGATTTGACAGTCATTGGCGAGAGCACGTTGTCTTGGCTGTAACAATTTGCTTACCTCTCGTAGAATATGGCCATCTAAGGCAAATTCCTCAGCTCTATTCTCAAGGCGTGTGAGTATCTGAAGCTCATTCCAAAGCGCTACACTGTAGAAATGTTCGACAGTGTCGTCCGCAATGCTTTTCGAGTTCTACATCGAGGGAGTTGAAGCATGGATTCAAGTAAGTGCATACTTCAGCCATAACAATTCATTAGTAGTTATAGAAGTTAGTAGATTGTGGAATGACACATATTTACGGTAGATTTTATCAGCTATTGGAGTAGTACGTTGCAGTGTGGTTTGGTATGAAGTTTTTTTAACCTTTTCTTACCGTTATTACTTCCAGACAGCTCAATCATCACGTGCCGTGTAACAAAGGTGTGCTGGCCTTCAGGGGGAAATTACAAGAGGACCGTCATCTAGACAACCGTGCGTCATAACCAAAGCGCTGCCCCTACGTTTCATTTCATATGAAGAGGTCTTTCCCTTTTTCACATCCAATCTTCCAGAAATCATCTATTCTATTTGTAGGCACGAAGCTTTAACTGATATTATGGATCAAGGGGCACTGTTTTATTAGATTTCTCCTTCTTCATTTGAATAACACTTCACATTTTTTTATGTGCATTTGTGCTGCAGTGCAGAACTAGTAGTAAGAATGTTGCAACACTAAGTGTTTTGCAAGAGATCAAACTAAGGAAAGAACTTTATTTGTCTTAAGCTTCTGTAAGTGGAGGCAGGAGCAGCTGCTTTCAAATGTTGAGGTGATATCGAATAGGTTTTTGCGGAGATTTCCCAGTCTGCCTGTTCTTATTATGTTTTTTGATAACTTTTATTTTGTTCCTATGTTTGTCATCATATTTATTTTGCTCATGTATTTATCACCACAACGTTTTCCTTCATCCTGTTTCATTTATCTCCATGGTAAATCTTATGTATTACACTACGATGTTAAAATAAACTTTCATGGTCATCCTCTCATGTCTTAGTTTAGGCAAGGCCTTTCTTTATTATTAAGGTCTTAGTGTTTTTTTCGTTTTTTGAGTCCGGCAGTTTCGAAATATCTGTAGCCACACTCAAACATCGCATTGCGTAGTTGAGGTGCTAGTAAACCGGTAGTTTTCTTGTGAGCGGCATGCGTGAGGATGGGGATCTTTGTAAAAGTGAGCTTCGCAGGTGGAAGAAGAAACAGATAGCTGATCTGTGTATAAAATCTCTCAAAAAAATATTGCTAAGATTCATGGTGGCGAATTTCTTTTATTGTATTTGTTAGCAGGAGTAGAGATCTTGGCAGAGGTAGGTAAGCCTCAGCAGAACAATTCTAAGTAGTACGTGAACATTTACTGGGTTGCTTCGAAATCATTGTCAGGCTTGCAAATTCACTCTTACTGTATGAGTTTTAGCAGCAATAGTTTATTTTTTTTTGTGCTATCCTATATACTGCGATGCTCACCAAGGGCGAGTGTGGCGCAGTAGTTGCAGACGCCCTGCAACGCACATGTGGAATCGATCTCCGCGCCCATGGCTCACCATGCCTACCATGCCTCCAGGGTGGGCAAATTGCTACCAGACCTGTCTGGGAGAATAGCAGCGCTGGCTCGATGCATCGGTAGCCCACCGCGAGTCACTTTAAAGGCCAGATATGCGTTCAATCACCTCCAAACGATGATTAATGAAGTCGAATGCGTGGCGCATCCCTCAGGGGATTGATCAACGCCGAGAGCTCTATCCTTTTATCCTTTCATGATGCTCACCTCCGCTCCGTATAACTGAATTAGAGTATAAATGAGATCATGAATTTGCTAAAGAAAACTCAGTGCAACGTTCATTCCAAACATTTCGTTGCGGCGAATTCGACACTGAACATGAGGGGAGGCAGCAGACACCCTTCCGCTATTGAGGGCGACGAACTGAAGGATTCTATGGAAGCAAATACGCGCATAACTCTTCCAGAACTTTCAGAAGAACTCAGTGCAAGCATCTTCGTTGTGTCGAAAGATTTAAAGAAAATAAGAAAGTCGAAGAAGCTCGACAAACGGATGCCGCAGAAATCGAATGAAAACCAAAGAAATTGCCTTTTTCGAGGTGCCGTTGGCGATTATGCACACTAGACGAACAGTTCTTCCACCGTATTGTGAAAAGACGAGAAAGGACAAATGAATCCTATGTGGTAACTGGAAACGATGAGCTCAATGCTTTGATCACGATAAGGCTTCGTAGCACTTCTCAAAGTCAAAATCGCATCAAAAAAGGCCTTACTGACAGCTTTCCCGTCTCCTGCTGGTTCAATCCATTACGGCTTCTCAGTCACCAAGTCGACGAAATGCATCAGACACTTCAACGGTTACGCATTTCAATGATCAACAGAAAGCCGTCAATCCTTTTCCACTATAACGCGAGTGCACGCACCCGTAGCCCTACCGACGCTTCAGAATTGGAACGAACGGAGCTACGAAACTCTGCATTATCCGCCATACTGCCAAAATCTTTCAGCTAGCGACTGTCGCTTGTTTAACAATGTCGACGACTTCCTGTTCGAGAAATCCTTTGGAAATGATGGCGGTGCCAAAACCGCCTTCAGCGACTTAGTCGTCCCTCTGAAGTGCAAAGTTTTATGCAACTGGTATAAATAAGATTGCCCGTCGTGGGAAAAGTGTGCAGATCCCAGTGTTTCTCATTTCGATTAATAATACTTATTCCGGGCTGAGATTTAGTTTCTGGAGGGACCAATACTAAAAGTCTGCACAGCCTGTCCCCACACACTACCCGGAGCATTTCTTTCATTTGTTTCGTTGATTGGTAACTTGAAAGGTGCTGGATTCGTCTATTTGTACAACTGGCGTTCGAATATCTGTGGTTTCTATCCTCATTCACATGTTGGTTGCTGGTCGGACGTCATTATTCTTTTAACGTTTATCTAACTGTTATGCGTCTTCAGGTTCTCACCAAATCCACTTATTGAGCACTTGTTGCTCCGTTTGACTGGGATTACGCCAGGATGGAGGCGATTCCTGTGACTAAACGATAGGTTAACATGTAGCACGACATCTAATATTCGAAGATTTGAAAGTCTTGGACCAATGTTCCCATGGAATATGAAACCGGCGGCACAACTACTTAAAGCATTGGTTCTACCGGTAAACTTTTCCTCATGGAAACTATTCATTCTCTTCACAGGACCAACTGTTAACCTTACCATTTATCAACAATTTACTGGTTTCTTGATGAACCCAAGAATCTCATGACAGTATTCGGTAGTGGCTAACGCTGAAGCCGACTTCGCCTTTTTCAGAGCCCGCAGTGCTTAAAATGATGCGCAGTTTACACATACAAATGCTTTCTCAACCTAATATGAAAAAAACCCGATGCAAATTTTATTTGCATAGTAACCCACTCAAGGTTACAGGTAGGTACTGACTCGGTGCATCGTAGCTCACGGCCAGTTAGTGTGCAGGTCAGAAGTGCATTTAATCACCCCAAGCGATGCTTAATGAAGCCGAATCCATGGCACGTCCCTCGAGGGATTGATCAACGCTGTGAGCTTTATTCCCTTTTCATCCTATAGTAAGCAGCTTCTTCCCAACGTCTTGTCGCTTATCCATCTTACGATTATTCTATGCAGGGCAAGTCGCGCAGGGTGCTACATAGTTTAGCAGTGTGCCTGGCTGAGGTCAAAATTTGATTTTACGACCCGTGCCAGGCACATTCCCTCATTACTGTGTGGCGTGGCTGTTCTCCATCAGATAACTGGAAGACTTACAGGGAAGAAAGCGTTGAGTGTTTACAAAGGAGATGTTTACTATGTGAATGATAATTAACGTATTAAATTCCATCCGCTGAGATTAGGAAAGTGTTCCCTCGAGTAGACAGCGTCTCGATTTCACCTTTCAGGCGCTGAAGAAAAGCGAAACCGCCGAAGCGTCATTTTACTTGTATACATGGACGGCCCGTCTTCACTGATTATGCGAGCCCTAGCGTAATTTACACTTCGTCGAAGTTTTGCTGGTTTAGCCACTGTGTTACCTTGCTGTCCCGAGGTCATCCTTGCCAAAATCTGCCCCACATCGTCACCACTGCAGGCAGTCGCCGCCCTTGTGGATCCGAGGAGATTTGCCACCATACGACTAGTTTAATACTAGAACACTGGTGGATGGATCCTGGTATTGCTTTACTCCTAGCTGGAGTTTCTGATGAAAACGCCGGACTCCCTCTCAGCTTGGGAGTCCCTACCGGTCGGATAAATCCTTCCCGTTGTACATCGCAGCATGATACCCAGGAGCACCTCCATGCCACGATGAGGCGGAAAACCGTTGGGAGGAAACTCCATCTATCGTAAATAGGTAACCTAGCAACAAGCTCGCGTCTGCTCATGAAGAAAAGAGTGCATTATCGATCAATGCCGAAATCAACCACCACACGATCGCGTTCCAGTTGAGTGCAATCGGAACCCGCACTGAATTGAAGATGTACAGTCCGTGAGCCTGCACAGTAGACCCAACATACTGGTTCCTTGGGAGATTACCGTCCTATTCTTCGCCACTTTTCTCCAATGTCTTTCCTACTATTACAGATCCCCTATGTTCTCCATTGTATGTTCCAATGTTTAGAACCCTCTTCTTTGTGCTGGGAAAAGAATCCGCCCGTTGTCCAACCATGATGCTATTAGCTTTCCGAATGGTTTTGTATGATATCTGAAGTGTATTACTATGCCCCTTCCGAGTTTTCTATATCCATTGATCCCACTCCACCGCCTGAAATGGCTTTTGCAAGTCCGGCTGAGAATACCAACGCACCAGCCCCGGCATGAAATCTGGGTTCGACAGCCATCGATTGACTGCAAAAGGTCGAGAAGATCCTACGTGATTAAAGGGTAATGTCTCTACGGGAAAATGCTGATAGAGAATCAGTTCTGGTCAACCCCTGTCCACGAAATAGTTGTCACAATACAAAAGGTCCAACCAACCATCGACGTTCGCGGCCATTCATGCGCTGCTGGCGCGTCGCACGCTGTGTCAGTGGAGCGCGCTTCACATGCGCATTGTAATCAAAGTGGACGGTCCACGGACCTTCTCGAAAGGCACGCGGCACCGGTTTCTTGAGGTTGTGGTTTTTTACTCGTTTCCCACACACATTTTCTGTGTCTCTCTAATTTTTTGCGTATCCGTTATGTCCTTCAGTATGTGCTTCCATAACCTTAGACATCTTTTTCCGTGTGGTCTAACTCTCAAGTGCGATGAAAAAGAAATGCTTCTGTTATCTAACCACTATATTTCTTTGTCTCTTTCATGTTTTGTGTCTCAACCAATTCCATCGCATCGTCCGAGACGGCCTTTCGCAGGTGTAGCGCATTGAGAACGCCTATCTATGGGTTGGCCACAAGTATAAATTTCCTATTCGACATGTTATCGACTGACTAAACAAAGTCTGGAGAAGGGCAGTGTGCAGCGAAATGGGCCAAGGGAATTGGGCGCATTGAAGTCCAAATGTGCGGTTTGAAAGATGCAGGATCGTCCACGTCGACACCAAAGCGCATGGTCCTGAAAGGCTTAAAGCTCACTCCTATCCACAGAGGCCGGCAGAGCCCTGTCGCACAGCTGTTTCAGTGTTCCAGTGAAAATGCGCTCGACATGGAGATCTCCATGAGGACAGATGATCCGCGAATCGCAATGGGATCAGCACATGAAGTCGACCCAGTCGAAGCTTACGAATGAGTCTGGAGATGACGAAATACATGGGAGAAATGCTGGGACTTCAAAACATGTGGAAATTGGTTGCAGAGTTTGTCACTTGGAAGCGCATACTTGTAGTGGCTTGATACAATTCAAGTATCATTTTGTGGTAGTAGCCTACTGATCCCGCACAAATGAGGAGCTTACTGGTCTGTGGCGCACGATCGAACTCACGACTAAGCGTGTATTCCGGTCCACCTCTACGCACGAACTACGAGCCTTAGCCACAAGCGCTACGAGCCCCCGATCAGCGAACTCGCACTGTATGGGAAGATAGAGTCACTGAGATCTATAAGACGTCGCAAGCCATTGTATGGACCAAATATACGTTCAGTCACTTTTGTAATGTTATGAATGGAGTCCGATGCACGACGTCGCAATAAGAACCAAGTTGATGCCGAACGACTTCTCACTTATGTTTTACCATTGTTTGATAGGGTTCTCGTCTCTTCATTTCTTTATAGCCGTTTATTGCAGTACAAAAGGAGTAAGCATCAGTTTTTTAGTGCAGTGTGTCACCTGGCAGTTTCGATTAACTGGTTGCGCAAGTCCTTGCTCTGTTGGAAAAAATTTGCTCCGGCCACTGGTACATAATGTCGCAGCTACCGTAGCCGTGCGGATGCCAAAGCCACATCAAGTGTGGTTTTCTTTCAAACCGGGTTCTGATTCGGTCAGATGTCTTTTTTATCTTTTCTAAATTGTTTTCATTCTTAAGTCAAGTTGTGGTTTGACATGCAGGCAGTTTATGCGCGTAGATTTCGAGTTGTTTAGGAATTCTCAACTTTCGTGAACTCATCATAAGGTTTTGCAATCTCAATATGACGTTTTATTTGAGTCTTAGTGAGTCAGAGGTATCGTTATTGTCTATGTTGCTCGAAACGTCTACCCTCAAACTGAACACGTCTTGTGTTTGCGTCGTTTTTGAGAGGAATTATCCTTAAATTGGCTCAAATCCACCAGTAAACTCAGGTGCTTTTAAGAATAGCATCGGTCATCTACAACTTCTCCTAACGGAATATCGTGAGTTTCTGGTTAAAAAATGCTTGTCACTCTCATTTCGATAACGTTCTTTTCGCTAATGTAGTGCTGCTATGTTCTTCATTAAAATTGGCATATAAGTGCTTTTTTTCGTGAGTTTGTTACATCTCTCTACGATGTCGTTGATGTCACGGTTTCGAAGGTTCTCTAGCACTTCCTATTTCAGTTAGTTCACATCAGGAGCGCAGCTGCTGGACCATTATGCCCATGTACGAAGTAAGTGGTGTTGAAGACGTCAGTGGTTTCATTTTTAATTCCTACATGTTCTTCCTATTTCTGTTCCTGTGTGTCATCCAGTTAGAGAAGTAACTTTGTCATGAACAGGAAGTTCGCGTTCCGACTACTCATCTGAAGCCTTCGAATTGGGAGCGATTCTGCTGGAAGTGGGAGAAATTGTAAGGACCTTCTTGTACTCATTTTTTTTGCCTGAAAACAGATGTTCTTCTATAGAGTTGTTTTATATACGTTTGCACAATCCTTGTTTTTTTCACGTTTTCTTGAGTGCATTGATTTCAATGCATTCTTTTCTTTTCAAAATTAATTTAGCTCCTCAACATTAAGTAAGTATAGTTCGTAGTTCTCGATGGAACACTATTACAGTGCAGCACTTTGCCAAGAAGAACCAATTTTGCCACGATGCAAAACTAAGTTTGCTGTTGCGACGTTTGTGTCGAAAGATTTACGAATTCGATTTCTCTGTGAGCATTTTAGCTGTAATCAAGTTTAGGATTAACTTAGTGGCGATAGGGAAAATTCCTTTCATTAATGCTCTTAAATCCTCGATTCTAGAAATGCTCCAATTACATAAAAGCTTATTGGCAGTTGTCGAGAAACCTGTGCTGTCGCAAATTTATTGATTGATATGGTTCTTACCAGTATATGACAGCAGTTGTTATTTCGAATTAGCCGTAATTGTCTAAACACATTGTTGACTGTGTTTTCACTCAACTTTGAGAAAACAAGTCTGTTGTTGTCGTGTGTTTGGTTCGAAAGGGCCTAAAAATCTCACATGGGGGTGCTCCGATTCTCGAAGTTTTCACTTGGCATTCCAACCAGGGTTGTTTTTTTCCTTCATTTTTCGTTTTTTTTTTCATTTGTTCTTTCAAGGACCTTCTACGTCTCTGTGATTCGGTCACGCTACTTTTGGTTCCTTACACGGGATAGCCTTATTGGCACAGTGGTCGTTCTGTTCGTCGCTGGTTTGCTTAGCCAGGGTCTGTGTGCTTCCCATTCAAATATATTAAGACGATCTTGGGAACAAGTAAATTAAGAAAGATATTCAGTGATAACTGTTTTGCTTATTTCTCACGGAGGTTTTTTCATATTTTCAAGCGATGCGATCTGATATATTACCAAGGAGTGGATTGATTCGTTACGACAAAGAAATGGACTCTATGGAAATCGTGGATTCGCGTTTTGAAAGATTCGAGGAGGAGCGCCTAAAGTGGAAGGTAGGACTTTATTCATCGTGTGATTTTTCTTTCGGCTTGGAAGTGTTCATGTTTATCAAATAGAAGTTTTTGCTGGGAAGCATTAATATAGTTGTTTTCCAGCTCCTGTACAACGAAAAGCTTAAGCACTTGGAGCAGGTCATGTTTAATTCATTGTCGGAAATCCGTAGTGAAACGCAGAAGGTGATTTCACCCGTGTGCCACTGTTTACAAAAACCCTTCAGTTTTTATTACTGTGATTTCTGACATTGCCTTAGTTCGTCGTATGTGCCATTCATTTAGTTACACGCGGAGGTTGAGCAGTATAGAAGTGAGCAGGAAAGACTCATAGAAGATGCTGCCGAAACCTTTGGAAGCTACTTGGCTAATCAATTGAAAGGAGTGGAGGCAGAAGTAAGCAATCGCTTTAACGATATCGGGTCTCGAATTGCGGCAATGAATGAGCAGATGCTGAAGTACACGAATTCTTGTCTTACGTTCTCAAAGTCACCGTGCTTGGAGTCGGCTGCAGGTGTAATGGCAAGAAGGCATGCAGTGAATCTGGCCAGTAGGTCACATGGTGAGATCCAAATGTACTTGTTGTTTCGTTCCTTACTTCACTAAATCACTTATATTTTAAGCCTTCAAAAAATCTTAGTCATAATATTTTTTTAGTGTCTCCTGTTTTACCTTTGTTCCTGACCCGTTGATAAGTCCGTTTTACTATCCATTCGATTATTTAGTATTTGCTAATTACATGATATAACGGCTTCGGCACAAACTGCTTTCTGATGACTGTATGTGGCGAATCTCACTTGAACATTCCACCTTTTTCTCTTATTCTTTCTGGAGCACAGTGTGATTGCTTTACTCATAAGAGGTATTGAGGTGCTTTCGTCGTTCCTCATCTCACTTCAAAGGCTGTCACTTCCGAATCTCTGTTATACACTTTTGTCGACGCAGTCTTTGGCCTGCAAACATACAACTTCGCGATCACAGTAAGTCTGACCGTCGTGCTTTTTGTATCCATTGTTGTGGGGTTATTTGTTTTTGACCAAATTTCTTGTTACGTTCTCAGGAGAGGACTCACATTATGCCATCCGAAGCATTCTGTTTCGCTGGTTCTGAAGGTAATTTGACTATTCGTCTGTGGTCAAACACAACCATCGAAGCGGTTGAATACGAACATGACTATTGGCGTAACCACGTACCAATTAGCGCTCCAAAGCAGTACGATGTGATGGTGAATAATTCATTTTCGTTGTAAAAATTTTTCACTTCCTGTGTCACGTCGCCTACGTCCCAACGGTTTACCGCCTCATCGTGCCTGGGTGTTGAGCTGCAATGTACAGAGGGATTCATCCCCTTGGCAGGGTCTCCTAAGCTGGGAAGGAGTCCTGCATTTCCATCAGGAAGCCTAGCTAAGAGTAAACCAATACCAGGATCCACTACCGTCCTGGTATGAAAATGGTGCCAAATCTCCCTCTGATCCACAAGAGCGGCGACTGCACGTGGTGGTGACAGTCTGAAGCAGACTTTGGCCGCGCTGATCTTGAGATTCCAAGGGAAGACAATGGCTAGCACAGCAAAACTCCGAAAAGTGAACAATATGGTGAGGCCCTCACAACCAGTCAGGATGGACCGTCCAGGTATCCAGGCAAGTAAGTTAGTGTCGCCTATAGGTCCATAAGTCGTTGACTAACGTATTGGTCATCGTCAAACTTTATTCGTTCTAGTCACGCACTATAGCTAAAGAGGCGACACTAACTCACCTAAGGCATTCCAGTTTATGTATGATGCCATTTTCAAACCTATTTTTGTGAAAAGGTAGCTGGGAGGTGCTCACTTGTTTTTGCCACGGTGTAGCTTTATTGTTAGCTGTGCTTCCTGATGGAAATGCCAACCTTCACATCTTAGGGGACACAACTAAAGGAAAGGACTTTCGTTGTCCATCGCAGTTCAATATTCCTGATCACCCTCTGCGGATTTAAGAAGTGAAATTACATTAAAAATCAAACTATCTGATTTGGACGTCTGTAATGAAAACATCAAGAAACGTATTTTTTTTTATCCTTTGCAAATAACTCGAAATTTTGCTCATATTTTTACTATGTAGGCGAATGTGGATTAACCAACAGTTATTCATTCAGTTTTAGTGATGTCGTTTTTACTTTATCTTTATCTCCCCTTGAATGAGTTTCCGGTTAAAAATTTCTATATCCTAGGCTTGCAAAGACCACGAATGCAGGGAGTCAGTTGTCCTCGGCGAGTGCACATATCCTTCGAATTTAAAAGATGGACCTGCCCAAATATGTCAGATGAGGAATATGTCAGTCTCAAGCGATCAAGTGCAACTGGCATTTAAGACGAATCATGGGCAAGAATACACGTGCATTTACCAGCTGAGGGTTCTTAGTTGGAGATAGAAGTACGCTTTCTGAATAGTGCGTATCTCACAGTGATTCGCTTATTGTTTAATTTATCCTGCTGAGATTTAGCTTGTTATTTCCATGTATGTTTTATTATGCTCAGAAGATTCCTTCGTGATCTCACTCGTCATTTGAAGAAGCTGAAGTTATTGCCATTTTTTTTCAACACCTCGAAGTCAAAATGGCCTCCCGGTAGAAGTAGAGCTTCCGTTAAGGTTGTAAACGAGCTAAGTTTGAACTCCGTTCTTTAAATGAAACTCAAAAGAAGTGCATCTCATAACTCTACTTCATCATTAGGTCAGGTACACCAGCGAATGCTTGGTATTGGTTTGTCTTTTCTTCCTTTTCTGTTTTTTTCAGTTTTCAAGAACTTTTGCGTCCTTACAGTTCTTAGGAAATGTATTCGAGACTTGCTTGACGCAAAGTGGTTTAACGTGATGTGCGTTTGCTTGTAATATTCGTGAATATCACCCACTCATCTGATATTCTTTGTAAGATCATTTTTCAAGCGAAAATGAAAATGAAGCTTAATATTTAAAATTGTGACGGAAACATGTGAGATCTCGAAAGGATTTCGCTGCGATGTGGTAAACAAAAGAATAGATGACGGACTTGTTTTAGTCACTCAGGTAATCTCCATGAAGGAAATGAGACCAAAATGGAATAGAGGATAAGCAATGTCTATTTTTAAAGAGAGTCAGTTGTATTGATTTCTATCGTTATCTGGTTACCTTATTCTACAGGTTCCCTTTCTTGCGTGATGAGATTCATAGTTCTTAGACATGATGTATCGCTGTTAAATTGGTTCATTCTCTTGCTTGTTTAGCTGCATAAATCGCTCTCCTTGGCGAAGAACGGCGTGGTTTCTAAGTCATTTTCTATTTAACTGCTACTTTGTTGAGTTGGCAAGATTTTTTCTTTGAATTCCAGGAGCTCAGTTCTAGAGTGTTCCGAGGTTGTTGCCACTGGCAAGCGCTGGCTTTGTTCCTTTCAGAATTGTAGAACTTATTGACATTTTTCGTTGTAAAGTCATCTTCCTAGCTGGAAACGTCAAACCCTTTCTCGGCTTTATTGTTGACTTTGCTAGTAGAAGAGAACGTTCAAAGTCTAAATTGCTGTTGGACACCTAGGAATCTCTAAACCTCAATGAGGAAATTTTTAAAGCTCCTTTCCTGAAGAGCATGGCTCTTTAGGCCTTTATTTTGGGCCTTTATTTTTGGTCCTTTATTTTTATTCTTGGCGAGGAGCTATTCTCAGATCCTTCGTTTCGCCTGTCTCTCATCTAGTTCTATCGATCTTCTTGCCATCAGCAATCAACCGTCAACAGGGATTGATCTGGGAGAGCCCAAATCGGCATTGAGCCCAGTTAAGCTGAGGCTATAGTTATAATCACAATTTTAACCTTTTTACTTACTGCCTACTGTTTTTGACGGCAGGGTATATTGAGAAATATAACTTCAACGAAGCTGAGATATTTGCAAAACTCTGGCCCGCAGGTGCCTTTGGTGGGGAACGAACGCGCTATTGTCCTTTCCGGTGACCCTGCCGTCAAAAACAGTAGGCAGTAAGTAGAAAGGTTAAAATTGTGATTATAGCTATTGTCAGAGTTCGTAGGTTTCTGGCATGGGATAGATGCAGTTCATGGCTATATTCCTCGGTGGAAACGTTGAACTCAACTTGGATGGTTATGCAAGAAAAAGAATTCCCGTGCACAACTCGGTACATGACGAGTAAGCAACCGCGCTGCTTTAAAAAAAGCGAGAAATCACAGAGGTGGTCTTCTTTCTCAGATATCACTATTTTTTACTTTCATTGAAGTGAGTCGAATATGGAACCAAGTTCAGAAACGGAGTCAATTCCTAGTTCGAACCTTTAACGTCTTCAAAGTTTGAATTTCTTGCTGTGACAAAACCGATTCATTTATTGACTGGTCTTCTTCATGTTTAACTCATGGAAAATCTGGAGCTTTTCTTTTGGGATTTTTCTTTTGTCTCGTGCACGTCAATATGACCGACCATTGGCGTGGACCCAGTGCTTGACCTTTTTTGTGATTCATAACGTTATGGTGAAAACATCGTTGGAGAAGGTAGTAAAGAAAGTGTCACTGGTCATATAATGTACAAAGTTTCAAGACTAATTGATGCACGATACATAGCGGACGCTCGATGTTTAGCGACCTTGCCTTTCACGCCGACGCCTTGTTTCGTTTCTTTACGAAGGTTTTGCGAAAGGAGACGATAATATTTCGAGAATCAAAACATTTGACAAGTTGAGAACAGCAAGAATTTATGCCCGAGACTTTGCTCTATCGCTGCACAGAACGGTTGTAAGTGGTATATATGCTACTATTTGATATGTGTTACTGTTGTTTATCATACAAACATATTAAAAAGGACACAGGATAAAGCTTTCGTTGTTGGTCAATCCCTTAGGGATGCGCCATGCATTCGACTTCATTAAGCACTGTTTGAAGGTGATTGAATGCATATCTGACCTTTACAATGAATGACTGGCTGTAGCCTACCGATGTATCAAGCCAGTGCTGCTATCCTCCTAGGCAAGTCTAATATCAATTTGTCGACCCCGGAGAGATGGAGGGCCTTGTGTGCCTGGGACGCGGGAATCGATCCCATGTGTATGGCAGGGCGCATCCAACCACTGCGCGACAAGCGCCCTTACAAACATATTACTCTCAGTATTTATAAGTGTTTTACAACTTATGCTATGTCTGCTTCGGTATTTGGTATTCCATGAAATAAGCATGGTTCATCATAACGACCAAATAAAATAGCAGTTAATGCGTCGTTTTCTTGTTCAGCAATCGCGAGGTTGTTAAACAAATCTTCTGAACAAAATGTTCTAATCTTCCTCATTGGAAGGCACGTAAATAAGCCGCTCTGAAGAAAGGATACTGCCGAAACGTCAGCTACTGTTGTATTTTATTGTGTTTTTTTGTGAAAGTAAATGTATGCTGTTTAACAACCTCGCGATTGCTGAACAAGAAAACGACGCATTCGTATTCCACTGCCGAGGTTAATAGAAAGTCGATCCTGGGAACTGTTACAAGATGTAATAGCAGTTAATTGTTGGTCAAATGACCAGTTAGCATTTTTTTTCTGTAAATCATTATGTCAAGTGATTGGCTTGTCTGGTCAATCCTGTGCTACATTGACCTTCTATCTATGAATCGAATGACTATATAGCATGGTAAAAAGAAATTCCACATTCCACTGAACTTGAAGTGAGCACCATACATACGTCTATGTCGTCCGCTATGTGGTAACGAAAACCGTGAGGAGGAAAAATGCAGAAGATGGTGAAACTGTTGCACCGAATAATGCTATCGTCAGCAGTGTGCTTGATGATCGTAAAAATAAGCGTAAAGGATTAAATGTGACCACATTAGGAATTATGATTCGCTTCGCTTGTTTTGGAATAGGCTTTCGCTTAGTGTAGCCCCTCAGGTCGAACAATGCAGTCGTCAGGCGGAAGCTTGATATTAATGCGTCGTTTTCTTGTTCAGCAATCGCGAGGTTGTTATACAGCATGTATTTACTTGCATAGAAAAACACTGATAGTGCACCAAGAACATCTAGGCTCACAGTACTTGGAGGTATGACCTTACGTGAGAACGCGCGTTCACTACTACAATTGGATCCAAGTTTTCCACAATCACAACCCATTTCAAAAGTAACTGTGCGTGGGATCGTATGCAGCTTGTATGAACTTCAAGATCGACTCCGCTATAAGGCCAAGAAAGAAACATCGAATAGAAATTGAAATGAAGAAATGGCGCTATTAGCACCTCCTCCTTTCCTCAGAGTGTTCTTCACACAGCAGGACCCCCAATGTCGAAATTGATGCAAAGTTTCGCATGTTTTCGGACGACGTTCTCAAAGTCATTGTCCACTATCACGATAGAAAGAGTATCTTTAACCTCACAGCTGCGCAAAAATGTGGTATGCGAGAAATTAGAAAAATTAATAAATTCAAGGACCATTAGACTATCTGTTAGTGATAAAGGCGGAGAGTTCGTAATTATTCCTCAGCAGTTAGATGCTAAGATAACGGAGGAACATCTTAGTAATGTCACCCTTTATCACCCATCGTCTGAAAAGGAATACAAAAGGTAATACCGAAAATTTAGCAATTAATGGGTCACAGTAGCAAAGGCGGCGGGCTTAAAACCATCCGTTATTTCGCATTTGAAAGTAGATCGACCAACATGTCCCGTTTTATACTTACTTATTAAAACACATAAGTTAGTATCAGCTGATGATCTCACGTTTACCAATCCACTCTCCTACAAGGTTAGACCCATTATCAGCTATGGAGACGGGCCAACGGATAGAATAACATGGTTTCTAGGCCGAATACTTAACCAAGTGCTTAGCCACATTCCAGCTCACCTCGCGAACACCCAAATGCTCCTAGAACATCTACGTAACGCGTCTCCTAACAACGCATGCGTGATGGAGTCATTCGACGTTTCCGCGCTCTACACCATCGTGTCAAATGACTCCACAATGCAAGCCATCCACGGACTTCTTGTTATACATGAAGGAGGAATACACATGCATGGCTTGTCTATTCAGCAGCTTATGGTTCTCCTGAAAGAGTGCCTAAACTGCTCGGTTTTCAGATGGTTTGGGAACTATTGCGCACAAATTAGAGGGCTGCCAATGTGGCAGCGGTTGGCACCAACTCTCGCCATTGCGTTCATGTCTAAAATAGAAGCCACGGTCGTCGATCTCCGGCCGCTACTCTACTGCAGATATATAGATGAATGTTTTGTCATCTTTTCTACTCAAGAGGAGATGGACAAATGCTTTGAATTATTGAATGAGCAGTCTGAGTATATCAAATTCACCCGTGAGAAACCGAAAGAGACCTGGCTTCCGTTTCTCAACGTTCAAATCAACTTATCAAGTAGCGGTCATGTGACAAAGTGGTACCGAAAACCAAGTAACAAGAACATCATCGTTCATTTCCTCTCCTTCCACCGTTCGCACACAAAGAGGGCGCTTGTGAGAAACATGTTTCGAACAGCCACCTCTGTGTGCACAACCGGGGAACTACAGGAAGAATCGCGCGACTTGGCTCGGCAAATAGCCATCTCCAATGGCCACGAAATAGTTACCGCACGAGATAGGTTTAGAAGGAGAGCGACGCGCCCAAGCGAAACACTTGGCCAAAAGAAAGTACCGTTTATGTTGCCCTTTATTAGCGATGAAGTAAGCGTAGCTATTGAACGATGCTTAAGAAGGGCAGGTCTAGAGGAATCGGTAGTGATAG
Source organism: Angiostrongylus vasorum (assembly GCA_018806985.1). Classification (NCBI taxonomy): domain Eukaryota; kingdom Metazoa; phylum Nematoda; class Chromadorea; order Rhabditida; family Metastrongylidae; genus Angiostrongylus; species Angiostrongylus vasorum. Next base: position 377,000 of record JADANN010000009.1, on the reverse strand, counting down.
TTGAAATACCACCGGCTACTCTACGTCGTCAGTTAGTTGGTAACCGCCTCTACGACCGTCTATGTGAAACAACAACTTGCCTAATTTGGCCTTATGGCAGGGACGATGATTGCATGAGTTCAGGTACGATATACCTGATCTCTTGTAATAATTGAGTAGATGAATATATTGGCGAAACGAGCAGACCTTTATGTATCCGTATAAAAGAACATCTAGATGGCAAACGAAACAAAGTACCCCACTAGACACGCATAGGATACAAAAAGCATAGTGGAGACGATTTTGAAGTAAAAGTCAATATCCTTGCACAGGAGACTAAAAACACTAGCGCGAAAACTTCTTGAGTCTATTTGGATAAATGCCAAAAACCCTACAATGAATAATAGGGATGAATGCCCAGAGGTCACACGCGACCTGGCCTCGTACCTTCGAATCAATTTCTGATGTGGGGTGGTGCAGTCATCAACCATATGCGACTATAATCAGCTGTTCTAATCTTCCTTCATTGGAAGTCACGTAAAAAAGCGGTGAGTTTCCCGTCTTTTTGTAAGTGTTATTGAAGCGTTTGGCCTAGTAAATTGTATACCAGTATATCTTTCCAGGCTCTGAAGAAGGCGATACTGCCGAGACGTCAGCTGCTGCTGTATTGTATTGTGTTTTTCCATGGAAGTAAATGAATGCTGTTTAACAACCTGGCGATTGCTGAATAAGAAAACGACGCATTCGTATTCCTATGCCGAGGTTAAAAGAAAGTGGATCCTGGGAACTGGAAGCTTGATACTGCAAAGAAAACAAATGTGAAGGATTAGACGTAACCATGTCAGAGTTGTGAATTCGCTTCAATTTCAATGAAAGTGAGATTTCTGTAGCAATATAAAATATCTTACGAAAGAGACAGTGGTGAGAGATTTCGGGCACGAGTGTCATTTACAAAATTCTGACACATTAATTCTTTACACTGTCGTAGATGGTGCTCGAATGTGAAGTGGTTCATCATCATAAGAAAAACATGTTTCTCCCATACCTTCACATCTCTTGCTTGTTTTGGTGAGCGGAATTCGGCCTTCTACATCATTCTCAATCGACCAGTCGTCTAATCGCGGAAATAGTTGCCATCCTGGAAGAATCGTAATCGAAAGCCAACAATTCATCTGCCGATATTCAATAGCCGGTTGCTACTTAAAAACATTTGGAAATGGTGCGACTAACCCGGGGTTCTAGGGGAAATTTTGGTTAACCAGCAATGTCGTTGAGAAATGACGACGAGTAATTCTCTGGATGCAGCCGGAACGGACGACATTTCATGAGTGCCATAACTCTGAACGACATACTAGTGGAGAGTTGATCTTAAGAAACATTGATTAAGTGTTAACCTTCTATTTGCTGCCTACTGTAATTGTTCACGGCAGGATATGATGTAAAATACAACCACAGTGGTGCTGAGATATAGATGTAGCGATATTAACATTCATTAAAATTAATATCATTTCGCTAAAAAATGTTTCATATCAGAAACAAAACAGGACGAAAAAAGTAAAACGAAATAATATCTAAAAAACGCCATTAAAAGATATAGCATAAAAGATCCTCTGCAATGATTAGTTTCCTGTGGATGTACTCCATGCAACAGAGTCCATTCGTAGCGCTGTAGAGGTTACTGTATTCGAAATTAGCTTGCTTAATGCCTTAGATCTTACAAATCTAACACGTCAGTGCTGCTATCGTCCTTGAAAAGCTTGGTACCGATCTGCCATTCTCGGAGCACCGGAGGATTTCATCTATCCTGAGAATAGGGCCGGAACAAAGACTATATTTTAGGACATCTCCAACCATTGCGTGATACACGCAAGCTAAACATGCTAATAAAGACATATGCTTGAAAGCGTGTACCTTGTACAATCCATTTTCTTCATATTTAGCAGAGAACTATCTAGCTAAAAATTCATGCAAGTTAAGAGCGTTTCTGCGTGTTTGCACATTACGCGTAAATCTCAAGTTCAGGTTTTTTTCATACTTCTCATAACCACACGGAAATGTTACCGTTTGCAAAAAACAGTGGTGTATTCCTATAATTGTGCTAATTGCGATATCCATTAATAACTGAGCATACTGAATGAGCTTTTCATAAATGAGATGACCAAACCTTTATTATTAATGAAACTAATCACTGGAGCATAACTTAACGACACAATGGATGCTGTATCATAAAAAGAAGAAATTGCCATTTAGTCAAAATTAATAATATCCTTGGAAAGCGGATAGCTAGTTCATTACATGGACAGATCACCACACTTCACTCAGGATCTGGTTCGACCTCGCCCGGTTAAAATAAGCACCTTACCCTAGGGGGGTCGGAAAATTGGTCCAGAATTGTATTGAATCACCCACCACCACTTGGATACTTGGATGGCCCACCTTCATTGGTTTTACGGGCCTCAGCACAATTTCCATTCTTTTCGGAGTTTTGCTGGCATAGCCATTATTAGTTTCCAGGAGTCCCAAGGTAAGCCTGGCCAAAGTCTGTCCCAGGTTGTCACCATTACAAGCAGTCGCATCTCTTGTGGATCAAAAGGGAGATTTGCTGCCACCATGCGACTAGTTTGATACCAGGACAGTGGTGGATCCTGGTTACTGGTCTACTCTCAGTTGGGCTTCATGATGAAAAACCTGACTTTTTCTCAGCTTGGGAGGCCCTGCTGAGGGATGAGTCTCCCCGCAGCACATCGCCGCCCGACACCCAGGAACAGGAATCACCACACTCTCTCTAATCAGCGTGAAAACGTCCTAGTACGGCCATCTCAGGATCCCAGGGAGAATCTACTCCACCAACTTTCAACGACATTCCTGATGAAGACGATCAATTCTTGATCAACACCTGAAACCGCTCGCATAAAAATTTGAACGCCTTCGTAGGCAGTGAATCCGACAATACTAATCGAATAGTAGAAGTACTGGGATGCTCAAAGTAGGTGTGGTGGCAGGCCGTGCAACCAATTTCTGTTTTTTACATGATCCGTCTTTCACATCTACTCCCGGATCCCAGCACTTCTCACATACGATTTGTTTCCTCGCATCCACCATCTATGAAGGTCTTCCAACATTTACTTGTGGCTTCGACTGTTCGTTCAGGATTTCCATTTCATTTTGAATGTCGTAATGCTGGTCGAGTGGACTCTTTCTGGAGTTCTGAGATGGCCAGGCTGGAGCGTTCTCACTTGTATTACAGAAAGTGAGTCCTGGTTGAGTCCGGCGCAGGGTCGAACCAGGACCATGTTCCTGATGATCGGCTTCATTATCACTGTGCTACCCGCTTCCACCATGTAGTAATAACGGGGATAGTAACAATAAAGTTGTGTCATAGTTGCTAACAATATCATTGTGGTTGCACCTATCATTGCAACATGACAAGTAGCGGATTAGTGATATGACTGACAAGAAGACCTAGTATTAAGCAGTGACTAGGTGCAGGTTTCACATGCAATAGTCATCTTTTTAAATTGTAATACTATCGCAGTGTTTCCTCCCAACGGTTAACCCATCATCGTGGCTCGGAGGGGTTGTTGCCTATCGGACTACGGTGTGCAGTACAGCGAGGGGGATTCATCTCCTGACAGGGAATCCCAAGCTGAGAAGGGAGTCCGACGCTTCCGTCAGGAAGCCCAGCTGAGAGTAAACTAATACCAGGATCCGTCACCGTTCTGGCATCAAACTAGTCGCTTGGTGGCAAACCTCCCTCTGATCCGCTAGGGCGGCGACTGCCTGTGGTGGTTGCGACCTGGGGCAGATTTTGGCCGGGCTGATCTCAGGGCTCCATGGAACCACAATGGTTAAACTAGGAAAACTTTGAAAAATGGAAATTATGTGGGGCCCTGCACAACCAGTGAAGACAGGCCGTCGAAGTATCCGAGTAAGCATCTCAATAATTTTGAAACCAATCGTCTTTTAACCTCGGTAGTAAAGTCATCAACGTGTGTTTATAATGTCGAGCTTGCATGAGGTTGACAATGATGTGCATTCGGCTAACGTAAGCTCAACACTGTAAACACATGTTGATTATTTTGCTATCGAGGTTAAAAGACGGTCGGTTTCAAAATTATTGTTTTGCTATTCGCTACGTACTAGCTGACATAATACCGACCGCTGCAGGGTGTATTATTCGTTGAACAACACGCTATTAGCAACGGATAACAATATCGACAACAACCGCGCTGTATAAAGAGCATCGTCGAGTGAGTATGGCTCATTCGAGAGGGATGCTCCACTGAGCTAGATCCAGTTTGATGCGCAACGAAGACGCCACCTCGAGAAATTGAACAACTGTTGACCATCAACTCGGGTCACCGGCTCTGATGAAGACGAAACCGTCGAAACGTTAGCCGAATAAACATCATTATCAACCTCGTGTAAACTCAACATTATAAACACACAAGCATCTCAGTGTTCAACTTTTTTATTTGCTACCTATTACTACTTTTCACAGTAGAGTATGACGTGAAATACAACCACAATAGCTCTAAGATATTTGCAAAACTCCGGACCGCAGATGTCTACGGTGAGGAGCGAACCCGTTATCAGCCTTTCAACGTGTTCACCAGCACACCATGCGATTCCTTCGTTTTGCCTTTTCGCAGATAGTTCCCTACCTAACGCTTCCATCAGCAATCACTCGTCAATGGGATTGATCTGGGAGGCACAAATCGGCATTACATCCACCTAGGCTGAAGCAGTAGTCGACATCACAATGTGGTGCTGATGCAGCTGCTGATGGCAGCATTAGATAGAAAACTGACCGGAAAAGGCAATAGCGAGTCCCATGCTCACCGCAAACACCTGCAGTCCGGAGTTTTGCAAATATCTCAGCATCGCTGTGGTTAATCGTAGGATTCTCTGCCACTGTAGAAGTTGCCCTCTTCATGGAAGAGTCGCACAGCGGCGCACCCACACTGGATTCATTGGAATCCCCTCGAATAGTGATGATTTGTGCATGACAGTCGAATATCTTGAATTCCCAGCGAAACTCGTCCTCGACGGGCATTTCGAAGAGAGGTGACCAAATAGTCTTCATTTCCATCCAAAGCTGCCACGCACTAGCTCCACCATTTCGGTGGGTGACGATGGCAGGGTAACGAAAAATAAGGAAGAAGGACCAGCATGGCTTGGTTTCGCGCCTGTCGTTTCGTTGATAAATCATTTTAAAAGGCAATTAAATCCCTTAAATAAATTTAATTATACCATTATTTGAATTTAAAACATGCCAACCATCGACTAGAAGGCAATAACCAAACAGATTACACGGCTACGGTCGAAGTGGACATTCCATCCACGGAGGAAAAGGTTTAAGAAGGATCTTTTGGCAAGGAGTGAATGTTGATACGAGCCCCAACTGACCGTACTTAACCGTTCACTGCTTCCTATAGTACGAGTAGCGCAGAGTGCCAGGAACTTGTGTCGTACAACGAAGGCGTTGCCGCGAAGATCTGCGTGGATCGACTTCTCAGTTTCGGTGATGTTAATAAACTAACAGGGTCGTTTCAAACTTCAATAATTTTTGCTGGGCAGAAAGGTCTCAGCTGAGGCATCACCCCACACCTTGAATATATTCGGAATTTTGCGTCGTCTGATATCCATCTTCTCCGTAGCCTGAAAAAAGCCTTTTGTGGCAAACCATCGGTAAACTTCGACAACCTTAAGTCATTTCTCGAGCAGTTCTTTGACTCACAGCAGTTGCCATTCCTAGAAAAACTGAGTATTGACTGTTTTTATTTACACTGGTGTTGGACTTCACAGTCGGCACACGAATGTTAACAATGAATTTTGTTTTTAAGCTCGTATCCATGTCACCGCGGTTGGGTGGGATCATAATTGTGTTACGGCCATATGACGGTCGTCGGGACCGCGTTGAAGTAGGCGGCGCTGGCGATGAGAATTACTTGCGTAAACCAGCTGCCTCGAGCTGTTAATTCCAATCAGTGTTTTCAGCTATAGTACTAGAACACTTTATCGGGGGTTATACAAGGTCACTGGTATTCACTAGGAGTACACTTCACGTACAGGTGTAGTATTCTGGGGAAATTGAACTCCGACAGACTTGCTTCTCTAGATCCTGTAGGTGGAGATTACCCTTCAGATTGTTCGTATTAATAAACAACTCATTTTTCCAAACGCGTTATTCCAGTTTTGTTTCTACGAATCACATGAAAGCGATAGGCTCTGGTGAAAATTTGAGCGCTGCTATAGTTTCCGTGTTCTACCTTCTTCAATCTATATGATGTCTTGAATTCCTCTATTTAAGGTTGTTTGAATCAGGATCTAAACTGTAGCAGATTGAATTCAAAATGGTTATCAGGGTTTCGCATATTTAGGTGCATTTAGTATTTATTAGTAATCTCACAACAATGGCTTTGACCTCAATTAAAAGGACCACAAAATTCTTCCATCTACGCAAGTACATCATCCACCTTTAAACAGATATAAAGCTGTTTTAAGATGAACTCATGTAAAACGATTGATGAGACTTTATCGCATAGACACTACTTTTCAACTGTCATCTATTGTAGCCTTCTTTAAGCATCTTAAGTGTTCATATTCTTCAAGTGAGACCTGAACTACATTCTATAAGAGCCATGAATATTGTTCTAGTTTCGCCCACTTGTCATTCATTTATTCTGAGTGAGCATCATTCATACTTATCATGAGAACCACAAAAAGAAAACAACGGTGGCCGTTGGAGTAATTTTGTCTACCACGGCGTTTTCAAATGATTTAGACCCTCATATTTTTTGTTAAAAGAAGTTTCATTCTCTGGTCAAGAGAAAAATTCTCGATACCTCTTATCACTAATGTTCTCGGTGAATTCTGCAACCCAAGAAGAATGTACAGAATAGCATACTAGAATACATAATTGAGTCACCTAAATGATTAATCTTTGCTGTACATCGCACCTGGATATAGGCTATCATTCTTGCGACACTGTGAAATTTTTTGAAATCTTTGCAAAATACTTATGTTTATATATATTTAATAAATCCAGTATCACACATCGCCTGGATACCACCACTTCTTTCATTCGGTTCGTTGTCTCGCATCCACAACGCACGAAGGTTTTCAGGTTTACATGTAGTTTATACGTTACCACCATGGTTATGTAGTTCTCACCACCAAGAGAATCCATGGCCATTACGGATCGAAAAAAAGCTGTTCCACACAGATTTGGCTTTATTTCACCGTCCTTGAAGAGATACAAGCTTGGTTGACTCGAGAGGATTGACCTTGCAGCCATACGTGTATTATTCCATAACATCTCTGACCACCGCGCTACCCTCGCGCTTTGAAAAGTAGTAGGTCTAAAAATGAACGACTGAATCATGCCATAACTTCTAACGGGTCGGATAACTTTGCTGAAGTCATGTATCATAATTCAACAATGAGAATAGCTCGCCACCGTAAAATGACAAATAAGCCTTTACTGTAAATAGATGATAGGTGGAGGGGGTATTATTTAAACGATGACCGTTGTAGACGAAAACATTGCCTTCAATGTTTATGTCATTTAATCAAAGAGTTTCTGAATTGAAAACTAGCAATTTAGAACATGTTTACCCATCCACCCACCTACCCAGTCTCCACGATAATGACGTGACTTGGTCAGTGCCAAGCAGACATTGGCCTCATGACACCGACATCTGACCCAAGGACGTTTCTCTTCTTCCCAGGATCGACTTTCTATTAACCTCGGCATTGGAATATGAATGCGTCGTTTTCTTGTTCAGCAATCGCGAGGTTGTTAAACAGCATACGTTTACTTCCATAGAAAAAACACAATGCAATACAACAGTAGCTGACATTTCGGCAGTATCGCCTTCTTCAGAGCCGCTTTTTTACGTGCCTTCCAATGAGGAAGATTAGAACAGCTGATTATAGTCGCATAGTTGTAGTTGATGCGACTATAATCAGCTGTTCTAATCTTCCTCATTGGAAGGCACGTAAAAAAAGCGGCTCTGAAGAAGGCGATGCTGCCGAAATGTCAGCTACTGTTGTATTGTATTGTTTTTCTATGAAAGTAAATGTATGCTGTCTAACAACCTCGCGATTTTTTGAACAAGAAAACGACGCATTCATGTTCCTCTTCTTGTTTTCTCAAAGTGATTCAGCGAGACCCGCTTACCGCTTCTTGGAGATGATGGTTATTATAGCACGATATAGCATTTCTATGGGAGGCTGCGAATTTTTTGACAGTGATCCACGCTGTTAATTTCGTCTTTTATCGCTCGTATAAATATTGCAATCTTTTGTGGTATACATGACTGCAGAATAACTTAAGAATACCGACATGCCGCTTCCTGGATTTTTGTTACATTCCATAAGTAGGTCGAACTAACGGTTATTCGGCAATTCTCTCACTGATAAGCACACACGAAGTTGTTGCGAAAACTTAGTCGGGTAGCGCCTCGACGTCTTCATCTTTTTCAAAGCCACGATGATTCAAGTCCATTGTCTACAGCAATTCGTCTTTGCGATTTGGGTCCCGGTGGTTCGGTGTCGAGATCTATATCACAAGGACGAACGGCTATGGACAATCGACTTGATTCATCATGGCTTTGAAAATAAGAAAGACTTTGAGACGCTAGCCTAATAAGCGTTTTCGCAACAACCTCGTCCCAAGTTATCGGTGAAAAAGTAGTGCAATGATTACCAATACCGAGGTTTAATGGAAGCCGGTTTCTAAAAAATTGTTGTTCAGCATTGTCCGCCCAAAGAGGTCTCACCTAGGTGTAGGTATTTCCTCCTCAAAGAGAATTCGGGTTTAATTAAGTCCAATTCCGCTGCGATCATGAAAACAATACTTTATTCCAAGCACACAACCTCATTACAGTAGTGCTAGGTACTTTTATTCTCGGAATAAATGTCAGGCTTGATTAAACTTTTTTTTAAACGAGTTTTCCGATTTTTTTCGACCTTTCGAAATTCCCCATAATACACCCCGACCTTTCAGAACTCATAATAGCCCTCTAATTTCTATGTGCATCTCATGAATAACTCACAAGCCAATTCTATTTCATTTCCAGTTCTCACGAAAAAAGTATTCCGTTCCACATTTTTTTTGCAGTTCTTCTCATCTAATCTTCTTTATCTTCCTCATCTCTACCACCTCTAGTCAAATGCAATGACAGCGATCGTTTTTGCAACCATTCCAACACCACAGTTTCTAATTTTAGTCCTACAACATCCTCCATATCGGGTTTCTACTAGTACACAACTTCTGCTCATCAAAACATTCCCATATCTCTTATCTCGTGGGCACCAGTACTTACCTCCCGGTTTAATGACGCGTCAGATCTCAATGCATGAGTGCCTGTTATTAATAGTCTTCTACAAGTTATTCATAGAAGACTTCAAACTTGGCTATATTTATAGGAGTTATTATATGTACAGCAACTGAAAAGAAACAGCGGATTGATAAGGCTTTTTTTTTCAGCATGTTCAATTCAGCACTATTTTATCACTATAGCACAAACTTTTTGTGCTTTTCTAGCAGGAAATCCCTTCATCCCCCTGTATTCTACCATTTCAATGACGGACTACCTTTAGTATTTTAATAAATAAACTTCAAACTAAAACTTCTAACCAATTACTTTATTTTTTAAACCTAACTTTAGTTATAAAATTAACACTTTTTATAGATAAAATCGTAAATATATTAGTTCGATGCAATTAAACTCCTAGTTTTGTGATTAAAGGACAAAGGATAAAGCTCTCGGCGTTGATCAATCCCCTGAGGGATGCGCCATGAAATCGACGTCATCAAACATCATTTGGAGGTGACTGAATGCATATCTGGCCTTTACAATGACTCGCGGTGGCCTGCCGATGTATCGAGCCAGTGTGCTATCCTCCCAGACAAGTCTGGTACCAATTTGCCGATCGCGGAGCGATCGAAGGCTTGGTGGTCCAGTGGCGAGGGAATGACCCCCTGTGTATTGCCTGCTACCAAACTGCCGACGCCGGAGCAATGGGAGGCTTGGTGGCCCATGGGCGTGGGGATTGATTCCACATGCGTGTTGCAGGGCGCGTCCGACCGTTGAGCCACACGCGCCTTAGTTTTGTGATTATATTGGTTAATACAGTTACTTATAATTTAGTAAACAATATGAGGAGAATGGGCAACTATCTTCAACGCTGCCCCTTAAACAAGTTTTTCATGGCGTAGCTATGGACCAGATGAAATCACATGTGTAAAAACCTGTATCCGATTGCGCTAATTCCGAAAACAGGTGTCATGTGCTTTAAGAAAACCAAAAATTTCATTTTGGCGGAATATACCTTCTTCTTTCTTGTAGGCAAATATCTGCAGACTCTGATGAATTTAATTGCAACTAAAAGAGTTTAATATGAGCTGAGATATGTAGGTTTCAAAATGAAGGCGATCATCACATTATCGCATCAAATGCATTTTATACAATGCATCTCGAGCGTTGTAGGTTAACGATCGTTGAGGTGACTGAATGCATACTTAGCATGTACAATGAATTGCGACGGGCTGGACACTGGATGTACAACGTCAGCGTTCTATCCCTCCAAAGAAATCTGCAACTAATCTGCCGACTTTGGAATGCTGGGCCGTGCTTTGATTTGTCTAGGTTAAAAGATGGTACCAAGGATTAGCTGCGTGCTACAGGGTACCTCTAACCAGTGTCCTTCGCAAAATCTGGATTAAGGGATAAAATGCAAATGATAACTAAAGATGGCAAATATGAAAATGTCAGCAATGCAGTGAAGTTACGTCAGTGACAAAATCAAATAAAATCAATTCGAATTGATTCTATACAGATAAAAAAACCAAAGAAGGGGTACGTAGTGTGTGGCCTATAGTTAGAGACGACCTGCTACGCACACGTGTTCGTTAGTACGATCCCTCGCCCCAGCGTTACCAAGCCTTCTCTCCCTCCGTGATCGGCATATTGATACAAGACTTGCCTGGGAAGATAGCATTACTGAGCAGGCCACGGCAAATCATTCTGTGAGACAGATATGCATTCGATCACCCCTAACAATGCTGCGAATTGAGAAGAATGCATAATACACCTTTTGGGATTCATCAGGGCCGAACGCTTTATCCTCCCTTAACAAGAAACATAAGAAACCAAACTATCATGAATCTAATGATACTAGGTAACCATCTCTTGCTCCAGTGCTTATAGAACTAGTTGTGATCTCATCAAGGTGTTCATCAAATCAAACGCTGTAGACTAAACTATAAGGGAACGATTGTTTGGTGATAGATAAGCCGACATAGAATAAAATACTAGGTAATACATCGATCGAATTCACTAGACGTGAAGGATAAAGGCTCCGGCGCTGTTCTGTCATTCAGGGATGCGTCAGTTATTCAACTTCATTATGCATCCTAAGGGCGAGCTGAATAGATAATTTAGTTTACATAATAACTTCCGGGAGTCGACCATATATTATCAAGTCAGCGTTTTTTGTCCTCCCAAACTAGTCTGATACCAATGGGAACAGAATCGCGCAGATGGAAAACTTGGTTTATCCAAGGGCGGTGTTGAACCAACAAGTACATGTGTATTACGATCGCACTCACTTAATATATAACGCTCAAATTCATTATACAAGGTGAAATGAGTGGATTAGCATGGGTCTGTAGCGACAAATTACAAAAGTTTTTTTTTACTTTATACGACCCGTTCTCACGTCCACTGTGGGGATCCCAGCACATTCGATTCATTTCCTCGCATCCATCATCTACGAGGGTCTTCCAACTTTCTACGTATGGCTTCTGCTACTGCTTGAGGGATTTTCATTTCATTTCGAATGTCGTAGAATGCTGGTCGAGTCGATTCTCCCCTGCAGTCCTGAGACAGCAGGGTTGGAGTGTTCCCTATTGGATTGTAGAGGATGATTCTTTCTCAGGACAAGTCTGGTGCCAATTTATTCCGACCTCGGAGAGATGAGAGGCCTGCCTGGTGAGCCCAGAGCGGGATCGAACTAGCAGAGTGCTCGTGATGATCAGCTTCATTACCACTGTGTTATCGGATCCTTATACACCACGATAGGATTCATCATTGTCATGAATTTTCTTCTGCACTTTAACTTGGTTTTTTTTTCCTTTTTATTTCTTTCCAGCACAGGGTGGAAAGCAGTGAGGTCGGAAACTATAAAATTTAAAAGTAGGCATTATCAAAAAAATGTTCCTCCTGACAAAAACAATTGATCACATCTATTCAATCATTTTTTAAATGTTCACTGAAACACTACCTTCAACATAAATGTCATCTCATAGTAATTTAACCGGTACTGAATATGACTTTCTATTCAACAAATATTGATTGACAACCTTGACGTTCTGAATTGAAAATTCTATCCAAGTTGACATTTTATAAAGATTATCTAAAGATGTTTGTTGTCCGAGCAGGATTACTTTTATTTTTTCATTAATTATATTGATTTTTTGCTTCACTGGATCAATATATTGTGTCTGCAACCATAAAAGATGAAATTAATAGTCCTGTTCTCGTGATTCTCTAATCAACTACGCTTTTCAGTCCATCGGTGTGTTCACTTGTAGAAGAAATATTCCATTCATGTGCAAAAAATAAAACATACCTCACAGATCAAAGGGATTATTGGCCTAGGCTTTCCACGCTGACAAATAGAATGAAGAAAACAGAGATAGCAACATTCTACAACAAACAAAGGGATTAGGAACACATTGAGATTTAGCTCATTAACCGAAGTATGAATAGATTCGATGGAAGCAACTCACAAACATCTTCGTACTAGCCTTCAGTAATATTCTCGTCTTTTTTTAGTTTCTTCAGGACCTTTTTAAGGATACAACCGTAGAGGTGATCCGATTACACAATTTACTTTACATAATGACTTGCGGAGGGACAGCGATATTATGAAGTCAGTGCTTTTTACTCTCCCAGACTAGAGTTTGGTACCAACTAGATCCGAACTCGTAGAGATAAAGGGCTTCGTTTTCTCAAGGCATAGTCTAGAATTAACGATTACTTGTAATCGTATTTTTTAACACTTACGCAAAAACTCCTAATTTTGCTCGACTCCTACGACGGATGACGTCATACTTTGTCTTTACGGAACTGATGGTCTTCTGAAAGTACGCGATAATAACTTGAAAACGAGAAGATTTGATGGGTTGAGAACATCACAAAACTAATTATACACTGGACTTGCTCTATCGGTATATAAGTACAAGTGGTGCACACTATACGTTTCTGTGGTCCGTCATGTGAGCTTTTTTCTCAGCATTTGGAAATATTTTGCAATTTATGCTGTTTATTTCGATCACTTTTATACCCGCCCACTCCATATAACCATGATTCTTTATAGCGACTAAATTGGAATAATGACGAGTCAAAAATGTCGGTTAATAAACTCGTTCCAGAAAAGGTTTTCTGCAAATTTGCAAATGCAGAACAGAGCTATCTCGTGCCGACGCAAACCACCATATCCCTGTTGAATAAGGACTCAACTGACCAGAAGTGTAGGAAAGCACTTCCTTAGGCCAAATTAGACCACCGAAAACAGAACGACTTCTATAGAGCTCATGCCGGCTACTATGTCCCTAGATAATGACGTCACATCGCATAAGTGTAAAAATACCGTAAAAATAATAATAAATTGATCAAAACAAGTGCTTTCTATCCTTAAACCTCTCTAGATAATCAAAAAGTGCGCTATGAAGACGTAAGGCAAATATGAATAAAAAACCGCATTTCAGATGATTTTGAGCCACACTATATAACACGGTGAAAAACGCGCGTATAGATCGAATTGCTTAAAAACCAGTAGCCCAACAGTTGCGAAAAAAAATGTTCAGAACTCTAGTGCACTTACTGGTTCTTAAGGCCAAAGAAAAATCTTAGCGTACATTCTTAGTTATTTGGATATTTGGATGGCCCGTCCTCACTGGTTGTGCGGGCCCCAGCATAATTTCCGTTTTTCCGGAGTCTTGCTGTTCTACACATTGTGGTTCTCTAGAGTTCCGAGATCAGCCTGGCCAAAGTCTGCTCCCGGTCGTCACCACCATTCGCAGCAGCCGCTGTCGTGGGATCCGAGGTAGATTTGCCGCCATGTGACTAGTTTCATAACAGGACGGTGGTGGAACCTGACATTGGTTTACTCTTAGCTAGGCTTCCTGATGGAACGTCAGACTCCTCAGATTGGGATGCCCTGAGGAGTTGGGTCGGGGCATAAATGCCCCTGCTGTACGTCGCAGCCCGACACACAGGAACACCTCCCAGCCACGTTGAGGCAGTAAACCGTTGGGAAGTAGATTACATACAATGGCACAAAAACCAATACGTATGTTTAACGTCTCATCAATAATAAAGGTAATAATATAAGAGCATCTGCAGCGATATTGCCACAATTAAATCATCTTATGTCCTTGGTATATCAGCAAGTATTAACAAATAACGTAGTAATAGATTTAAATCACTATTGGGAAATGTAACAAAGTTCAGCTAATTGTACTTCACCCGAAGTGCTGTTTCTCACGTTTCAGATCACGTGCCCTTAATGCGTACAAATTTTTAGTAAGCGTCAGTTTATTGGGTATGCACCACCTAACAACGCCACAAGTCAATACGTAGTTCATTTTAGTTGTTGTTATTCCGATGTTTTGAGTGCTCTAATACGTCTCTGGTAAATCTCCTGCTTATTTACATCGAATATACTGTGAGTCGTTGTCACACAAAGTATAAGTATTGAATTTAGAGCTATATGATATTGTGATGCGAAATTTCGCGTTTTTTTTTCCCTTTTCTGTACTTGGTTTCTTACACGGTACAATTTCTCAGTATCTTTTGTCTTTCTTAGCATTGTTTGTTACTTTTCGTAATGATTACTAGAAGGCAGTGTTACATCGGTTCTGATTCAACACCTACCTGTTTTCATTTCGTCATATTTGCCTTATATCCCAAAAAGATTTACAATGGATAAAGGAATTATAAAGCTTTCGGTGTTTGCCACTCTTTCGCCATGCACTCGATTCTATTCGTAGTATCCAAGAGGTGATCTGCTGCACATTTAGCGTATACGATGGCTTTTGAGGCCGGTGCATCACCTTCGTGTTTTCAATTCGCAATCAATTCATGTATTTATTTGCCCATTCCGAATGGACCGGAGGCTTGGCAACCTTGGGGGCAAGGGATCGAAACAAAACCCCGTATGTATTCGACGGGTCACAAAAGTCCAGGGTCCAAATAAGGAAGAAGGACGTCAACGTTTGTTTTTGGTCGTAATAAAAACTCCGAAATGACGTTGTTGTTGGAAAAAACAGCGACCACGTGGGTGTTCATTTCGTCGATGGCCTTAAAGTACAGCACAAAGAACACACTACTACCACTGTCGCATAAAATTCTAAAAAAATTAATTCAAAAAATTAAATTAACAATTTAAAGGTTCTGATAAAAATAGATTAGTTCAACCCAGGAAAATTTAATTATTTCAAATACTCTGTCTTCGGAGAGAATTACTGTGGAATATATAACATCAGGGAAAAAAGCTAATATGGATAATGCAGCGTTTGTTTTTTGAATGGCATCCTTCTTTCGTTTATTTTTTTTATATTATGACTACGTAAAGTGTCGATAAGTCACGTTGTGCAGACACTAGCATTTCGGCATTCGATTCGCTTCTTCGCGTCCACCATCCATAAAGGTCTTCCAAATTTCCGCACATGGATTCGGGTGCTGCTTCAAGATTTCTTCGTCTATGTCACGAATATCGAGGAGTGCCGGTCGAATGCACACCTATAGTAGTCCTGGAATAGCCGGGCTTGAGCGTTCCCATTTGGACTGCAGGAGATGGAATGTTTCCGAACGAGTCTGGTACAAATTTCAGATCTTGGAAGGATGACGGGCTCGGTAGGTTCGAGGAGTAATCAAATCAGAGTCTGGGTACATTGGGTAGTCATACGCGTCAATAACCTACTGTTACCTACTAGAACACTTGGATAGCCCGCAATCATTGCAAATGCGAGCCCTAACACAAATTCCATTCCTTTCTTTCTCAAGAAATCTTCGTCCATTGTGGTGGTATGCTTTGAAGATAGTGATGTATACGAGGTCCATTCTGTAGTCCTGAAATCGTTCCTATCTGCGAATGCAGATTGTTGACTTTAGCCACAAACATGTGCGCCCATAGTTTGAGTAGTCTTCCAAGAAAATGCAAGCATTATCTTGGAGTCTACTAAACTTTTGCTTTCGTTCATCTCTCTTGTGTTCTTCTTCTAATGTGACCAGTCCACTTGGGTTTCGCTATCGATGTATTTTCTCCTCGATCCTGAAGAGTGACTGCCGGTTAAATTTCAGAAGACATCTTCCCAGTTCTGGATGACATGCAGAGTTGTTGACGTGGTTGAGCTATCAACTCACGTCTCTGACGCATAAAAGAACGCTGGGAGCATTGCTGAGTTAAAAATATGAGCGCGGATTTGCGGATTTTTTAGTTGGTTGGTAGCTTCCTTGAGAGATCCGAATGCCGCCCATGCTGCTCTTCTTCTCCTGTATAATTCCTTCTTCATATTGTTCTTCACATTCCTTGAACGCCCGAAGTACACACACATACCCGTGTGTGTAGTCAAGGGAACAAGTTGGTTCGCCTTCGCACCATGGGTTCCTCTTGAACTGGGTCTTCGTCCTGTTTATTTGCAGTCAATATTTTTTTCCCTTCGTTGAATTTACTGAGCATCTTTTTCTGATCCACTGGTACTCATCGAAAAGATGGAATTTGCCATTAATGCGTAAGCTCTTTTCGTCCCAGTTGAGCGATTTTGTTATCCACTGCAATGCTGCTCTGAATAGCTTTGATGAGAATGTGTCGCTTCGTCGAACCCCCTTCTCTATGGGAATAGTAAGGGACCGATGAGAAGGATCCTCCTTGTAATCCCTGCTTACTCAATTTGTTGTGCTTAATCCAAGGTCTGTGATATGCATAAGAGGACAATTTTCGTGAGCATCTTGTAAAGTACGCTCAACAAACATATCGCACGATAGTTACGAAGATCGCTTTGTTCACCTTTCTTTGGTAGGATGACCGTCCAAAACATCCTCCCCTGGTGTGGTGCCCCTGAAGGGTAAGATGTCACATAAATCGCTAGAAGTACGAGTAGTTTGTAGCTTCTTGCTCAAAGGAAGTCGGCGATTACAATATCGGGTGCTGGAGTTCTTTATGCTTTCTATCGCAGCTCCAAGTTCAGAGGGTAGGATCCTGGGCGCTTTTTTCTCCAGTGCGGATTTCGGAGTTCGCGACGGTGATTGTGGAACCAAGAAGGTTGGTCAGGAATTTCTTCGTTATCAATCCCATATCGTGGCCGGATGTAGTGATAGACCCATCTTCGCTTCTTCGCTCATCAGTGCAGATAGCGTGGCGTTATAACGCCACACATCCCAACGGCACTTTTTAACTAGATCGTTTTTGAGCTGCAATGGTCTTTTCTGCTTATATGAATGTTTATCTTACAGCGTAGATATTCTACAGGTCAACTACAGGCTGAATGGTAACTTTGATAAGATTTTCCCACCTATCTATTCATCGAGCTGAGCTTTATCTCCAGTGGAGAACTTAGGACAAAACAGAGACCTTATTACTAACGTCGAACTTCTCTGCATTTTAAGAAATACAGTAACACTTTCTTAAAAAAATTGGTACACATAAGATCTTAAGTGTGCTCAGTTGATGCCAAAAAAAAATCAAAGAATCGACAAAACGGAAAAAAAATTCCGTGGTCTAGGGAACTCACCAATTTCCTTTCGAAAGACCAGTCAAATGAACAAAGTGGAAGTAGAGGGTGGTAAAAGAGCCAATACAATAAACTACCGGTACCAAAACCAGCAGCTTTTATAGTTCTGCTGACATTTGAAGGCAAGTCACTTCCTGAAAAAGACGCAAAGCAAGGGCCATGGTTGGTACGGTGGATAGCACGTGAGCCCTGCAGAAGGTAATCGCGAGTTCGAGGCCAAACTAACGCTTCAAGTTTTGCTCATATTGGAGCATCCTTGTTTTGGTTTCTCGCACAATACCGTGCTATGAAAAAAAGAATAGGCAGTAAATAAGAGTCAAGCAAGTTCCCGTAGTTCACAACAATTTGTCTAAGATGGTGAAGGGTAATTCTAAAACAGGGTGATCTTTAAAACACACGTTTTTTTTTCTGAAAATGACAATAACGCCTAATTTTGAATAATGGCGGCGTGTGACGACATTCGATTTCCGTTAGCTGCTGTATGTTTCTCGTCAGCTAGTCCAAACGATGAGTTTGGAACTCGATATACGTATAGAAAAGTCTTTACTCTACCCGCCTAATAGTATGAAGAATTTTTCTAAACTGTCATTATAGTACTAAACTGGTTTAAATATTAGCTTTTCGAAAATTGAGGCCCAAACCTAAACCTTTAAATTTTGAACATAAGTGAGGAAGTTGAAAATATCAACGACAAATTTGGATTTCAACACGTCTGTACTAGTCAAAATCACGCTTGTGCAATACCGCTGCTTGACTCTTCGTATGAGTCTCCACTAGAAAAAAGGGACGAAAGCACGTCCTACGAGATCAAAGAAAAGTCAGAATTTAGCCCATATGTAGTAAGGAAACCTCTAACTTGTTGAAAACATCTACTGATCCTAATTGTTCTGATTCCAATTAGAGAAATCTATTATACGACGAGATATAGTTATTTGACGTCGAGCACCGCAATCATTTTCGAGCACCACCCGTGAGTCGTACGTAACCCATAAGGCATAAAACCGTTCGCTTTTGACCAATCCCAGTATGATGTATCATGTCGAAGATCAATCTTTCCACTGGCTTTATCAAAGTCGGCAAGCATACAGTCCGCTTGGCTAATGCTTGGTGCTATAAGAACGACGTCATCACCAAAGCCATGATAGTATAATTACGTACCATCGATTTTCACTCCCACGTTGCCTTATTCAAGTGTTCGCATGAAATTCGCAAAGGTGGTGATAAACAATTTTAACGAAATGGTATCGCCTTGCATTACTCCTCTTTTGACATCGATCTTAATATCCCTCGGAAGGGTAGTAGCACGTTCGTTCCCTACAGCAAACACCTGCTGTCCGGAGTTTTGCAAATATCACAGCATTATTGCGGTGGAGTCACATAAAGTAACTTGCCGCGAAAAATTGTAATAGTCAGTAGATAAAAAAGATAACATTGTGATTTAGACTACAGCCTCAGCTTAACTGGGTTCGCTGCCGATTTGGGCTATCCAGATCAATCCCGTTGACGGGCGATTGCTGATAGCCTGATCGATAGACCCATCTGAGAGACAGGCAAAACGAAGGGCCCGCATGGCGTGTTGGTGAATGCGTTAGCCCCTGGAAAGGGTAATAGCGCGTTCGTTCCCCACCGCAAACACCTACGGTCAGGAGTTTTGCAATCTTGGTTGTGAACGAAGGATCCTTATATACTGAGCAGGGAATCCCTGGCTGCCTAGGGCTTCTATGATTGCTTTTATCTCAACTCAGTAAACAGCTTTCTTCAAATCGATGAAGGTGAGACAGAGCGGTCTCTCGTATTCTCACGATACTTCGACGAGCTTTGTTATCGTGTAGACGTGGTCCATCATACTGAATTACTCTCGACACCCTGCTTACTCACATGGCTGTCCTTCGTCCAGTGTTCTGTCAATTGTGTTTAGGATGGCTCGAATGAAAAAGTTTGTAGACGGCAGGCAGCAAGTAGATTTGGCGATATTTGCTGATATCATGGAGTTCACCCTCCTTACACAATTGCACGATCTTGCTGGTTCACTTCCACTGAATAGGAGCTCTGCATTCGGGCAGGTGACGTGTGAAGAGGCGAGCCAGTGTGTTCATGAGGACTAGCGGAAGGTTTTTCAGGTGTTCAGATGTCATCCTGTCCGGACCAGATGTTGTTCGATTCTTTGCCGATGAAAAAGCATGCCGTATTCCGGAAGGGCGGACCGGTGTTACGACATATCCATCCTCCTTTATTTCATATGAGGACAAGAGGATGTCGCTATTGAAAGGATCCGAGATCCACGGATATCCCTGTTAGAGGGATCTCATACCGGTTGGTCGCGAGGCAACGTGGCGCATCCTCACGTAGACAGAGTGTTAATCGCGGAGCAAAAGCAGTATTTCCTTCCTTGAAACGCAGTTAGATTCAGGGGATGGACTCCCTCTTTCAGCTGCGCCGATTAGGCACATACCTTCCGTATTTACGCGGACGTATTCGTACTCGCGTGCGTGGCTGTGTTCTCTTTATTTATGCGAATTTATTCTACCAACCAAGTAGCTCAAAAGCTTGCAATGAAGTAAGTAAAGTACATGGGAGAAGGTTAGGAGTCACCTCCAACAA
Organism: Angiostrongylus vasorum; assembly: GCA_018806985.1. NCBI lineage: Eukaryota > Metazoa > Nematoda > Chromadorea > Rhabditida > Metastrongylidae > Angiostrongylus > Angiostrongylus vasorum. Next base: position 356,611 of record JADANN010000009.1, on the reverse strand, counting down.
ATAAGCTCGCCTTCTACTCTGGGATACTGGTAAGTAGCCATGAGTATACCGAATACCTACGTCTAGAACTCAGCAAAGTATCCATAGATATTTCATACTTGATACTTGGCCCGTCCTCACCGGTTGTGCGGAGCCCAGCATAATTATCATTTTTCGGAGATTTGCTGGTCAAGCCATTGTGTTTCTCTGGAATCCCGAGGTCAGCCTGGCCAAAGTCTGCCCCAGGTCTTCACCACCAGAGGCAGTCGCAGCCCTTGTGGATCACAGGGAGACTCGCCACGATGCGAACAGTTTTATACCAGGACAGTGGCGGATCCTGGTATTAGTTTACTCTTAGCAAGGCTTCTTAATGGAAACGCCGGACTCCTTCTCAGCTTGGGAGACCTGCCGGGGGGACGAATCCCCCCGCTGTACATCGCAATCCGAATCCCAGGAAGACCACCCACTCAAGGTGGAGCGTTAAACCGTTGGGAGGATCCGTAGATATCAAAAGCTAAACACAGTAAAATAAACGGGTCTCATTCCCCTGACCCCAGAAGAGCCCCCCGATACGGCAGCATTGTGTAGGACGCGTGCGGAAAAGCTGCTAAAATCTCAGAGCCATTCTAAACTACCTAAATCGCAAAAGACTAAGGTGACGATCTGTACCTATAATGCATGCACATTTGCATCTGAGTCTTCGGTGGAAGACTTGATCATGTAGGCAAGAAGGATGAGGTATGCTATCTACGACACCGGAGAAGATCTGTTTCTCGGAGGATGCGATAGTGGAGGAGTCGGCCGCGCCGGCGTTCTCGTCAACACGAGTTTGGCCATGAACATCGGGTTCATTCGAACAATCAGCAACCGGAATTGGACGTCTACGGTTGAAGAATTGTTGATCAATACCGTCTTTGACAATCTTCGCCATCTACGCACCGACATCAAGCTATGACGAAGACGAAGTTCAAGCATTCTATATGGACTAAGCGATTCTATAGAGAAGAGCATTCAATCTTTAAGGACAGCATTCAAAATTTTAAAGCTAAGATTACACCAAGAAGAACGCCACATAAGCAGGATGAGCGGCTGTCTGAGTTTATCACGAAGGTCATGACCATTCATGGCAACTCGCAATTCGAGAAGCCCCACTCCCAACGCTAGACGTGGGAGTCTTCCAATTGACAGTACCATAGCGAAACAGACTACACCATAGTAAATCGAAGGTTTTGCCTAACCGATGTTGCTGTTGTACCTAAATTTTTACACGGGATCAAGCCATCAACTCCTTCGTCCAGAATTTCATCTCTCGCGGAAAGGAGAAAAAAGCCGATAAATTCGAAAGACGAAGATTGTTCACCATGCGAGAGGTTTTTATACAAGTTTTATTCGGCTAAGGTTCCGATGTCTTCATCTTCCTCAGAGACCATCGACTTGATCTTCTTCGGCTCTGAGGAAGATGAAGACATCGAAAGACGGAAGACGAAGACGGCGGAATGTTAGCCGAATAAAATTTATATAACAACCTCATAGAAGCTGAATAATTGAAAGTGATTTATTCACGCCGAAGTCAAGTGAAAATAAGTTAAGTAACAGGAGAAAAAGAAATTATAACTTTGGACTTATGGCTAACTGATCTTCAAATTTCGAAGAAACTTCCGTTGGCTGTGAGATCCAACTGTTTCAATAATTTCAACTGAAAACAACGTGGAACAACAATAACAATAATTGCTAATAATAACAATACATAATAAAGGATAAAGCACTCGGTGTTAATCAATCCGTAAGGGGGTGCGTCGTGCATTCGACTTCATCAAGCATCGTTAGAGGTGACTGAATGCATCTCTGTCTTAGACAGTGACTTAAGGTGGCCTATTGATGTGTGGGGTCAGTGCTACTGCCCTTCCAAGCAAGTCTGGTGCCAATTTACCGACATCAGAGAGATGGATGGGTTAGTGAGCCGGGGGGCGCGGAATAGAACCAAAGAACACGTGCATGTCGCAGGGCACTTCTGACCATTGTGCTATACACGCCTCAACAGTAACAATAACAACAGTTAGGAGTAGCTATGCAATACAAAGTGGATTTAAACAAAGTGGTGTAGCAGTGACAGGTGGTCCACTCTCCTAATTCACCTGGTTCTCAGCACATAGTCGTCATTTCTCTGTGGTGAATCCCCCACCTGCCACCTAGTCAAAATGATGATCGGAAGTGTTCAGTGTTCGATCTATTGCCTTAAGTGCTGCTTCATTTTAAGAATTTACTGGTTCATAGCTATACCGTTATCCTTCATGTTCTTCACCGCTTTCAATTCTCATAAAAAGATAAAATAGCGGATACTATCCTATTTTTCTCTTCTTTAAAGATCACTACATTCTATTCAGATAATGGAACGTTTTTTCTCTCCTTATACTTATATTGTTCGTGCTACTCGATCCAGTCATCACTGAAGAATTGGTTAAAACGGAAACGCAGGAGAAAAGATGCAAAGTTAGTTAATGCTTTAAAAAAAAACAAAAATAGGGAATATTTGTCAATCTTAGTGAAATCCTGACTATTTGAATGCATACTGTCACACCCTTAACGCTTTGTCACTCTAATTGTGGCTAAGCTGTACCTAAGTGGCCGTCTATATCGCAGTGCACATGCTCCATCGGATCCACCTTAGTCTGAAGAATCTAACACTTTCATCTGGATGCTGAGTAAACAGTGAACCTGTTTAATGGTATAGCCGGCAAAGAACCCACGGGCACTCCCACCGAATATGTTAAAGAAGAAAGACTCGTACAAAAATTCTCACCGTGATCATTTACTTAACGAGGGGAGCCTACCAGGACCTAAGAGTACTCCACAACACTCGATTCGACTCGATGCAAGATTGAAGAGTGATATCACAAGGACAAACATTGCTTTGGACACCCTACTCTAACCGTTACAGTTCTGAACAAGACTATGTATTAAAACGTCAGCTACAATAAAATTTTTATAACAATCTGATCTGACGGGCAATTGATGATGGCAGCGCTATGTAGAAAACTAGCTGAGAGAAAGACAAAGGGCCTCAGTGGTGCAGTGTGCAGTACGCGAGTCTCCAGAAAGGGGGAATCGTGGCTCGATCTGGCCCGGGGACCAAGTTTTGCGAATATCTCAGCATCGTTGTGGTTGTAATCCAATTTAAGGTTATCGATAAACTGAGGTATTAATTACGCATTAAACGAAGTCGATACTGAAGCGAATCGTACCTGAGAGCTTTTCCAGGTCCATCGTGTGCCGCCTGTTCACCATGTCATGGATCAAATATGTCTGCTTTGCCACGAGATGTTCTCGCATGAGGCTCCTAATCTGCGTGCTCAATGTCGGGCCAATTGCTTCCGAAACGACTGGTTCTCGTCGTGTATCGCCATGTTCAGCTCCAAAAACCGTCAGGACCGTGAACAACCCCAGATGACCGCCCGTTGAATCGTCGAACATATGCAGTTATGTGCATAGCAGTGTTTGTTTTGCTAGTTGTTGACATCCTCTAAGTTTTCCCAACACACCAGTAAGTGGCGTGCAATTTCCTTTTCATTCCATCTGATTATTTCCAGAGGTTCATCACTAAATCATCAGCTTCAGAGCTCATAACCATGTTCCCAGTAAGGAACAGCTTTGCACTTATTGGTATAAAAAAAGATGGGTCTACTTAGTAATAGGTGTAAATTCTAGACTAATAAGTTGTCTATGAGTAAATAGTTAGCTGAACAGACTCGACCGTCTTATAGATTTAGCGAATCCGTACTAGACAACATGGATGACGAACTACACTAAGCCATCATCTATATCCCTAAAATCATCTCATAATACGAACATATCAAAATAGCACATTTTCTGAGATCTCGTAAATCAATCACTACGGGTATCGCCACGTTCATGTATATCAGTATCATCGACTTCAGTATTAAGCAGTTAGGATCGCAGTACTAATGAACATCAAAAGTCCACTTTACTTACAAATCTTGAACTTCCTAGACGCCACTCCCACTCTATTCAAATCGTCTATTCTGTAAAATAATAAATGAAATAAATTGTTTGTGTACAACTTTAACATTTAGAAGCGCTACAGTATGTTGTAACAAGCACGCATTTGTAGCTTCGCCAATTCTCCAGCGTTTGACGCTTCCGCTGCCTAGTGATGTTAAACTTGTCTGAATTGTTCGTCCGCTCACCACATAAGTCACTATACAGAGACCTAGTGATGCACTGGAATAAATGCAACAGGGAATATGCTTCCATCAACATCAACATATAAACTGATCACGTAACTTGGCGTTCTCTTCCTGGAAGATTCTTTATTTTCCATAGGAGAATATGAATACTTTCCAACACATTCGTTAGTAATTGTATGTAGGGCCTAAAGAGACGAAAACTCGTAGCTACGTTACACCAGTATAACATTTGATTTGATGAATTGAAGAGGTTTTGTACAAACGAAGAACAGAAGGAAAACATAGAACAAGAATTGCAGCTGTGGAAGAAGGTAATCGAGCAATCCACGACACTGAGAAGCCAGGTCATCCTTCGATTTTTCTCTACGCAGATAAAAAACCCAGAGCGACAAGCCCGAAAGATCGAGGAGCCCACAGCAAAATAAAAAAGAGGAAAAAACGAGAATATGACTAAAAATAGTTATGGGTATTTCATTCTAAAGAGAAAAAAAAGGTTACAGTGATCACAACAACATGTACAGTACGATCAGGAACTCTTCCGTATTGTCTCACGAAGGTGTGAGTTCAGATGGCACGTAAGAAATCGGACAGACATGATCGATACAAGGGAGATGGCAAGAAAACTCACGTCTGTTTCGGATTTCACTTCAAGCGTTAGAAAAGTGCCAGAAACTGAACCATCCTCACAAGGAATTGCAGAATAAAAGTGAATGTTCTCATAGAAAAAGATGATTTGATCAATAAAGCATTGGATCGAAAACAAAAGAAAAACAAAACCAGACGATTTCTATGGTCATGTGAACAGTCTTACAGATAGGAATCGTTCAGTGATGGAGTTTAAAACTTTGTGAGAATCAATTCAATACACTTACAAGCTGCCAGGCAAAAGCTAAACGAGGCAATCAAGATATCAAAGGATACCAACGGCGAAAACAACACATTTTTTGCTCGTTTTAAATAATAAAAAATTACATCGAGGTAATTAACAATATATTTACATGTGGTATAGTTCCACTAGTAGTGTCTTTGGCCGTCGATGAGCGGAATAATGGTCAGATCGAACATCAAGGAAGGTGGTGGTGGTGGATCCTAGCAGAAACGGGCATATTCCCGTTGTGAAGGCAAAAAATGTTAGGAAAACACTGGTGAAAATTTCGTACATAGAAAAGTGAAAGATCATACGCTCACAAACGTACAGTACCCATTGCAACCTACAAACATTCCAAGGTCATAGAAAACTCAAATCATAACTCCGACTGAATAAGTGCCATATTCTTGACCCTGGGATAAATCGTAGAACATAGCCTCATAGCCTTTTTTTGAAGCGTAGGTTGCAACAAATTAGTTTTGTATATACAATATACAATCATTCGATATCAGGTGCTTTGATTATCCGCCTAGATCTTTCCAGAATATTCTGCACAAAACAGAACTCTTGGACAACTCTAGCATCCGCGAGAATATGCATCCATTTGAAAGAGACAACAAAAACCATAGAAAACTCCCAATATTAAAAGGAAAGCTAGAACGATTTTTAGCACTTTCGAGTGAAAAAAGTCCATTTTCAACTCACTTATGATTCTTAACCACGGTAAAGAACGCATGCAGATACTTGTAAATTCTAACGGAGTCTAATTTCCCCCTCAAGAATAAATTTCTATAAAAGATGCATACCGCGGACCGAATGAAGCAACATGGTTCCAACAAATCATTATGAATTTTCTATGACCTTAACCTTCAAAATCGAAAGGGTATGGAAAATAGTGTTCTGCTAATCAGCAGCAATTACCAATAGCAATGAACATGTGCCGAAAGCTTTCCAGTGACGACAAGTTCAAGATCGGAAAACAAGTCTAAGACGAAGAACAACGACTAAAAACGGGACACAGATGTTTAGTCATAAAATCGCACAACATCGACAAAGACCTGCACGAGTAGTGGACTGGTTAGTCGGTGGAGTAGCAGGGGCGAAGTACGCGTGAATCTCAACGTGTGGTCGATGGTGCTAAGAAAAAATAACAACAGTAGTGAAAAAATGACGAAAATATCAGCAATGATAGAAAAAGATAGAAAGATAAGAAGACAATGCGAAGTATAAAGTATTATAAAAAAGGATATCTCGGCGTTGATCTATCCCTGAGGGTGCGCCATGCATTCGACTTCATTAAACATCGTTGGAGGTCACTGAATGCATATCTGGCCCATATAATGGCTTAATGTGGCCTACCGATGAACCGTGCCAGTGCTGCTAACCTCCCAGACACGTCTGGTACAAATTTTTGGCCCCGGAGGGACGGAGGGCTTGGTGGACCTGGGGTGCGGGAGCGAGCGACCCTATGTGTATTGCAGGGCGCCTCCGACTACCGCGCTATAGGCGCCCCTCATGCGAAATACAAAGGCTGAAAACTCAGCCAAAAAGGAAAGAATTCGGAAATCTGGAACAAACAGGAGAGTCAGCTAACAAGACTATAAGAAATACACTCTAAGAGACCACCTAAGACAATAATCAAATACACCAACAGAAAATGCGATAGGAAGTAAAAGAAGCGAGGGCTGACCTTAAACCTCTGAATAGCTTCCTTCGAGATATTCTGGCAATCGTATAAATCGATCCGTTTCAGTGCTTTGGCATGCCGCATATGTGAAAGAGCAGAATCGGTAATCTGTGGACAATTATCGAGCTCCAAAACCTGGAACAGGTAGAGCATGAAGAACCCGAGATGCCTTAAAATATCTTGGGAAGTAACAGAAATATCCGAAGTGTGACGTGTGTCATGAATGAAAACTCATGTTTGACACAACCACGCATAAGTAGAATAGAAAGGGAACTGTACTTGGATAAACATTCAAGTATTTGAAGAGGGAGCAAATGGCAATGAGAGAAACCACATACCTGCAACTTGTCCTTGTTATTGGTACAAAGACAATGAATAGACTCATCCGTAATTAACTCGCAATGGGAAAGACTCTGAAAACAAAGCCAGTAAAAGAGAGCAGACATCGCTACCGTTCAACTCAAAAGTGGTTACAGTTCGTCCTACAGGGTGCGTACGCACACATTTCGTGGCTTTGTGGTGGCAAAAAGAATAAAGATAAGAGCAAACATATTCAAACATAGCAATAAAAGGATAAGAGATACAGCTTTCGGCGTTGATCAATCCATGAGGACGCGCCATGAATTCGACTTCATTGAGCATCGTTGGAGGTGATTGAGTGCATGTATGGCCTTTACAATGACTCGCGGTGGTCTACCGATGTATCGAACCAGTAGTGCTATCCTCTTAGACAAGTCTGGTACCAATTTGCCGACCTCGAAGGGATGGAGCACTTGGTGAACCACGGGCGTGGGGATCGATCTCATGTGTGTATTGCGGAGCACTTCTGATCAGTGCACCACACGCGCCCCTTATAAAGGCAAACAGAGAAAATATATAAATAGAGAATATAAATATAGCAATAGAGAATTAAGAAGTAGAAAAAACGACACAGCTGTGGATTAGCCAGTAGTTAAGCTATGCTTACCAACTCGGAAAGACCATTACAATTCGTGCTAAGTGAGTGGATAGTGGCATCTGTGATAAGGCTGCAGTCCTCCAAATCCATTCGCGCCAAACCCTTACAGTGCCTAGCCAGCTGTATGAAGCCAGCGTCTGTAAGAAGACTACAGCCCGACAGTTCGACATCTCTGAAAATCACGCAGAAATTATGGTCTGCATAAATGAATTTAGAAACAGTAGTGTGTCATATGTACGACCAACGTCTAAAATTCTTTAATATTGACACTAATTACTTACAATGTTGCTTTTTACTTACTACCTACAACAATTTTTCACGGCAGGGTATCACATGAAATACGACCACAATGATGTTGAGTGTTTTGCAAAACTCCGGACCGTATGTGTCTGCGGAGGGGCGAATGCGCTATTACCCCTTTCCGGAGACAAACGTGTTCACCACCACACCAAGCCATCATCAGCAAAGGCTGCTTTCATCTTCCAAATCCAAAAAATCTTCCAAATCCAAAAAACAAATTACTTATAGCCTCAACGATGCTGAGATATCTGGAAAACTTGGACCCCGGGCCGGATCGAACCCCGATTACCCTTTCCAGGGGTATGCATGTTACACACATAAAAAACACAACTTATTCATATACAGAATTAAGACGCGTGTAAAACAAAAGCATTTGTCAAACTATCCAAAAAAAATGGTTTCAAAGACAGAATCAGCAGTGAAACTGCACAACAGACGAAATCCAAAGGAAAAAGAGAATCAATAAAAAATATTCGAAGCTAAAAGAGAAATTCGATGCTCACGTTAACATTTTACAACCCTGTGATAGTGAGATTAGAGACCGGTCCGTGATTTGAGTACAATTCGACAAGCACAGGTACTGCAGGTGAGGACTGCCATGAGCTATATGAGCAACGGTTTCGTCATTTGCCTTAAAGTTTCAAAGATTTCTATGAAAAAAATTTAAGAAACCGAAAACAGTCCAGGATGATCTCCTTTCTATCCGAACTCACAGATTAAACAGTAAAACTTACGAAACACGATAGAAGGTTTATCACTTCCAAATTCTTCATGTGATCAATAGAATTTGCGAAGACTTGCTCGGTTAGTCCTTCACATCCTTTCATTATTAAAGTGGTAAGATTTTTACAACCCGCTAAAACCATCTGTACACCTTTATCCTGGATATTATCGCACCAGCTGATATTCAAATACTGCAAGTTCGGGCAACCATCACTGAAATTAAAAAATATATGTTAACTTATTACTTGCTGTCTACTATAATTTTCACGGCAGGGTCTTATGTGAAAAAACAACTATAATGATGCTGAGATATTTGCAAAATTCCAGCCTGCGGGTGTCTGCAGTAGGAAGCGAACGTGCGATTACCCTTTCCGGAGGCTAACGTGCTCACTATCACACTATCACACCGTGCTGATGCTTCGTTTCGACTGTCTGTCAACTTTTTCAGTCTTTCAGTTTCAGTTAGCATACCTAGCACTTGTAAATAGAAAACTAGCCTAGTCACAGGCGAAACGAAGGACCCGCATGGTGTGGTGGTGAACGCGTTAGCCTCCAGAAAGGGTGGTAGCGCGTTCGTCCCCACCGCAGACACTTGCGGTCCGGAGTTTTACGAATATCTCAGTATCATTATGGTTAACATATATGTCTCTACACTTTAGAACTAAGCCTATGGAAGTTTTATATTTGTCTAGAATTAAACAATACGTTACAGATCGAAACAGATAGAATTAGAACTCGATATTACTCGTGAATGCATAGTACCTACAGAAAGAATCAAGTAGAAATTAACACACCCACCTAATGTGTCTAAGTGCTCGATCAGTGATGGCTGTACAGTTCTCCAGATTCAAATGAACCAATTTGTGACAATGCCTACCGAGGTTCTCGCAGGTCCTGGAAATCAACTCAACTACAAAAAATGAACTTGCCAAATGCTATTCAACAGTTTAAAACGTAAAGATTATATACTTGGATAGTTTGATGGCCTTTCTTAGTGGTTGTGTAGGCCCCAACGTAATTTCCACTTTTAAGGAGTTTTGCTGGCTTAATCATTGTGGTTCCCTGAGATGAGAGGTCAGCCTAGCCAAAGTCTGCCCCAGATCGTCATCACCACAGGCAGTTGCGGCTCTTCTGGATCAGTGGTAGATTTGCCACCATGCGAATAGTCTGACACCACCACGACGGTGGTGGATCCTGGTATTGGTCTACTCTTAGCTAGGCTTCCTGATGGAAACGCCGGACTCCTTCTCAGCTTCGGAAGCCCTACCTGGGTGATCGATCTACCTGCTGTACATCGCAGCCCAACACCCAGGAACACCTTGCAGTCACGATGAGGCTGTAATCCATTGCGATGCTCAGCGAATTTAAAGTTACAAAGTGCTTTCGTCCTCATTATTTTCCAATTCATTAAATGCTCATTGTGCTCAACTTCTCAGCAGCTTCATAACTTTTCTCTAGTTTTGAAAGCAATTGGAAAAACATGAAATTCTCTTTACGTCCTGTTTGTTGGACATAGAATCGGACCAGTAAAAACAAATAATTGATCGTTCTGATGATAGAGAAAACTCCACTTTATGAATGTGTAAAAAGAAAACTTACGCATCTGTCACTCGTTTACATTTGTACAAACTCAAATGTTCAATGTTAGCACATTTCGCTGTGAACGAACGCAATGCAGAATCCTGTAACGCGAAAAACTTAACCCTCCGCAATGCTACAAATATAGCCCTCATAGTTAATCCCTCTCCTCTATGTATGTAGTTTTAAGAATGTTACAACGAATATGACTAAATCGTTAGTATCTATGGAAGTGCTTCCTGTTCTTTCTATAACACACCTGTATGTTTTCACATCCTTTCAGTGAAAGTTTCTTGAGGAATCCACCACAACGACGAGCAAGGTTCTCAACAGTGGCTGCCTTAAGTGATTACTGCACACTAAGATAACACCCAACACATTAATTTGTAGTGATTAATTTTTGTAGCTATGTTATTTTAACTACAATGACGTTGAGATATTTGCAAAACTCCGACCGCTGGTGCCTGCGGTGGAGAACGAACGCGCTACTACCCTTTCCGGGAGTTAACGCGTTCATCACCACACCACGCGAGTCCTTCGTTTCACCTTTCTCTCAGCCTTTCTTTCGCATATTATTTTAGATATCTGGTTTATGGAATCAAATAGGAATGCAGAATTTCTGGTAGTTTCAATCTTTAACATAATCGCAATTACGCCTGGGCTCCTAGATGGCTAGAACATGGAAATGTGCTTAATTTTCCGACGCATGTGCTACGCATTGTCACGCACATGTTCAACGGGGAAATTACAAGGCAGAACTGGAACAGCTGTTTCGAAAGTCCAACATAATGCAAATAATGCCTTTAAATATTATTTCCTCTTTAGATCGATAACCCACTTTAACGTCTTTCTGAAATGTGAACAGATCGACCCGTTGCCAATTTGAGCCATCGAGTGCGAGCACATTCCACAAACGGCAAGCTTGCGCACATCGACATAACGTCTTCATGTCGAGATAAGAGAAAAATCCTAAAATGTTCCTAAACACGAATAGTACCTTAATTACCCTGGAAATAAGGAATGGAAGCCAATTTCGTGGAAAAGACCAAGAAAAAAAATATATAAAAGTTTTTTATGAATTTGAGAATGAGTTGTTCAGTTGAATAAGAGAAAGGTGGAAATTGGCTACACCACCTTAACGATCTAGAACTATTTCACGCACTGATCTACGAAAACAGATCTATCGAATGACATACAGTGAAGTGAACGCAAAAGGGAAAGGCACGAGCCACATGAGACAGTTCTCGGACTGCAGAAGTCGAACATTCGCGTTGAAGGCACACAGCTCGAAAATGGCTGTCTTGAAACCAACATAATGGATAATCTATTCAAATGACTTGTACGGACTACTTGGTACACATCTATGAGCGATAAAAGGATAAAGGATAAAGCTTGCGGCGTTGATCAATCCCTGAGGGATTCGCCATGCATTCAACTTCACTAAGCATCGTTTGGAGGTGATTGAATGCATAGCTGGCCTCTTTACAATGACTCGCGGTGGTCTACCCTATGTATCGAGTCAGTGCTGTTATCCTCCCAAACAAGTCTGGCACCAATTTGCCAACCCCGAAGGGATGGATGGCTTGATAGTCCTGCGGCGCAGGATCGATCCCATGTGTATTGCAGGGCGCCTCTGTCCATTTCGCTACACGCACCCCTATGAGCCATAGAGAATCATAGATGAAGATGAAGATAAAGAGATAAAAAGTCTTCAGCGTAAAGTCGGTTAGTAGAGAGAGAGGTTGGCCAACGCTTGTATGCACACTTTCTTAAAATTTATTAGAAGCTTCTTAGTACAAATCTAGAAATGTAGCAATCGGGTGGAGTATGGAAGAAGTTGGGAATTACTGGAGATAGAAAATACTTTACAACAATAGAAGCTACGTCAATCAAAAGACAGTAGGACTTGCCTGGATTATTTGTACATATGTAGACGAAGAAAATAGGGCTACGTACAAATTCAACCCAGAAAGATACGCGAAAATATTTGTTTCATTTTGTCCTCAGGGACAAAACTGGAACAAAGGTCGAGAGAGATTCGAGAGAAGACGTTCAAAAAAAGCTTTAATACAATAATGGACTTGAAAATAAGATCGTTAAATTCCTGAGGCGAAGACAGCAACAAAGTCGTAAACATTGGCGGAATGCAAGCAGAAACCCCTAGGAAGAAATGCAGAAACGAAGCAAAAAAAGTCCTTTGACGAAGTCCTGCATACAAATGCTGATACCGGTGGAGAGTGAAATAAGGTCAAAAAAAGGGCCAGAAACTAGTTGTAAGAACAAGAATGCATTTAGGTAATCTTACCAAATTCGTATTGCCCGATCGTCTTGAAACTGTTTAAAATAAAGGACTAGAAGTATAACACAGAAGTATAATAAGTCCTCCTTCTGTGTTTATCAAAAACACCGAGATCCACCAAATCGGCCTAACGTCTTCACCTTTTTGCGACCGCGGGTATTTTCGCGTGTCGGGATCTTCGGAACGCACATTGAAATGAAGATGTACGGTCCACGAGCACGTGCAAGAGGCACGACACACTGGTTTCCTGCGACTATCCTTCTATTGTTCGACTCTCCCAGATTTTTCCACGTCTCTCTAAGTTCTACGTATCCGCCATGTTTCTTTCTGTACGTTTCCATGTTTGGAGCCCTCTTGTGTGTGATAGGAAAAAGATCCGTCCATTGTCTAACCATGAAGTTACTAGTTTTCCGAATGGTTTTGTGTAGTATTTGAAGTGTGTATTTCTGTGCCTGTTTCATGTTCTCTATATCCAAGGCATCCACTCCACCGTCTGAAATGGACTTTTGCAAGTATGACTGAGAATACCTATTTACGCACCAGCCCCAGCATGAAATCGTGTACGGCAAACCATTAATTGACTGCGAAGGGTCGACAAGATCTTATGTCAACAAAAGCTAATGTCTCTACGGGGAAATGCTAAAAGAGACGCAGTTTTAGCCAAACATTTGCATTAAATAAACGTTACAATACAAAGATTTCAACCCTTTCGCACTCGAACGGCATGCCATTTGAGGCGCACCTGATTTGCGCATTGAAAACAAGATGTACGGTCCGAAACGTACAACAGCGTAAAAGTTGAGATCGATGCGCATGATCGTGAAAGGATTGGTATGAAAATCGTTTTGCTGCTTCTATATTTTATTTTCAATGTAATATGCCAGAATTCTAAACATTAACGAATTAAAAGGCAGCCAGAAACAAGACATAGAATTGAAATTAAAACCAAAATTTACGTAGACCAATAGAATAAAAGGAAAGAATGTGTCAAACTAACCGTAGAAGTAGTTCCTTTGGTAGTACCTTGTTGATAAGAGCTTGCTCACTAGGAGTTGGAGCAAGTGTCGTAATTAAATACATCTAAAAATACAGGTTCTTTATTACCCAGAAAAATCATGAGACTCAGCACCTTAACTATGTAGTATAAGGATAGCCGTTGAAAACACCAACTATTACCATACGAATACAATCAGAAAATCACCCTACTTGCTAGTATTCCGGAAAAGAAACGGTCCAACCAATGTAGAACAATAAACTTTCGCGCACTAGACAAAAAACTCTACAGCCTTGAGAATTGACGGGAAGGTGAGCGGTGAAATTTCGAGCTGAGAAGTTCACAAAGACATATGGCACACAGGCAAGTCAAACCTAATTCTTAAAGATGTGCTCTTGATGATACGAATCATCTAAGACGGACGGTTGGCTGTACTGTAGTCTACTGTGCTATATCCAGGAAACTTGTTCAAAACACAGGAACAAAGAATTACGATAGAACTCGCGGAACCCAACTATCTCGTATTTTCTTTTATAAAAAGAAAGAACAAATTCTTAAACATTTGTATTTCATGCTTAGTTATGGTTTAAAAAAAATCGGTTTTGAAAGTCCATTTATCGAATATTAAACCGAGGTAGGAAAAAGAAAAAACGTGGAAGTCATCATTTTTTCTAAGAAAAGAAGATTACATTGAGTTAAAGATGAACCTGATTTTGCTTTGCTTGTATAGTCGGGTGCGTTTTCGATTGCGCAGCCAAACGTTTGCCGCGTCGTGAACTCGTTCCACGACGATCAACCTTAATAATCGGACAGTAGAGTGGTAATTAGTCTGCAAAGTGACTCTCATCGGACTGAATTAAGCCTTCGACATGAAACTGGCCGGTTTAAACAAAAAAGTAAACGTGTAAGAACGAGGTTGTTGAACCAGTATGAAGACGTTGTCGACTCCCATACAAGTCAGCACATAGCCAGCAGTTCTGTACAAAAAACAGTGAACATACAACTGTAGTTCCACGTAGTACAGCAGAATGTGAAACAGTGTGCCACCATGTCAAACGATAATTCACTTGACGAATTACTGAACCCACCCCATGAAGAATCACGGGGGTCCTAGCAAGTTCTCCACATAACCGCTTTGGTGTTGATTTCGGGAGGTTTTTTACCTTCGAGTTCAGCGAAAACAGTGACCGAGTGTGTTGGGCGGTCACTTTGTTTTATGGACCCAGACATTTACCCACAATGCGACCAGATTTCTCCCGCACGACAATAAATCCTGGCCCTTGTTTACTCTTCGCAAGGTTTCTGGATGAAAACATCGAACACGCCAGCCCGAATGAACCTGCTGAGACAACTTCCACTTGTAGGTCGCATTTGTACCCCAAGGAATATATCCCAGCTACAATGTTGCGGAAGGCTATTATCAGATTAGGGACCACGTGGTGATAGAACTGATAACCACTGGTAACGTCTCAATGACCTGTTCATCCAAGATGAACATAGAATTACAAGAAAAATCCATCATTTAATAAAATGATAAAGCAAATGGGTGAACATGAAAGGAACATTAAAAAATGGCCAAAGGCCGAGTTGCCATTGTCAAAATTGTCAGAATTGCACAAAAAATCTGCCGATTGCTAGCCATTCTTAATAATGTGGGTTTCACATACAGGGATAGGCTTGACAGTCAATGCTAATCGCTAGCTAAGTGCTTTTTATCTGGCATTAATAATTTTAAAATCTCCGTTCGTGACAGCTCACTACATATGCACAAAGGACGCCATTTGAACTTTATTAAAATCCTCAACTTTATCTAACTTCAACTTCTTCAAACTTTTTTCTCGATTGTATAATCTTACCTCCATGCCCTCTACGATGGTAGTCCTTACCACGGGACCGTACATCGACTCATATCAGACTCTGAAATCTGCAAATGTTAGATTCAAAGTGACTGAAAACTTGTCCAACTAATGTCTCAACGATCGACAAGAACACATGGGAAGTCGACTCATTTTGAAAAAAAGTGAACAATGGAGAAGGAAAACAGTCATTCGTCAAGAACTTCTTGATGGTTGTGAAGGAATACCGTGAATGAATACACAGTTGATATAGAAATAAAGGGGCACAAAACAACCACTATTTCGGGATTCTAAAAAGACGCACTTCAGAGCATATAGCTAATATACAACTTAACAGTCAGATCCCAGCAGTAAGAAGCACATGTTCCAGACTTCCATTACATTGATATGCAAGGTGACCAGTCTTCATGGGAAATCATTCAGCTTGCAGTTCCGTGTAGTCTCAAGACAGCTATGCTGGGGCGTTCTCAAGTCAGATCCATTAACAACAGCGGGTTTCTACTACGTATAAGAAGAGAAGAAGTCAAGAAACTTTGTCCCAGAATCAACTAATGGCTAAGATTGTTCGATATCCACGAAGTGCTAACATAATGAAAACGTACACTTCTGATATTAATTTTCATTTTCTCGTGCTTTCAAAAGCAATCTGGTGATAATTGAGCTCTCACCTTTATCTCTTTCATCTTCCTATTCTTTCAGTCTTGAGAAATAGGACTGATGAACTCTTGAGGATTGCTGAATTCTTGTCAGATGGTCGCTCAAGACCATAGATAAATGAAAAACCTCACCATTCCAGTTGTGTTTGTTGATTTACCTTCCGCTCGACATTATATAAATATCCAAAATGAGGATATATGGTTGAGTCGCTGCGACTATTTTTAAGAAGAAAAACAGAAAAGGAAAACAAAAGGAAGTGAAACCCATTTGCACCGATTTTTTCTCTTGAACTGAGAATCGGGGAAGATTACAATGGTGTATGTATGGTGCCGATGTACTTACAAATAGCCTTGTCGCCCCATGGAATATTTCAAACCAAATCAATCGATAGTGTACGCACTATATGACAAGCACCAGGAAGAAGATTTAATGGATCAAATCATAAGTAGCAACGAAGTTATCGGAGCAGACATTCGGAAAAAGTCTTAGGAATTCGTAAATCTTGACGTCTATAGCCCCAGTGGTGCAAACCACTGGAAGCTAGTCGAATCAGAGTCAAAAAGAAAGGCATGTTCTCCACTGAACCCACCAAGAAGGTGATTTTTATCACTGTCGAAGCTAAAGGATATTATTCATTACTTTATTTTACGTGACCCATCATCATGTCCACTATGCAAATCCCAACACTTCTTGCATTCGATTCGTTTTCCTCGCGTTCATTGGCCCCAGAGTCTTCGAACATTTCGCGTATTGTTTCGGCAGCTGATCGAGAATTTCGTCATCTTTATGAATGTCGTGGAAGGCTGGTAGAGTCGCTTCTCGTTCCAGTTTTGGAGATGGACCAGCAAGGGTGCTCCTGCGTGCAGTGGAAGAGAGCGCTAGGTACGAGGTCGAACCAGGACGTTGCTTCCTGATGGACTATATCACTAACCACTGCGCTTACGTATAATTATTCGTCCGGAAGCAAGCAATTTTGTTCGTCAAATAACGAAATTGGATAACACACAAAAACACTTAAACAATCGAGCTTTTCTTCTTCGGAACTCGCATATGGCACTTTACTGAGGAAAGGATTCGACAAATATGATATTTTCCCGACAACCATGACCATGTATTTCAAGAATACCACATAAAATGAAAAAAAATAATTGGATCGTGCCACGACTCGACTGGAGTGAATTAGAGTCACGTACTTCATGGTTATCTTTGCACTCACTATATAGGGCGGATAGCACTGTGGTAGCGATGCTGATCACTATGAGCATGATACTAGCTCGATCCCACCTCAGGCCCACCAAATTTCTCATCCCCTGGGAGGCCCGGAAATTGGTACCGGACTTGTCCGAAACGAAAATACCCTCTGCAATCTAATTTGGAACCCTCTACATCGGCCATCTCAGGACTGTAGGGAGAATTCATTCGACCGACATTCTACAATATTCAAGATGATATGGAAATCCTCAAGCAGCAGCGGAAACCACATGTAAAAGTTGGAAGACCTTGGTGGATGACGGGTGTGAAGAAACGAATCGAATGTGAGAAGTGCTGGAATCCGCACGGCACATGTCAAGACGGGTCGTATAAAATAAAATAACAAAAAAGAAAAAAATAATTTGCATCCACTTATGGGTCGCTAAGTACCCAAAAGTACATTAGAGTTAAGAACTAGTCTCTACATTTACGAGGACCAAATATTTATCTTCTACTATTATTCGCCCGTTGTTTGCATAACACCGACTTTGTTTGCCAATCTATGCATTATTGTCCTAGGTGGTGGTCGTTTCCTTTTCTACAGCCATTGGAACCATTTCCTTAATAACAAAAAATTAAGGGCATGATGTAAGATATAAACGTGAATTCGGACGAGTTTTTCCTATTCAAAGTCCTTTTTCATACATACAAACTCGAGCTTTTAGTTTTAAGAATTGACCAAAACATGGTTGAATCCTTCTCAATACATGATTTGCTCAAGTTTCTTGCATCGAGTAATCGCAGCAAACTGTCCTTTCTCTCAGAACTCTTCTTACTTCCTGCATCTTTGTTAAGTTTCCAAAATCGTTTCCAATCTAACGAATTTATCCGTCGCAGCAATTGGGATGGTGAGCAATGAAAAATCTTGGAAAAGGCAACGTTGGTCCATACGTTTGTTACCTCAGTATTATCGTCTGACTGCATTCTCCATTATGTTGTTATGACGGGAAACTTCGTCGAAGTAATGCCTACTTGTTGAACTTTTTTTCCCCTACATTA
This sequence comes from Angiostrongylus vasorum, assembly GCA_018806985.1. Classification (NCBI taxonomy): domain Eukaryota; kingdom Metazoa; phylum Nematoda; class Chromadorea; order Rhabditida; family Metastrongylidae; genus Angiostrongylus; species Angiostrongylus vasorum. The sequence continues at coordinate 338,257 of JADANN010000009.1, read as the reverse complement.
TATAGTTGGACGACCGAAGTACATCTACATGGACCCTTTTTTAACGCCAGTTGTAGTTAGCAAGTGTTCAACTACTACAACATTAATGTCTTAACTTTTGATTACTGCCTGCTGCCTAATAGTTAAAACACTGTGATTTCGACAGCAGCCTCAGCTTAACTGGATTCAATGTCGTTTGTGCTCCCCAAATCATTCTCGTTGAAAGGAGATTGCCGATGAAAACGATAGATAAAAAAAAACTGGCTGAGAGAAAGGCAAACAAAGGGTCTAAGTTGGTGTGGTAGATAGCATGTAAGCAGCCGAAAAAAGGTTATCATGGAATCGAAGTTGGCCTGGGGTTCCCAATTTTGCAAATATCTCACTATTATTGTATTTGAAAGATCTTGTTTTTTTTAATTGATTCCGCAGTGATGAATGCTTTTTCAAAGATGTGATGCACCTCAGATTTAATGAAAATCTTGAAAGACCACTACCATTTGGTCCACACAGCTAAGCCTCAGGGATTGGACTTCCTCAAGAAATCCTTTGTGTTAACAAGGCATCCGGAGGCTGACTAAATTGTACATCAATAACTGCCATTCATTTTACAAAATTACAATTTACAATCGACGGTCTCACATCATTTTGGTCACGGGAATCATTATCTGTATTGGTAATGATGATTAGCGCTATAAGATAGTTAGGCAAGAGATAATCACTAGATTATTGACGATGATGTTCGACGGATGATATACTAATAACCATAACTACAGCAACTACTTCATGTGAAAAATTCGTGTTCTTAGTAGAAAATGTCCTCTCCCAATAAAAAAACCACCAAATCTTCGGCTTTAGAAATTTCATTTGACCTTAACGTGAAACTTACTGTCTCGATCTTCTAAAGTTTGCACGACAATGATTCTTTCGAATAAATATTGCAATTAGATCAAACGTAGGCAATGGCTTCCGTGAAAAGATCCTAAGGCGTCCGATCTGTTGTTAACTGCACATAGCATCGCACCATAGGAAAGTAGGTTTCCATGACGCAGGTTCGAACAACATCTGTTAGCAATTTCCATTCCACTAACGGATCTTCTTTTATGTTCGTCTTATACTTGTTCGGAACAGGTTGACGTCAATGTGAACAACATTGTTGCTGACAATATACCAAGTACAATAACGGACCAATTCTTCGAAAGACATTAAGCGATATTTACCGTAGAGGATACAAATAGCCATCGAAACCCGAAGAAAATAATCGTTTCTTTATCACGATGTCCTTAACTGTCCTTTTCCGTCCCTTATAGAACGACTGCTTTTCTTATCAATGACAAATTAATGATTATGTAATGCTTATTGTTGAATCGGAAAGCAATACATAGCAGAAAAAAGTGCAGCTTAGCCCCAACGCAACATCGAAACACAACTTATGGAAGTTCCACATCCGTCCTCTATATGAAAACCGTTGCAAAGCACAAACCTTTCCGGAAACCTCTGAAGATTCGAAAATGGAATGAATTGCGGTCAAGCAGCGGGAAACGCGACAATTACATCGAGAAACCCAATGCACTAACTTTGTACTTACGATCGACATAAATCTGGAAAGTAGTAGTTCAGCAGTGATATAAACAGTCAATTAGTACGTCATTAGTAATTTCACCGTAATAACAATAGTAATATTTTGAATTTTAACCTTTTTACTTACTGCCTACTCTTTTTGATGGAAGGGTATATTGCGAAATATAACTCCAACGAAGCTGAGATATTTGCAAAACTCTGGACCACAGGTGCCTATGGTGGGGAACGAACGCGCTACTGTCCTTTCCGGGGAGTAACGCGTTCACCACCACACCATGCGGGTCCCTTCGTTTCGCCTGTCTCTCAGCTAGTTCTATCGATCTTTTGGCAATCAGCAATCACCCGTCAACTGGGTTCGATGCTCGATTTGGAGCCCAAATCGAGCATCGAAATCCCAGTTGACGGGTGATTGCTGATGGCCAAAAAGATCGATAGAACTAGCTGAGAGACAGGCGAAACGAAGGACCCGCATGGTGTGGTGGTGAACGCGTTACTCCCCGGAAAGGACAATAGCGCGTTCGTTCCCCACCATAGGCACCTGCGGTCCAGAGTTTTGCAAATATCTCAGCTTCGTTGGAGTAATATTTTGTTTGACTGATATAAAAATAACAATATTATCTAATAGATAGATAGATAGATAGATAGAGAACTAGCTGAGAGAAATGCAGAGCAAGAGCCTCCGTGGCGCAGTGGGTAATGCGCGAGCCCTCGAAAAGGGAAATCGTGGCTAGATTTGACTCTGGGTCCAAGTTTTGCGAAGATCTGAGCATCGTTGTGACTGATTTCGCATGATAACCTGCCGTGAAAATTGTAGCAGACAGTAAGTAAAGATGTAAATATTATTTAAATTTTTTTATCACACTCTTGTTTTTAATATCATTTCTAGCGTCTGTAAATCGTTTTGTTTTCTAGAAGGAACACGTCTTATCACGATATAATCGAAAGTGATAGGAAATAGACATTTGAAATAAGTATTAAAACTAAGGAGTAGTGGGAGAGAGAAAGAGAGAGAGAGATGGGGAGATGAGGAGAGAGGAGAGAGAGAGAGAGAGAGAGGGAGGACCATTTCCTTTCGTAGGATAAAAGGATAAAAGCGACTGCTGGAAACGAATTGTTCATCGACGAAGACAGAGCAGCATTTTGGGATTAATGATCGACTTTCTCAACACCCATTCCATACCAGATGGCAATAAACGCAACTTCTTCACTTCACATAAAAAACACTGCTGAACGAGAAACACCGAACGGACAATAAATCTTCCTTAGGCCATCGTAACGCTTCGCATCGCAATAAAACTAACACAATTTGTTCTCGTTTTTTTTCGAAAAATCTTCTTCAGCCAACATTTAAGCGATTGTGGAAAAACGTATGATGAGATCGTTTAGTCTGTTCAAAGCACATCCAACTTTAACAATCCCGTCACGAGTTCTTTTGTTCCAGTGCCTTCTGTGGAAACCAAATCCAGTAAAAGTTCTGTAGTTTCGATTAGTAGTTTCTTCTACAAGAAAAGGAAACGAATCGAATGCGAGAAGTCCTGGGACCTGCACAGTAGATGTGGAACACGGGTCGAGTAAAAAAAAGTTCCGTCTACAAGTTTACGAAGAAGAAATAGAAGCAAAGTCAGCTGAAATCTATCACTACACAATGTTTAAATAACCCTATGAATGGCGAATAAGTGTCAAAGGGAATAGGCAGTGCTTAGCTCGGCCACACGACGATGGCATAATGACTGCACCCTAACTTCAGATGTGACAATATAGCCGTCCTGTAACATGACACTACAACGCCAGTCCGCTGTCGAAGTAAATTCTATTAAGGGATAACGGTGATGCTCCAGTTCAGTTCATGCTCAAGATAGGACGAAGCGTTCGCCGTCGAACAATCTCTGAGGGAAGCACGATGTACTTTTAACCTCATTGAGCATGGTAGAGATGATTAAATGCACATCTGGCTTATTTAATGATCTGTGATGGCCTACTAATGTATCAACTCAGTGCTGTTATCCTCAAAGACAACCCTGGTACCGATTTTTCCGACCCCCGCTAGAGGCGATTGCTTGGTTAGCCGTGGTCGCCTGCCTGATCGAGCCAAGGACCACGTCTGTATTCCACGGCATCTCTAACAACTGCGCTATACAAACACAGTCCAACACTAGGTATATTTCGGATCTCATCATTGGAATACTTCATCAGTCAAGTTATCTACCCGATACTAACACAGCAATGAAACATTTAACCACTTCTCTCTATTGTTCTAAACTCTGTGCTGTGTTATTAAACACAGGCCATTTCGGACACATTGTAAGACGTTGTCAGCAGCGATAGCGCACTCGACAAAAAGCAGCTGACGTTCACCCGACAATCCGCAGAAAGCCGAACGTCCCAACAGCCAATACACCTAAAGTGTGCCATGTTTTCGCAACAAATAAGCATAAAAAAAACTTCACGACCGAAAAAAATGTCAACGGAATGTTATTATTACCAGAAGTTATATAAAACGACAACGTCCCCATAGCTCCTTAGAGCTTGGAGGAAAGGCCTCCTCAACAAGTGTATGAATTTCAGCAGTGAAAAGAAACGGTATCTGCAGCAGAAAGCAGTTGCTCACATGGTGTTAAATTCATAGAACATACAAAAAATAAAGGCGATAGTCAGGAACGACGTTCATGAGAGCGAGTGACATTGAATCGGAAATATGACGAGACAGTGAATGCAAGTGAGGAAAGCCTACAGCTAAAGCCTAAAGAGAGAATCTACAATAGGTCGAGGAGAAGAATACAGGATTCAAGATCATAACCGATATATATCGATTGAGTTTTCAGATGTACCTACTGCATTCAAACATATATACGTACAAATGTACGGCTCGATCAATGTGTGCACTTCTTCAACACTTCTCATTCAACGAGGGACAGCACGGACAATTTCCATTGATCGTCTGTTCGCAAGGGACATGTTGACCTCACTGGATAGTCGGAATGGAGCAGTTGGCCAGCCGGCACCAGCCCATCCATCAGCCAGTCATTCGTCCAAGAACCGTTCGCAATACGATCGGTGTAGAAAATATTGTAATAACATTCTGCGTTCTTCTTCCTATTGAGATTTCACAGAAATGATTAAGCACGAACGATATTTCTCGTGTACTGACATGGAGGAGTCTTATCCCAAGTGAGCCGAGCCAAAAACAATTCCATAATCAAGTGCTTCATGGGATTGAGTTCTAATTTTGAAACAAACAACCAATCAATAAAAAAATAACTTGTGTCATAAGTTACAACCATTAAAAAAATACTTCGTTCAAAAATCAATAACAGAGATCGCTCATAAAAACTGGACGCTGTTGGATGTCTGACTACTTATCGTAGTTCTCAAAGCACATATATGATTTACACTTTTAATATAAAGAAAGGCACCTAAATTCAAGGTGTTTTATTTCTGTTGTAATACTTGATACCGTAATTATGATAAGTGGAAAGGTCAAAGATGACTTCATTTTGGCTGGCTTGGGACGCTAAAACACTGTAGCCAGAATGCTAAGTGAGAGAGATCTGAACACAACTTATTTCCAAGTCAGCGATCCATGTACTAACCAGACTCATCGTTACATAACTTTCCAGACGAAACTATACTACGTTCCACAATGATGCTGAGATATTTGCAAAACTCCGGACCGCTGGTGTCTACGGTGGAGAACGAACGCGCTATTGTCCTTTCCGGCGAGTAAAGCGCTCACCAACATACCACACACCATGCAGGTCCTTCGTTTCGCCTGTCTCTCAGCTAGTTCTATTACGTTCGATCAGCGTGGCAGAGCTATCGGAAATCTCATTCATCCTGTATTCTAACAACATTTTCTGAGATATCACCGTCATATACATCGGCAAAGACTCCGTTGGTCAGACTTTCGACACATATCCTATCCTCGAGGCCTAAAGTGGGGAGAGAAGTTGACGATACAAAAATCACGAGGGGAGCGGTAGAGTGGATCCCAACAGGATGCCAGCTTTTGGACGACCATATAAAGTATGGAGGGATCGGTTTGCAACTTGCGACAAGAAACTGTATTCCTTTTTTAAGAAACGATTTAGAGGTCATTTAGCCTTCTGAACAGCATGTCCCAGTCAACCCGAAACGGACCATCCCATGGAATATATCCACAAGGAAACGGAAATAAATAGAAGATATGCTGGGTTTTGTACTTTGAGAAAAGGGAAGTGGTTGCGAATCATTTCTCTTTCACTTCCAATATCCCATTCCATTCAAAGCAGTGTTTGTGCTTCTTCTAATGTCTTCCTTCATCTTTCTGTGTCACTGCAGTCTATCCTGGAAATATTTTCTGCTTCTCGCGTTTCTCATGCAATTGACTGAAAGCTCCTAGCCAAAACAGCGTGCCTACCACGGAATACGTAAGGGTACCACGGAATATGTAAGGCAGTCCTCAGCATAGACAGAAAGCCTATTCTCTTAATTCATTTTCTATTCAGTGCATGTGTTACGAAATATGCTCGCTTTTGGTACAAACCTAACCTTTACCCGTCTTTTGGGGATGTGCCATGTAGCCTTGTGAATAACCTCGCACAGATCAATCACATGAAGGACATCTATAGAGAACTTTGCGCCCCTCAAACGAGTGAAATCCATTGAGCAATTCCAGCGAGTAAGAGGGATGAATGGAGAGTTCTATACTACCCCTGTGAAGTTACTTCATCATTAGCGGTGGATTAGCGCTGATGTAGTGTATAACGAACTTGCTCGCTCTCCGTGGCTATTCTCCGTGTCAGTGTAATAACTAGCCTCACAGATGCTAGGTAATTCGTATAAAATTTTAGGTGCACGTGTATGTGTATTTCCATAGTTTTTCCTCCAACGTGTTTGCTCATAAACACTTGGAGCGAGTGAGGATTAACGATCGGGCTCTCTTCTAGTGAGTGATACGCTTAAAAAAAATGAAACAGCCATGCAAAAACGCACATCGATCATAATTATCACTGATACTGTTATCATGATGAAGTTCTGCCCTTGCAAAAACACTGCTATATGCCTTACGGAAATTACAACATTGAAGAAGATTGACGAAAAGTAGCACGAATGCTCAATTATGAATATTAGGGCAAAAGAAATAAATAAGTAGTTATCAGCGAACAATCATATCAATGACAATCGTCCTCCATAAAAAAAACATTGCCGGATGAGATTCCCTCATTTGAGCGGTGTTGCACTGAAGATCGCCACGATACGAAGACGAAAACACCAAATCGAGAAGACGAACGACTGTTGACCGTCGACTCGGATCATAGGCTCTGATGAAGACGAAGACGTCGAAACGTTAGCCGAATAAAAGTTGTACAACAACGTCGCGTAAGCTCAATAATTTAAACATGTGTTGAGTAGTCATATCGAGATTCAAAGAAAGTCGGGTTTTGAAATAAACGTTACGGCTGGAGATAAGAAGCTATGAAGCAGGAATAAATGAGATCAAGGGTGTAAATTAAAGTGTATGGAGACAAATACAAAGTAAGGATGTTACGAGGAGGACGTGATGAAGCGAGGATGGAGGACGACGGAGGATTAGCGAAGGCAATAGACGACGGAGTAGCGATGATCAGAAACGAGTACTCAAATATCACGAAGAAAGTCGGTACGACACTACTAATGACGTGGGCCGGAATGTTAGCGATGATGAAAGTAGGGTACGTAGAATGTCAAAGCATATAAGAGTCAAGGGCCTTTTAAATGCGGAGGAACGTCTGAGGTAAAAAGAACATGAATAGAGAAAATAAAAAACACAAGACAAAAGAGACTCCATGTCTGCCAATGTAGGAGATTAATGACTTTCTTCACATCTTAAAGTGCTAAAGTAGCGCTTAAAACCTATCAATCTTATTGTTTCATTAATTAGCAACATTAAAGGTGAGACACATGAGAGAAGTGGGGGAGATGAAGGAAATGAAAAGAAGGCAGATGAAGAAGACTGAAATACGTCGATAGACGTGTGAAAATCGGAAGTCATTCTTTATGCCTATTGTTCGAAAAGGAAAAAAGATAAGCGAATGAACTAGGGTCATTCTTCATGACGTAAAAAAGAGAAACATAGGAAATCTCACAGCGACGGCTAATGGAATGTTCTGGAAATAAGCATTTAGGGGGTGGCCAAACGCTGAAAAAACTGAAAACCTTATCGAAGTTAGCGAAGTTTGCCACAACCGATTTTCATTAATCGAAGAACATTATTCCGTTCATCATTCTACCAGACACATATTTCCGAAGGAATAAGAGCGAAATCCCAGCAGTTTTTTCCTACAAGTCTGGGAATACCCATACACTGACAGAGCATTTCCTCCAAATCACTTTTTTTAGTTCTTTGACGAGATGGACGTTTCCATATTACCTCCGACGTCGATAGGTTTTTTTCCATAATATAGTCAAATATTTAACGCTTCTTAACATACTTAAGTTATGGGCGGCAGCAAATGCTCTATACGATTTGCACGAAGCAATGGCGAGTTAACGGCATCACGTAATTAAATCGATAATGCTTTGCACAGCATCGAGTGTGTGTGTGTGTGTGTGTGTGTGTGTGTGTGTGTGTGTGTGTCGGTGTGTGTGTGGGTGTGTGTGTGTGTGTGTCGGTGTGTGTGTCGGTGTGTGTGTCGGTGTGTGTGTGTGTGTGTGTGTTTGTGGCTGTTTGTCTGTGTGCGTGTATCGGTTATGTAGTGAAGCATTAATGGCCTCCACGGAAATATAACATGATTTCGTCCACCAACCACTTAGGCAAATCTGCTGCCACCAAAATCAAGGACTGATTCGTAGTTTTAAGAAAAGAAGGCTACTAGACCTACAACATCTCATTATCAGCGGTATATAAGAGCATAGGTCCTCAAAACTAAGTAGTTTCACAATCAACTCCCAAATTTTCATCTAGTTAGTCAATTAAAATTGATAAGAACTGTGTTTTAACTTCTAGCTACTACACATTCTTTTTTCATGGCACGTACTGCACTAATTTCTGTTCCCCAGATCATTCCCGCCGTCGGGTGATTGCTGATACCACCGATACAGTGAAAAAAAAACTGGACAGAAAGGGGGAAGCAAGGGGCTAGATTGGTGTGGTGGATAGCACGTGTGCCCCCCACCCCCCAATAAGGGGTGATCGTGGGTTTGAGGCCCAGCTGATGTTACGAATTTTGCTCATATCTCAACAGCCTTGTTCTTGATAACAACAATAACCACAAATGATAACACTCTCATAGGCTAGTGTAATGAGGTGCCGCATTCATGTTCAGAGTTGTTGGATCGATAATCCCTATGTGAATCCACGAAACCCTGAACATCACCGGAGTTCAGGGAATTGATATCGAATCGAGTATGAATAAAACTGTCAGTCCTTTCTTAGTTGAACTGAGAAAGTCATCTTCGTATAAATCCACCTGCCTCGCTGGCAAATCAAGCCATGTCACAGAGTCTGACGAACGCCATGACATGAGTCTATGCGTCCGTTTTTCGGTTTTCTACTTTTCTTATTGAATGTCTCATGCCAAATGACACATTCTTTGCTATGCTTCTCTCAATGATTGAACATGTCATTCCACTTCAACTGCGACGAAAAATGACAATCAACAAAGGGTGTAGAGAGGCCCCAAAGGTTTCGTACACTTGTTCCGAAAATCTCGTCCACAACATGTTTTCTTCCGTGGCTTTTCTCTTCGAATGGGCACTCATTCTTTCTCCGCGGTGAATAAATAGTGTTCTCAAAAAGATCGAACGACATTGCCGTGGTTGTTCTTGAATATGGCGATGTTACGATCACATAAAAACGATTTTCTCGACCTCGAAAACACCAAAGTGCACGAGTTCTTTTCAGCACCACACGACATCCATCAATCCACCACAGTTGACCTGACGGGACGAAATGACGGTGCTGTGCGGCGGCGACGACTGCCGGCCGTAACATATGCGCCCCAGAAATAATATTATTGGTATAATGACGAAAATAAAAATAAAATAGTTTTACTCCTCCTTGCCTCTACGGTTTCCAGACCGTTCACCTGAAACATTCGTGACGTCCTTTGATTTCAATGCGTTTGGTGGTAAAATAAATACCACTTTTAACTTTAAACCAACGTCTTTTAGTTTATGATGAACGTTATTAGTTGAAATTAAAAACCATTAGAATAGACAGATCTTTGCCTGCAAGATGTAAGTTCTCCCAGAGCATCGTACTGCAATTTCTACTTCTGTACCCACGAAGAACACTTTTTCTTTTGTGGCAACCGCGTATTTCGAATATAGAAGCGAGTGAACAGGCGAGATTTCGTCTAGCAAGACGAGACGGTTCTGCCGAATTTATCGTTGGTTTTGTAGGTGAGAGGTTTGAGTGGGAACTTTTTAAAAAATTCAAACTTCATTTTCAGTTCTTTTTTTTTGAGTGATTCGATCTTATATATATTTAGAATTAAAATTAAAAAATAATGATGCTGAGACATTTGCAAAACTGCGGGCGAACGTGCTATTACCCTTTCCGGGACTAACGCGTTCACCACCACCACACCATGCGGGTCTTTCATTTCGCCTGTTTCTCAGCTAGCTCTATCGATCACTGCCATCAGCAATCACTTGTCAACGGGATTGTATCACACATAACACCTTGCCGTAGAAAATTGTAACAGGCAGTGAAAGTAAATAAAAAAGTTGACATTTAAAAAGAATAATGTATAAAAGTTGGATGTACCCATATGGCAACAGAACGTCTTTCCCAGGTTCCTAAAGTTCTCAATTTTTGCACTAATCTACTAATGGAAAAATTATCATCTGCTTTCAAAAAAACTAGCTTAATCTCTGTGTTAAAGACAATAATGGTTTCCCTTGCATCAAAAAATACGCTGTACGGAATTAAGCGAACAATAAAAATTTTCATAGTAGCGACCAAGCAACGAACATTTTCTTAATTCGAAATGGCTCATTTGTCTATTTCAGATGCAAACATGTAGCCCAGTGGTTAGAGGTTCCCAGCAAAACGGATGCGGTCGTTGATCTGATCCACCACTCCAAGTAAACCAAGTCCCCCATTCCTCCTGCGTAGGTGAATTAGCACTAGACTTGCCCGGAAGGACACCTACTTGGTACATCCACTGCAAGTCACTTTCAAAGGCCAAATATGCACTAAAACATCTCTTCTATGCTATAAATAGAGTTAACAGCACGGCGTACACCTCAGAGTTGGTCAATCCCGTACTCCTTATCCTTTTTTACCCCCAGGATTGGTCAACACCATACGCCTTATTTTTTTTTATTCAGTCCGTCAGTGACGATCTTTCTAGCAGCACTTCATAAACGCACGAAAACTAGCAACTACGGTTTGTTTGTAGAGAAAAAGACTCGGAAGTTAAAGAACATACTGTGATACAGATGTTTAAATGGCACCTCCTCACGTGAAGTAGGTATCCCGCCATTTCATTCGTACATTTCGTTATCCTTCAACTGCCATCCATTACGTAGGTATACTTGTTCGTCTGTGGATTCAGCTGCGGCTTAATGATCTTTCGTCTTCTCTCTTTATTGACGTGCTGAGCGCTAGTTGAGCGTGGCTTTCCAGGAAACCCCGAGATTGCAGTGGTACGACGCTCCCTAGTTTTCACTATGAGTAGGCGTCACCCTTTGTGAATCGACGAGAGGTCTACCGCTTTTTTAATAAGATTCCTCCAGTACGGCTGTGATTATTGCGACTAGTCGACCCATCAGAATATAATAATTCAGGTCAGAAAGGAAAGTTGTCATGTAGAAATGAACACACTCACACACATGTGTCAGTAAAAAAAATTTTACTGGTCCAGTCCAGCATTTCAGATTTATGTCACCATCTACTTACTTGGCAATACCATTTCTGTGACAACCTAGTTTCAAAACTGCAGTAAGCATAACTAACAATATTTCGCTATTTTAAATAACGAAATTACGTCTCGAATAATTAATTGTCCTCCGCTCACCGCCGACTATCACGAATGGAGTGAAGTGCCCATTTATTCCTGCCGCATGGAGGAGCACCTCACTAGGTTCTGTTCCCTCTAGGGATTCGCTAAGCACCAAACTTTTTTAGAATTTTATTGAGGAAGTTACACTGTCTGGTCGAGTGTCTTCCTTTTGTGCGCTTGAAATCTCGTACGATTTGGTCGTGAGCGGCTCTGGTTTATCGGTCGTCTTTAAGACGCTGCATTTTTACTACATATGTTCATGAAAAAGGAGTCATAGTCACTTTGAAAAGTATGTGTGATTAGAGTCAGAAGGTTAATATGGCCTAGTCGTAGTCATTTAGAAGTGGAATATCTTTACTATTACAAAAGTCGCAAACATCTTCTTAGTGTGTTGGACCTCGAAGCCAACGGGTAAATCGTCAGGCTACGTGGCCGACCACCATATCGCAGATAGCGGTTTACAGTTGACCCAAAAGTGACCATGCATTTACGTTGAGACGCAGGATGATTCATTCATAGCAGTGTCAGATCTACGATATCAGTCTACATGTGATTGTTTACATTCACAGCCAAGACATGGGCATCGTACACAACGACGACGTTCCGACTAAGTACACAAGTTCTTTGAGGTCACAACACAGGTTGGTAGTCGCACCAATTTACACTAACTTCATCAACAACACAGGAGTCCAACAAGCTATCGCCTATCAAACTGTGCAGCGTCATTGCGAGAGTCAGTAGTTAAACTATATTCACTTTCCTGATGATGTTCTGTTGTTCCGTATAATTTCTACCATTAACCAGATGAAACAATGCTCGTATACCTACCTGGACGACGAGTATGAAAAGGTCGGTCTATGACTGCGCTTAAACAAAACAGCTCGTCAGAAATCGGTTCGTTCATGATGCTTCATTCAAGTCCAACGAAATGAATATTTTTGAATGCCGGAAGGATGTTTACCTGAGATAAGAAGTCACCTTAATTCTACAGCTAAGCATGAGAAAGCGTGCAGCTTAGGAAGTTTACAACACCATCAGTGATGAGATGAAATAAAGAGCATCCGGCTCCATGGTGCTTCCAACTTTAAGGATAAAGCATTAAAAAAAAGGCGCACGGCTTTGATTAATCACTGATGGATGCGCATTTGACTCGATTGCCCCCAGGAAAGGGTAATCTCGGGTTCGAATCTGGCCTGGGCTCCAAGTTTTGCAAATAAATTAGTACCATTGTGACTAAGTGTACATTTGGTCCATAACTGACTTTCGGGGACATACCGATGTATTAAGTCAGCGTTTTATTCTCCCTGACAAATAACGCAGCAATTTGGCGAGTCAGAGTCGAGGGTAAGGGCTTGGTTGGCAATGGGCGCTCGATCGAACAAACGATTGCGTGTGTGCTGTAGGGCAATTCTAATCACTGCGTTACATGTGCCTCCAAATCTGAAAATAAACCTAAAATATCCGAACATTACGTAAACACTAACGAGGCCAGCTTTTTTCGAACGCGGAGCTATTAAGCGAAAGATGGCAGAAGTATTCCGTATCATTAAAGAAATAGTTGGAGTACTGAAATATACCAACAATGGAAAACGAGGAACGCTACCGTATTTCGAGATGTGGAGAATAAGGTAAGCTTAGAAGAGCAAATCATTCTTCCATAAAGACAACAGCTGTTCAACTATCGTGAACAATTGAGTTCTTTGGCATGTCAAACAAAAAAACAGATGGAAACCACCACAAGTCGTGAAGAAGTCTGTCGTGTGATGGCCAGAGGTCTCCAAAAAACCCTTAACGAAAGATTTCACGCTTCTCGCGGACTTCAAGAGATCAGCAAGCAGACCGTAGCTTCACTGGCACCCCGCACAAATAACACGAAGAAATAACACTAAAGGACAACTGCCAAAAGGACAAAGTTTAGGAATTTGGCGTCAATTAAGGCTCCCATCTCCATGCGATCAACTTTGTCAAGTGTCGTGGAGGTGACTGAATGCATCTCTGGCACATGAAATTACCTTCGCGGCTGACTGATGAATCTAGTCAGTGTTTTTATCATACCAGACGTATATGGCACCAATTTGACGATCCCGGAGGGCGGAAAACATAGTTGGCCTAAGGCGCGTGGTCGAACCAACGACCGTATATGCTTTGTCGAGCACCTCTAACCAATGCGCTGTGCGCCTACACGCTATGTATGTCGATATATTAAAATAACAAAAAAAATCGGCACCTAAAATTAGAACACCAAAACTTCGAGATTTTCTATGGTCCAATTTTAAACGCAGTTCCATCTATTACCATTTTCTTGACACTCGTACAGCGACGCAAAGACTGCTATACGATTCGGTGAAGCCTTGCATGAAAACATGTTTGTTTGACCGGAGCGAAGAAGAAAACGCTCAGGGTGACGCCTACCTATATAAGCATTACAACTCAACGCAAAACTATGAATTAACAGAATATTTCTAAGTCGATGGAGTAGACAGAGACAGACAGAAGGACAGACAGAGAGAGAGAGAGAAGGGAACAGAGAGACAAGGAGACACAGAGATAAAGATAGAATGGAAAAAAAGCCAAACGGACACACAAAAAGCAGACACAGAGAGGGAGAGAGAGAGTAGGGTAAAGACCACGATTAACTCAAAGTCGAATCTCATGACACAATCTGTTTGAGAAGTTTCCACGGAAAGGACTACTGTTCAAAAGAAGCGCTCATCACCATCCACAATCCCTTTAGCCAACAAAGTCGATAGAATGGGACTCTAGAAGGTTATCAGATGGAGGAACTGCTTCGTTGATGTTAATGCTACGCGGCATTCAGGCTCTAAAATGACCTTAATTTGACTTATATGGGACAAAGTCTAGCCTTGAACTTGAACTTTAAGGAACCAAACGTCCAATCTGCTTCCTTGTCTGCCTATGATGATAAAATATCACAAACATTGTAAAAATTATGTAAGACATGTGTACATAGAATGAGGGATACTAGCTGGCTGGATAGGATGGGAATGGCCCGCCTACGTTTGGGATGCTCCGCGTGAGCTGCGATCCGTAAAATCGCGTACAAAAGTCGTGACGGCACAAAACTGGACAGAAATGATGGTGTTACCGAGAAAACAACTCATACAACACATAGAGAACCGTGCTGACAACGCTAAACAGTTGATAACATCTCGATGAAAACAAAATGAAAGCTTTCGATCGAAAAAAGACCGAACACTCAGCTGTTTGCGGAAATATCGATTCGCTACGTCATACACTATTCTATCGCATATAAGGCGTTAGAATTACCGAGAAAACAGCCCCACTTACAATTCGTATGGTGGTGGACGGAACGAAATCGAGGAAATGCCGCTAATCCACGAGGCGAACGCGCGAGCGCAGGAGCGCGGTGTGGAGGTCGGCGACCGGCGGCGGACCCGTTCGGCCGGCGGTCACGCGCTGCCCGTGCCGTCGACGCTGCAGTTCTCGGTCGATACGCCCGTCGACCGCCACCGTTTGCCTCGGACGGGGCCACTCCGTCGCCTCGGTGTCTACTGGAGTTCGTCGCCATGGTGTCAGCTGCATGCCATGTGATGGTTGTGGTCATCTACTCCCCTTTACATCATTTCACCGCGCTTTCGGTCAAAACAGCCGGAGAAATCGGGAGGCGACGGCTAATGTCAAACTAGCTGTGAAGAAGTGCGAATCGATGTCTCCGTTGCCGAAAGAGTCGCTCAGAAGTTCATGTGATGATCTAAAGCCTACGTCACCGCTAGTATCAAAACAAATTCCACCGACTGAACAGCTTATGGCTAAAGCCAAAACAATGATCAAGGAGTTAGTGTTAAGTAATAATAAGTGAGATAAATAGCAAGTGGAACTTAAGACGTCTACATAGAATATTCTGTTGGTGAGAGGAATAAGTGGAAGTGCGGAAAAGTGTTACAGAACAGAAACATAGGATTGGGCGGCTTCCTAATTCGATTAAATCGTCGACTACTGTACAGGATTTCTTTCTTAAGACTTGTTTAACGCTTCCCAATTCGTCCTGAGATGGATGCCATCTTTAACAGACAGAATTCCTGGACTCGAATGTCGGAGGAGTTCTAGTTAGCGTCTCACCGCCTGCAACCTCAATAGTCTTACACCGGAGTTTTCTATGAAGTACTGTGCCTGGTTTGCAGATCTCTAAAAATGTAAGGGAATGTTGTGTTGAGTTCATTGGTAGGCCATGCCATCTCCTGCTGGACGAACTCTTACTTGTTCTGTCGTTTTGTTATTGGAAAGACGAGCCTCCGAGAAAAAAAGGACAATAAAGACCCTTCTCTCTTCAAAAATCTGGAGTTTATCCTTGTGATGTAAGAGAACTTATAACCTATGGGTAAAATGTGTAGATTCGAACTAGTTTTATCTAATCTAGTGAGGTCCAAAATGAGCTGTAGTATGTTTATTTAGAATTCAATGGATGCTTTTGTTTTCGGGCACATGTGACTCACAAATGACTCATGCTGAAAGTTTTGTATTGATGAAGTTTTCACATTTCGTCCAACATCTTCACATCTTTTTTTACCTTCGATTTTTTAAATCGACCAGATATCGTACATCTAAGGCAGCTAAGAATAGTTGAGCATTAGGTGCTCTTTTGTAGTTCTGAATCTTTAATGTGTAAATTCCAACATAAAGAAAGAACGAGAAGGCTAAAATACCACTTCCAATGAGAAATTGCTCTCTAATCTATCGAATCGCATAAGCCAATGAGTCTGAATCAGTTAGCAAATATTAGTAGTTCTTCCTAGTTAGTTGCACCTCTGGATCCATTGTAGATCTATCCAGATGTAAAAACTAAACGATAAAGCTCTCTGCGCTGATCAGTTCTTGAGGGATGCGCCATGCATTCGACTTCGCTAAGCATCGTTGGAGGTGACTGAATGCATATCTGGCCTATACAATGACTCGCGGTGCCCTATCGATGAAGCGATCCAGTGCTGCTATCCTCCCAGACAGGTCTGCTAACCAATTTGCTGACCTCGAGGGAATAGAGGGTTACGTGGGCCTTGGGGGTGGGGGATCGATCCCACGTGTATTGCAGGGCGCCTCCGACCACTGGGCTACACGCTGCCTTACCTAGATATACGCGTAAATTTATCAGAATGGTTACAAGAGCGCAACACCTTGTTATATCATTATTTTTCTACTCTTCTTCTAAATTTTTTCGTATAGCCTTTTTTTGGCGAACTACTTTGATTAGTTCGAACTTGTCATCCATTGTCTTATGTTTCTATATGAATGGTAAATATTAAATCAAACGAGTTTAACGACAACTCTCGATGCAGAAAAAGTAATAGCAGAATCCTGTAGAGGTCTTCACAGAAAAAACGAAAAAAAAAGAAAAAAACCAACAAAGAACGAAAGCAAGAACTACCAAAAAAGAGTGAAAAGGAGCAAGGCTCATTCCTTTCCCTAGGTAGTGTACCTATCCAAGTCGATTAAGAGAGAATTAAAGTTGAAATATCACTTACCGGTAATCTTGAACTCAACTGGCGTTAAAACTGTTACAGAATTTGCTTTGCTTAAATCGAATCTAGACTCATCCTTTTAAGAACGAATTTAAATCATGCCGTCCAAAAAGTAATGAAGAGCTTTTTACTAATTTGAAATAAGCATCTTTAAGAAAACGTCTCTTTGAAAACATCGATAGGGCGATCATCTCATGTCAAGAGAAAACGACAGATGGACGAGAAAAACATTAGAGTGGATCCAGGACGAATCAGAACGACCCAGACAATGACCTTCAGAGTGAAAAAGACTGGCGGTGCTGGTGTTCGGCCCACGCACAAGCCATTTGATCGCATCTGCATTTACAGCTGCGATCAAATTTCGGATCCTCAAGCTGCAGCTGAACTCACAAACGAATTTGAACGTCATCGTTGATGGACGACTTTCGCCAGGAAACGAAACGGGTGAAAAAGAAGTGGGAAATACGTATGATCAAAGAACGCTGGTTATGTAAGGGATCACTAAAATCAACGCATTTCTGCCATAGAAGTAAGCCAATCTCATTACATTGTGCAATGGAAGTCTCCCGACCTGGTTAAAAAACTCAAAATAAAATGCAGTAGCTGTTCGTCCAATATGTACATGGTATGGAGGGGGGGGGGAATGGGGGGTGGGGGTACGTAAGAATACTCAGTGCAGCCTACACTTTTCCACTTTTCCCCAAAATTTCATGTGCACATCCTCCTGCTATACATTAAAAAGTTATCATTGCTTTTTCTCTTGCCATATATTCTACTTACCGTTACGATTCCTTATCAACAGATAAGCACCATGCAGAATGTTTTTTGTTGTCGAAAAGCATTCATTGGTATCCTAGAATTCGATAAGCGGTCCCAGTTCTCTTTATCGCGTTTGTGACGATGTGTATTGATTCCAATGCATATTTTGCTGAACACGATCTACCGTTTCAACTCTAAAGAAACATGAAGAAACTTTGCAAAAATTACTAAACCGGAGAAAAATCGTTGGAAATTACCTTATTTACCTTTACGAAAGGATAGAGCCGTCCAATATTTCTTGCACTAAAGCAAAATCCTATATATCAGGGACCAGTGAGCTTTTTTTTCCTCATTGAGGTCCGCGTTTCTCAAGTTGCCAAATGATTGTTTAAGTGGGATCTTGTCATCCATTATGACACGAATGTGTCCTGGAATGTGTCGTTTACGATCGTGGTTTCTGGGCATGTGTTATGAATTTTTATCTTTTGTTACTGCAATAATATTTAGTTAAACCTTACTTTGAAAACTCAAATGAACACGGCGTCTTTTTTAGAATTGTATAGATTTCCATCAGAAGCTAATATTAGGTCTCCTCTCCAAGTATGTCAACTCTTCAGAACGTCAAGATATTCCACTAATAAGGAAACCTACGCTATCCTGGATGTGCTAAGGAGCAAATTTTCCTCTGCACAGCATTAGCGCGTCAACGAAGTTACATACTGCACTTTTTTTTCTTTTACAAGATTTGAGACTTCTTCTGAGTTTTTAATTTGCAAAAGCCTTCCCTCTTTTTTTCTTTTCCTGAAAAACAAAGAACACCTACAAAAAAGACTTAAAATGTCATTCCGTAATGGTATTTTATAAATTTCCCACGCTTTTTTTACAGGACCTAATGTGGACGGAATACATTTGCAAGAAAGTGGAAAAACTTCTGAATGCTAATTCTAGTATTAATACTTGTACCCAAGGAAAACGTTGATTTGTCCTGCCCGCAGATGTATTGTAGTTCTTGGGAAGGGTCCAGAAGATAGAAGCATAGGAGTTCTGAGTACTATAATTTGAATAAAGCGGCCCTCAGTAGTTAATACCATCAGTATTACTTTACTAACACGTAAACACCGATGTCCGAATTGTCCTGCTACTCTATGACAGCACACAATCTGAACATTTATCTTCGTAACAAGCTGATAACTCTCAAGATGATAGGAGAGTGCAGAGCCCCTAACCATCTGATAGGAGAGTGCAGAGCCCTAACCATCACCAAGTAAAAAAAACAATGGCCGATCTTAGATCAAGATCAGCAAGCACCGTGTATGAGAGTCCCCCGCCGAGTGAGGGAACTTCATTCCAGTGGTGCTTCACTCCAGAATATTCCACTCGATGCGACTACGGAGACCACACATTGCGAGGATGACCACCTGTGGACCATCGACTCGAATCAATTCGGCTCTGAAGAAGACGAAGATGTTGTAACGTTAAAAGAATAAAAATTTTTGTAGCAACTTCGTCCCAGCTCAATTACTTTGCTTCATTTTTACATGACCCCTCCTGAAATCCATTATGCGAATTCCATGACTTCCTGCATTAGATTCGTTCCCTCTCACCCATTAACCACGTCTTCGAACTTTTGAAGTGTGAGTATTCGACTGCTGCATGAGGATTTTTATTTCATCTTGAATGTTTTTAGATGCCAATAAAGTCGATTCTCTTTGTGGTCCTTGAATTGCCGATCTAGAGACCTAGAGTGTGGGAATGGACTGTTCCCAGACAAGTCAGGAACAAATTTCCCTACCACAGAGGGATGACAGGTTTGGTGAGTCCAGTACGGGGTCGAACCAGAACCGTCCTCGTGATTAGCAGCATCACTACTACCGCCCTGGTTGTGTCCTGCAGTGCTGGCGTGTTCAATATTCAATCACGTACCACGATTAAATCAAGCCCTTCGCCCCCTTCGAAGTTATCAAATTGGTACCATACCCATCTTTGGGGAAAACTTGGTATATCTGATCTGATACATTGGTAGGCCAAGGCAAGTCATACAGGTTAGATATGCATTTAACAGAAATTTGCGACACCATGGATGGAGTCGAATGCATTGGGCGTCGAATGCTTTATTCTCTCGTTTTTATAAACCAAGCTTCAAAAACAATTCGGGATATTCCAGGGCGACTTCTGAATGATCAGAAATGAATACTAATGTGAAATCTTAAAGATGTATGTTATAAGACACTGCGAGACTTGTACCGGATCAACCCCATAAATTATAGTCCAACTCCAAATAAAATGATTCTTTCAGCGACAAGTAAAAATGTTTACTTTTTCAGTGGCTGCACGTGAAGTAGATTGTTCACATGAAAAAAAAAACTGTTTGAAAGAGCATTGTGCTGGAAACGTGCTGGTCACCATTAACGACATCCAACTGAATTGGTGGAAATTGTTGCATAGACGTCCAACATGACCAAAGATTAATTCACATCTTGGAGACCATTGTGTGTGATTCGGAAACGACTACATCGAGAGGAGACATTTGAAGCCTATAACACACATTGATAACGTAAACAAACATCTCAGCAGCAATATGCACATTAGCCACCGTGAGCATTTATTTCAATGCATACGCAACCAAAAACAATCTTCTCGTTCAACTTTAGACGGACATATCTTATCTTGTAGTGGACTGACTATATTTTTAAGATAAAAAAACTTTAAAATCTACAGTTGTTTGTCAACAAGATATAGTTTCTATACTCTAGTTGATAAAATTAGATTGTATTACTTTAACAACCTACAACATCTATTTTGGTTCTCGTCGGTACTCGTATTTGCAGTGGTAAGCAGGACTCAGAACCGCGACACCGCCTCCGAAATCGTCGCTTACTGATTAACAGCGAGGTGAGTCATATATGACTCACGTGGTACCGTGCGAGGTGGTTGGGATGCGTCTCATACGTGACTCATTTTCTTTTCGGCCGTTTATTTTGTCGCATAGAGTTTATTGTTGCACTTCTTATACGTCATTCGAGAAGTGTGGAAAAGCTTTACTTTAGACTTATAATTATTCGAGAGATGCGTAAAGGCTTCATTTTAGACTTACAAATATACAAAAAAAATCTTTTTTACAGACGAGTTGTTTGACCGATAACTTGACTGCTAATTGACTGTTCCTCTGTTTAAAATTACAATGACAAGACGCGGTTGTCGTATAGAACGGATTGCTATTTAAAAAAAATGTATAAATAGACTCCATGTAAACTGTAGAGTAATACCAAGTGGCGACAGCAATGTGTTTGTACGGTGTAGCATAATGACAAATTGATCATTCCACGCTCTGAAGAAGACGAAACCGCCTAAACGTTAGCCACTGGTTTGGGGGGAGGGGGGTAAAACACTTGCTTGTGGTTACTTGATACATCGCTATTATCGTGGAGTGATTTTGTTCGTCAGATATATATTGGATAATCTCTACGATGCCAAATGAAGTCGAATGCATGGCACATCCCGTAGGGATTGATCAACGCCGAGCACTTTGTTAACATTTTGGTGTTTCGCGAAGCAAGACAATAAGTAGTGTAACCATACTCACATCTAGGGAATGTATGGTTCTCACGTCTCCATCACCCTCCTCGATAAAAATTCGTCCTCTCATCTGTTGTTTCCACAGCTTGGTCGGTTCATTTTTCTCTTCACTTTGAGAGCACTAAAAGTAGATCCATATATAATCAACTCAATAGTTCACTATTTTCAGTGTTGAAAACCAAGGGTCTAAAGGCTAGGAGGGAAATTTCTGTTTATAAATCTACTAATTCGGAGCCCCCACACGTGCAGAAAGCGAGCATAAAATAAGAAAAACTTACACAGCTGGTTGTCACAACCGTTAAGCCAATATCCGTGAGGAAGTTGATTTGGCCAAGGACAACTTTTGTGATTGCAGATCCCTAATAGTACAATCTGAGCAATGAATAAGTGTTCTTATATTATATTATGCATTATTAATTTTATAGGGTTCGTTTAGCACAAGGGTTAGAGATGCCTTAAAATCGACAGGCGTTCATTGGTTCCATCCCGCCCAACGGGATAACCAACTCTTCCAACCTACTAGGATCGGAAAAGTGACACTTTAGTTGGCTGGAAAAAAGCTCGCTCCAATCCAGAAAGGCAAGATAAACTCTCTTGACCAAAGTTCTTTTTAAATGTCTCTTAGTGGCTCATCTTTGCAATCCTCAACAATGGCTATTATTCACAACTACAGTAATTTTCAACTTTTTGTTTGCTGCCTATTTTTTTTTCGTGGCAAGCTATGATATGAAGTACGCCAGCCGAGATAGGATGCTGAGATATGAGCGAAATTAGGAACTATGTGGGCTTCGAACCTACGACTGCCCTTGCTGAGGTCTTACTTGCTGTCCTGCACACCGACCGAGGCCCTTGCTTTGCCTTCCTCTCAGCCATGTTTTTACTCTATCGGTGCTATCAGCAATCAGCCGTCAATGGGAACAGAACCATGACAACACCAATGAAGCTCAAACACTGCTGAGAGAACGGGAAGGCTTGGGCATCGGTTGGTATTTAGGATAGCGCGTGTGCCCCTTGAAAGGGTTATCGCATGACCGAAGGCCACATCTGGTTCTGAGTTTAGGAGATATGTCAGCACCCTTGTTATTATGTCAATTTTTTCTCCTTCTTTCCTAGACAAAAATGTTTAGTAACAGTAAACGAACATTTCATCGGATCGCAAAAGTATGCTGAACTTACGCCCCTGAGTTTTCGCCTATCAAGCGGTCGTCGAACATCTCATGCACATTATCGATTATAATAAAACGGATATTATCCTCGTCCATATGTTCCTTAAACAATTCGTCGATATAGTCACATTTCTACTCTATCCAAACGTGATTGATGAATTAACTTTCACAAGGTGAAACTGCATGTATTTATACTATCACCATCCTTATATTTATAATTCCACGGATCTCTCTCAAGGAGGAATCTCTTGCTGGATAGTCGCGAAGCAACATGGCGCGTCCCCAGATGGCGGATAGCGGATTAATCGTGGAGGTGAATCCAGGGGATGGGATCCCGCTTTTTGCTGCACCGAACTGGTACATACGTTCTGTACTTAAGAGGACGCATTCACGCATGCGTGCGTGTGTATGTGTGTGTTCTAGTTTGCTGTATCTTACAAGTTAATTCGGCGAAAACCCTGCCATAAAATAACAGGGAAATACATAGGAGGCGATTAGGAGTCGCCTCCAACAAATAAGCTCCATGTCCACTCTGGGAGACCATGGCAAGCTACCTGTGAGTATATCCAGCCCTTACGTTCAGAGCACAACAAGCTATACGTGGGTATCAAAGAGCTAAAAACAGTAAAAGAAACGGACATCATTTCCGTGACCCCGAAAGACACACCGATACGGCAGCGATGGGTAGGGACGAGTATGGAGAGGCGCCTGAAATCTAACGGCCATTCTAGGCTGCCTAAATAGCAAAGGGATAAGGTGACGATCTTTAGCTACAATGCATGTACAATTGCATCCCACTCCTCGATAAAAGACTTAGTCATACCCAGAATAACGTCTGAAGAACGTCATATTGGGACCCACGAACTGGGATGGAACGAGCAGAGTGAGCGGCTTTTTGAGTTTATCACAATGACCAAGACCATTTATGGCAACCAGCAATTCCAAAAAGACCCACTCTCAACGCTGGACGTGGGAGTCTTCTAGTGGAAAGTATCATAACGAAATAGACCACATCATAGTAGAAGGGGTCATTCTCGATAACATCGACGTGGAATAGTTGAGAGTTCGAAAGCCATGAAGGGTATCTGTATCTAATAACCCAAGCTGATACGCCAGCATGGAATCTCGCAAGCTGCAGGTAACCGCAAACTCACGTCGGAACTTGAAAAACAATGCAGACAGACGATAAAAGAAGATCTCAAAGAGAGAAGAGCAGCAGTTATGGTCGAAACTGCAGAGGCCGGGCAGAGCATTTGCAACATCCATCAATCTTCAATTCAATTACAGAACCAAGATGATTGCACTTCGACCCCCAGACGGAGCAGTTGCAGCGTCCAGAAAGGCAATGGAGAAAATTATTCACGAATACTACTCAGATCTCTTCGATAGCCACGTCATCCATCCCACATTTGAAATAAAAGAGAATGAATATGTTGTACCACCGGTTCTCCCTTCCGAAAACCGACATGCCATTTCGAGATCTGAACACCTAAAGAATTTTCCGCCAGTCCTCATAAACACACTGGCTCTGCTGTTCACACGTTACCCGTATGAATGCAAGGTCTCCACTCAGTGGAAGACTAGCAAGACCGTGCTATTGTTCGAGAAAGGTGACCTTCACGATGTCGGCAACTATCGCCCAATCTGCTTGCTGTCTGTTGTCTACAAACTTTCCACTCGAGTCATCCTAAACACGATTGACAGAAGAACACTGGACGAAGGACAGTCATGTGTGCAAACAGGGTTTCGAAAAAGGATTCGGTACGATGGACCACATCCACACAATAAGAAGACTCACTGAAGTATCGCGACAGTAGAAGAAAGCGCTCTGTCTCACTTTCATCGATTTAAAGAATGCTTTTCAGTGACTTGAGACAGAATTAGTTAAGGAAGACCTGGATGGCCACGGAGTTACTACACAGTATATAAAGATTCTCCGTGAACTGTATAAAAATTTCATAACCAAGGTATCACCATTCTACGACGATATTAACATCGACGTCAAAAGAGAGGTTAGGTAAGGCATAGTATCTCGCCAAAATTATTTACCACCACCCTCGCGAATGTCATGAGACCATTGGAATGGGATAATATGGAGTGGAAAACGATGGTCGGCAATTACCCATCTTCGCTTTGCTGAGGACATCGTCCTTATAACACCAAACCATAGTCAAACGGAACATATGCTTGCCGACTTTGATAAAAACCTGTGGAAAGATTGGTCTTCGACTAAATCTCACAAAAACGATGTTCATGAAGAACGGATTGGTTTCGCATGACCCATTCGTGCTCAACGGAACGAATGTTCCGAATGCTCCAGTTATGTCTATCTAGGTCGGGAAATCAACAAGATGAACGACTTAGCTGCAGAGTTGAGCAAGAGGAAACGAGCGGGCTTGGGGGAGTTTTCAAGATCATCGAGGATTTAGCGAAGAGAACAAAGAAAACCCAACTACATGCCTAATTTTTCGATTCTACGATTCTTCCTACCTTAATGTGTGCGTCCAAAACCTGATAAGTGCGTAAGAAAGATGAAAGACCACTCAGCAAACGCTCAGTCGAATGCACGATGCTAGGAGTATCCCGTGTCACATAAGTGAGGGAAGGGATCCGAAGCTCCGACCTGCGCCAAGAATCAAAAATCAAAGATGCCGTTCTGTACGCCAAACTGTCGAAGATATGGTGGGTTGAACACGTGATGCTTATGAACGACAACCGATGGACAAGAGCCTTTAGTGATTGGATTCCTCGGGACGTCAAACGTACTGCAGGGAAACCACCGACCCAGTGATGAGAGTTCTTCACGAAAACCCTCGGAAAAAAAGTATGCTGGTCATCGAGTCCCTGCAGCGAAGAGAAGCCACTGGGCTACTCTTCCCCGCGACAGGTGATACAAAAGAAATTTATAATGCGCGAGTAATGCTATAGTAGAGATCGTTGATAGACACGTCTCCTGTTCACATCTACTGTGCGAACGCCAGCACTTCTTGCATTCCATTCGTCCCTTGGCATCCATCATCCACGATGATCCAAAAAACTTTGGCTTTGACTGCTGCTTGAGGACTTTCTTTTCGCCATGGATGTCACTGAGTAGTGGTCGAGACGATTTTTCCCTGAGGTCTTGAGAAAGCCGGGCCAGAGCGTTCCCACTTAAATCGTAGAGAACGACTTTTTTCAGAGAATTGTGGTAACAAAGAGGTGCAGGTGGGTTCGGAACGAAACCGTGGTCGTAATAATTGGCACCACTAGCACTGCCGTTGTAGCCACATTGGGGGTACAGAGAGCATTAGATTTGCGGTAAAGATACCATCCGATGATACATACAAGGTGTTTAGATCTCCCAAGCGCCATCAAATTCTCTTACGCCTTCAGGTGATAAAAATTACAACCATGTTTGCGTCAGACCAATTCGCTCACTGCGATCCACAAAGAAGAACAACTGCATGTGGTCAAGACCTAGCATTAGCACTACAGGAAGATTCCTGAAAAAATCGAGTCGACTAGCATTCAGTGACACTCATGAAGAAGACAATAATCTTCCAGCAGCAGCCGAACCCACACATGAAAAATGTGAAGACCTTAGTAGATGGTGGATGCGATGAAACGAATCGAATGCAAGAATTGCCGGGATCCGAAGTGCTACGTGATGTCAGATCGTGTAAAAAAAACTACTGTTTTCGCATATATATTGGTACTGTCTCTCACTTCAGCATATTCCAGCGCCTCGATTAGTTGAACGTGGTCAGTTGCACGAATCACTCGTAGGCGGTCAAGTAGTACCATCTAAAGCAGTATCGCTTACAACAGCTCAAAAAAGCATAAATACATGTTCATCAGACGTTTCTAGGTTTGCACTTCTTATCAAAAGGTTTTGCCCGTTTCGTTATTTGTTACTTATACAGGAATCCGTCGAACTACATAAAACGTGTCAAAACCAACAATGTCTTTATCGGTGGCTTCTTTTCTTCCATGAATGTACTCCATGAGCCGAAATGAGCGAAATGATCCATTCGAATCTATCCATACAATACCAAATTCCGTGCTGAGCAACATATTCGCCACTAATGCATAGCACAGCTGAAGAACATTGAGTTTAAAATATCTCTTTTTCACCACTTTCGCAAGGAATGAACAAACATGTGAAGAGAATCTTTTAACGAGATTACAAACAGAACTACCTGAGTTTTTCCTGCGCCATTATTTCCAGAAATCTCAGACACATCTCCATACTGCAGATCATTTCGCAGGACGTCGTCCACTCCATCCAACCCTGTGGGGACAGCCAAAGGAAATCCAAGTGCCGCTAAAGTATCAACAGCTGTCTCGTTCATGTATAAGTGCTATCTGCAATAAGCACATCATTAAAATCTTTTCTTATGTTCGAACATTCGAAAGACACAAGGAGAACCATTCTCGAAAAGCAATGGACATGTCGGTGACTAGAGAGTGGTCTTCAAGCCTCAGGGCAACTGACATATAGATCTCAAATGGCTCCAGGTAAATGGGAACGAGACAATGAAGCGGATCGAAAAAGCAGAATAGTGAAGTCCAATCGACATGCGAGTAAGATCCACCTACGTTTATAAACTACTAATTTTCAACAAAATACGCCATAATCCAACTTTGGTCGAAAGCTATATCGAAAGCTACAGCTGAAAGAATAAGGACAAAGAAAACGAAGACTGACAAAATAACCTATTGCGACGGTGCCGCATTGAAATTATTACACTAGTACAAAATGGACGACGTGAATTGATTCAAACTCACAACTAGTGGGGCGAAGTGGACACTCAGATTGAAGTTAACGCATTCATGGACGAAAATAGTTGCAACTTTCAAGTTTAACTCATCATATCGGGAACTGAATAAAAGAGATTTAAGTTCCCAAAATTTTTTAAAAAGGATTGTGGAAGGAGTAAAACCCAACGATACATTAAAGAAAAACTATAGCAACCCATTGGATAAAACCTACGCTTGTTCAGTTTCTTCCGTGTTCGAAGTACGAGTCCTGACAGCAGAAAAGACATTGGAAATAGCTTTCGTAGGTTTCAAAAAATCAGATTATCATCCTAGAGTAAGCAAAACTACTTATTGTAGGTAAAGATCTCGGGGTAGGAGGCAGCGTAGTGAATAGTTCATTGGTCTATCAGGAAGCAATGTGCGGGTTCGACCTCGTACCCTACGGTCTCGTACAGTCCACATGGGAATACCTTAATCATCTATCTCCACGATTGCAAGGAGAATCAGCTCGACCAGCATTCTTCGATATTCATGAACAGGATGAAATCTTCAAGCAGCAGCTGAAACAACACGCGAAATGGACAAGGAGCACTGTGGACGATGAATGCGAGGAAACGAATTGAACGCAAGAAGTGCTGACATCCGCAAAGTAGATGTGATAACGAATCATGTAGAAAAAATAATGATCCACAGACTCCTTGACATAAATATCTGGGGGGACATATTATATATATATATATATATATATATATATATATATATATATATATATATATATATATACATGTAATACAAGATTAAAAAAATAAAGTTCTTGATGTTGATGGATTCCTGAGAAACACGTCAACATCGTTCGAGGTGATTGAATGCATATCTGGCCCCTCGTGGTGCCTGCCGATATGTCGAGCCAGTGCTGTTGTCCTCCTAGACAGGAATGGTACCATTTCGCCTACCTAGGATGGATGGGAGCCTTCGTGAGGCTGGGGGGTGGGATCGGACTCATGTATATTGCAGAGCCGCTCTAACCACTGCGCTTCACGCGACATTATATATATGCGTACATATATATATATATATATATATATATATATATATATATATATATATATATATATATATATATATATATATATATATACTTTAGTATAAACTTCAGGACTGTCGTCGTTTTTTTTCATCAAGCGTTAAAACTAATATATTTCAGCTTATACTGAATTCTAACATTTGAAAAAAAAAGCCAATAGGATCTACGGTCCTTTCCAGCAAAATATGATTTCCCTTACTTTACCACAATGGAATTCTGGATCTCTGGAGCCTAAAATCGTTCCTTCTCGTTTTTTCTTCATCGAGTTTTATATCTCGAGCAACTGAGAGATTAAATAAGTGATACAAAGTGCAACACGATGGCCTTCTCCAGTCCATGGTTGATGTTTGAGGTTGTTGTCCACGCGGTAGAAGTTTAAAAAAGCAAATTTCGCTTAGGATGTTTCTGGAAAATTGCACGATTTAAACAAGCTCAACGTCAGAGGGTGTTTTAGGAAAAACTACTTTTACCCGCAAAGCTCATA
This sequence comes from Angiostrongylus vasorum, assembly GCA_018806985.1. Lineage (NCBI taxonomy): Eukaryota > Metazoa > Nematoda > Chromadorea > Rhabditida > Metastrongylidae > Angiostrongylus > Angiostrongylus vasorum. Next base: position 309,428 of record JADANN010000009.1, on the reverse strand, counting down.
ATGAACTTTATCAAGTGAAATGAAAACCATCAGAATCCACAGATCCGTTACAATCCACAGATTCATGCCAAAATGCAAGTCCTCTTAATCTCCAACGACAAAATTCTCATTCGCACACAGAACGTATTTTCTTCTGTTTGTCTTTGTCGAGGTTGGTATTTCGAACTCTACGAATGAGCAGTCGGAATTCGTTGAAGTGGAAGCGATGGTGTCCCTCAGTGTAACGCTGATGCTTGCAGCTGCTGCAATTGTATTGGAGAACGCAGGGATTTGAACTTCATTTCCAACTTTCGGGAATAATAGTTCTAAACAATTTTGAAAATGGAAAAATAATTAATAAACGTTACGTATACTCTTGAGGTGAAAATCGATGGTCTACAATTACACCACCTTCGCTTTGCTGATGACATCGTTCTTAGAACATTAAGCATTAGCCAAACGGAGCGAATGCTTGCTGACTTTTATAACCCTTATAAAGAGACGAGTCTTCGACTACATCTAAGAAGAACGATGTGCCTGAAGGTACAGATTGGTTTCGTATGTCTTATTCACGCTCAATGGATTGAACATCTCGGAATGCTCCAGTTACGTCTATCTAGGCCGGGAAATCAACATGACAAACGACTTACATAATGCTGAGATATTTGCAAAACTTCGGACCGCAGGTGTCTGCGGTGGGGAACGAACGCGCTATTATCCTTTCCGGGGAGTAAAGCGTTCACTACCACACCATGCGAGTCCTTCGTTTCGTCTGTCTTTCAGCTAGTTTTATCCCGTTGATGGGTGATTGCTGATGGCTGTGATCGATAGAACTAGGTGAGAGACAGGCGAAACGAAGGACCGGCATGGTGTGGTGGTGAACGTGTTACTCCCCGGAAAGGATAATGGCGCGTTCGTTCCCCCACCGCAGACACCTGCGGTCCGGAGTTTTGCAAATATCTCAGCATTATGAAAGTTATGTTTCGCAACCTACCCTGCCATTAAAAAGAATAGGCAGTAAATAAAAAGGTAAGGATTGTGATTACAAACCACTTAGTCCCAGAGTTGAGTACGAGAAAGCGATCGCCTTGTGGAGCTTTCAAGAGCGTCGAGTATGAAGTGAAGAGAACAAAGAACACCCGATGCCTTGTCTACCTTTCCGACACTACGATTCTTCCTGTCTTAACGTATACGTCAGAAACCTGACCGCTACATGGGTAGGATGGAAGATCACTCAGCGTTATTGAACACTGAGTGGAAAGGACGATGCTCGGAGTATCCCGTGTTACACAAGTGAGAGAAGGGGATCCGAAGCTCCAACCTACGTCAACGATCAGAAGTCAAAGATTCCAGCGTATACGCCAAACTGTCGAAGATATGGTGGGCCCGACACCTACAGTGTATGAACGACAACTGATAGACAAGAGCCGTTATTGACTGGATTTCTCGGGATCTCTAACGGACTGCAGCAAGACCACTGACCCAGTGATGAGAGTTCTTCACAAAAAGCCTAAAAGAAAGGCATGGTGCTCAACAAGTTTCTAGGGTGAGCAGAACCTAATGGGCTACTCCTGCACACGACAGTGTGGAATGGAGAAATTATTGGCGTATTCTCCAGTCAGTCTACGATCAACGGGATGAGAGGTGATCCTCTTAAAATGGTATAGAGAAGTCCCTTCTATAGGCCTGCCAAGTTTTGAGCCCTTCGTATCACCAAAAAGTAATCGGTAGCTGCCCAAAAGAAAAAATTTAAAAAAGAACCGCGGATTAATGGGTAGACATTAAATCGGACGATCTTATCTTCCTTAATTTTCGTTTAATATCTCTGTAAACTCTCCAGTTCGTTTCGTTTTCTCCGTCTGGGAGCTACGTGGTTCACCATGTTCACTTTCCGACCTAGACAGGCATAGTCAGAGAACTTGGAGATGGTAGTTCGATTAGCGTGACTGTCTAGTCTACCAAGAACCTATCCTTTCCTCATAATAATCTCATTCTTTATCTCCATCCACAGGCCGAGGTTTCCCACAAAGCATCAGAATCGGTCGGTATTCGTGCCGTGTCGCTAAGAGCTGAAGGATATTTTCCCCCAGCCAAAAATTTGGCCTGTAGGGCATAGACACCCACCAGTTTTTGTTATGTTCGCATACTATTCCTTACTGTATTCGTACCACCCGCTCTAAGTCAAGCAGATTCCCATGGTGCTATTGTCATGGAATGGTGGGGATTTCTACCAAAAACAGGAAATCGCGTTTCTTATAAAAGAACACGGACTTATTGGTCGTGGACTACGATTTGTTAGCAAAATTCATAAGAAATATCAAGTCGTCTATTACTGTTATTTAATTGAGTAAGTACAATAAAGTAACTAAGCAGAATGGAAATTTATATGTGATGATGTATCTAGCAACACATATGAGTAAATGTACTCAGAAGGATGAAAGCTATGAAAGGAACAATGATGTTCGTAGAGCCATTAGTTCAAATCAGTTGTCAGCACCATATGACCGGTTAAAAGTTCCAGCTTATCGGTAAGAGCCTCAGACCATTTTGACATGACAAATGGAACGCACGAAGAGTAAGAGAGCAACTGTTTTTACAATGTTTATTAATCTTCATGGTGATCTGACAAGTGATAACGTGAAGCAAAAGAAGATATCAGTTAATGGATTAAGCAATAAACTTTTGGTTAGAAATCGATGTAAGGCTGAGTAGTTAGCTCGTGACAGCGTTTTACTAGGGACGACAATGCCACTAAGAACGCAAAACTATGAACTACATATCCTCTACGATTGCTGACTTGGTAAGATTGGAACGATTAGATGTTCTTGAGCCATGAGGTTGTATTTCGTGACATAGGTTGTGAAACTGGAACAAAAACTATTTAAGCAGATAGTGAAAAAATTACTAATACAAAATAAACAAGGTGATATAAAAAAGGATAAAGCTCTCGGCGTTGATCAATCCCCTAGGGAAAGCGCAATGCGTCCGACTTCATTAAGCATCGTTGGTGACTGAATGCTCATCTGGCCTTTACAATGACTCGTGGTGACCTACCGATCCATGCCGACTACAGAGGGATGGAAGGCTTGGTGGGCCCTGGACTCGGGAATCGATCCCAGGTGTATTGCAGGGCACCTTCGACCAATGCGCCACAAGTGACATGTTAAACATAGACACGTCAAAATAATAAAATTCAAACTACCGTTTGCAGAGGTGAGTGCTATTCTCGAATTCATCGAATAACTGCCTATGATGAAAGTAAGCATGCGAGAATATCCGGTAAACTCGACGACAAACAGATCCCAATTTCGACAAAGAGGATTCCTAAAACACTATTTGCCCAATTAACCATTAAATGTAAAGGGATTTTCGTCCCAGGTAATAATGACACATTACTTACCTTAATATTTATTCTACTGGGAAAGTATTTGTTACTATTAAGCAGCGAAGCTGCACCATCAAGTGTATGCCTTGTATAATCAATAGCGGAGCACTAAATGAGAGGTTTTCGGTACAAGCTACTTCCCTAAGAAAATTAGAAGATATACAGATAGAAAGGACAGACCTCCTTCGGATTTTTATGGGCAGCACAAAGGAAAATCCATTGTTCAGTTGCCGTCATCTGTATACAGGTTTCTGGACTACACTCTTCCTAAAACAAGGAGAATTCATAACAAATATAGGAAGTCAACTTAACAGAAGTAACAAAACAGAGCAAACAGCAAAACTCAGGAAGGAAACAGCTAGAAAACAACTAGAACCTCGTATTTTGGTAAAAACGGTCCAAAACATCAATTTTAAAAAACAGAGCTATCCAATTCGCTGTTTTCTTGACAAGAACATACGACGTTGTTACTTTACCACTTATTTATCGAAAAAAGCTGATGTATCGGCGGAATGCCTTCTTCAGAGCCTGGAAATGTCCAGTTAACTGCAACCTAATCAACAAGAATCCTCCATAACCTCAACAGAGAAACCACGTGACTCAGATTTCACTCGCATTGGAAACAAAACAGCTACTTCGTGCTCCTACGTCATCTTGACCTTTCCACGCTCTGAAGATCCCAAAGCCACCGAAACATCAGCTTTCGTGGATAAATAAACAGCACAGTAACAACCTTATGTGTGCTTGTCAAGAAAACGGCAAATTACTGACCGATGTCGTGGTTAACAGAAAGTCGGCCTTAGGAATTAGAGCTATAAAAATTGCGAAAAGAAGTAATGATGATGACAATGCTATAGACCGTAGTGTGCAGTGATTATGGGGGTAATAAATGAGGACAAAAGATAAAGCTCTCAACGTTGATCAATCCGTTAGAGATGCGCTATGCATTCATCTTCATTAAGCATCGTTGGTGGTGATTGAATGCGCATCTGGCCTTTACAATGACACGCAGTGGCCTACCGTTGTATCGAGCTAGTGCTGCTATTCTCCTAGACAACTTTGGTACCAATTTGCCGAACCTAGGGGATGGAGGGCTTGGTGAGCCTGGGGGGCGGGGATCGATCCCATGTGTATTGCACGGTGTCTTCGATCACTGCGTTACACGCGTTCCTATGGGGGACAATACAACTCGTTAGTAATAAAAAAGAAAGCCAGCCAAAAAAAGCCTGCATACCTGCAGCATGAATGCCAAGCCATTAAGCTGTAAGCAGAACTGTCGAAGATGTTCATATTTCCAAACTCCATCGTCAAGATCGGGAGGTGGTGTGAGAATCAAGTCTGAATTGAACCATATGATTGAAAAGATATCTAGATGGCTTGTTTTCACTAATAGTGTAGCCCCATCTACATTTTCATCCTAAGAATTTTGTTATCCAGGCAATATTCTTCTTCGAGTTCCTTAGTTCCCAGGTCGTTACCACGGATAGGTCGCGGGCATCGGTTGAAGCGGAGTCGCTGCTTCGGTATTAAACTTTTTCAAGAACAATAACGATTCTGAGTAAAAAGTTTGATACAGCTACCCGTACGAAGATATGAAACACTTCTGCGACCCGAATGAACTCCCAGAGAGGTGAACCATCTGTTTGCTGACGCATCTACAATGATATGATACCCAGAAACACCTCATTACGAAGTTGAGGCGATAAACAACACAGGATGGAAGCAACTAGAGGAAGTTAAGAGACAAGTACATGCCTGAACCTGCAAAGAAAAAAATAGAAAAGCAAGCGTCTATACATGCGAAGGACATACCAATATCAGAAGGGCTCTGTTGAATAGTTTGTTGGATGTATTGCTGAACATTCAGTGTAGAGTCCATGTCATCGAATGACATAGGTGGCCACTTACACCAGTCCTGAAACAATAGGACGTAGCAGGAACAGATCTAATGACCATATACTATCAGGGAGCTTAAGCTTCCCATAGAGACCACAACGGAGTCTCACATTCTAGTGCAACATCACCACTAGACCGACACCTTCCTGGTTCTTTATATCTTTCGCAATTTATTTCACATGACGAAATTTTCTTCGAGACTAAAACTCCATTGTGTTGTTCAGATTGACATGAGGAATGAGAACGGATGTACTTTCGGCCAGAAAAATCGGTATTGCACTAGCTATTGCACTAGTTCCATTTGTATTCTAAAACATAGTTGCCCAGTAAATATTAAAGGAAACACTAACGTCTCTTTTCGTTCCCGGATCGTTCCGTCGAAAAACGCGTGGCTGATCAGTGGCTTGAACGGTCATCGGGAACTGCCCTAAAGTGGAGACGTCAGAGTGAACAACAAATGCAGAGCGCTTAGAGTGGAGAAAAGGCAGTATTATGAGTATTCCGATCGCCGATCAATATCTGAGAAACAAATCAATCCAGAAAGTGATCTGGAAGTAGGAGGCAAGCACACGACGAGCCGGCCGGGACGAAGCCGGCCAAGCACGCGCTCGACCCGCTCGACTCACCCGGTTCGCCACGCCACCACAGCGGTGTTCTACGGCTCACTGTTATTCAGTTGGTTCATAAAACATGATCGTCCACATCACAAACTTCCTGTTGTAAGTGTAGGCTACTTATTGGTTTTGTACAACGACATCTACTTGCATTGAGATGCTCTAGTGAGGTTGTTAGCTCTATTCGTGAATTTTTTCTCTTAGAGCACGTTATTTGGTACATAACGGTCAATGCCTAACCGAACGTGCCGGCACCGTGATGCGAACGCTAACCCTGCTTTTCTTCTTATCTCTTATTTCACTTCATTATGATGTTCCTAAGTGTATTTTTTCCTAGTATTACTAGTAAGAGAGTATTATTCCCATTTGTCCACTTTCGGTGCTGAACGACACTGGGTTTGATTAACACACTTGTTCAAGAAACTTCCTTAATTCTTCATTCAACTTTCTGTCTCAACTTCCTTTTTTTTCAAAAAATTAGCCCAATTTTAGACTTGTGTTGTTGTATAAACAGTCAAATGAACACAAGGACGTACCACAACATCATTGCGCGGCAAAGCAAACCACTGAAAAGGTGCATTGAAACCAATGCGCATAGTCGATTTCATATTAACGAACCCTAGTACGAATTCAATGCAGTGATTCCTGAGACGTGGAAGCTATACATGTTTGTTAATTACCAACTTGCCTATTGGAAGATTTGATCGGATAGTTACAGAATATCCCTAGGATTTTTTAAGTCTAAGTCGTTTGGTTTTCGCGAGCTTATTCAGCATATCACCTAGTTGGTTTTGAAGGTTTTCCGACCGAAACAACCTCCACTACTGGAAAGAGCCGACGGCGTTACTGTTTGCGACAGATTTTGTTCGTTCGGACGTAAAAGTGAGGATTGAGGGTGTTTTGTTAATGTCCAAATTGTTGAGTGAATACAGTCTTAATGTTAATTTTTTATTTACTTCCTATTACAATTTTTCATGACAGGTATTATGTGTGACCCAACCACAATGATTCTGAGATAGGCGAATGAACGCGCTGTTATCCTTTCCGGGGGCTAACGCGTTCACCACCACACCACGTGGGTTCTTCGTTTCGCCTGTCTCCCAGCTACTACTATTGATCAGTGCCATCAGCAATCACCCGTCGGCGGGATTGGTTGAGTCACACGTAACGCCTTGGCATGAAAGATTGTTATAGGCAGTAAATAAAAATTAAGCATTGTGATTTACACTAAAGCCTCAGCTTAATTGGGTTCATTGCCGATCTGAGCTCCCGAGATCAATCCCGTTGACGGGTAGTTGCTGATGGCATTGATCGATAGAACTAGCTGAGAGGCAGACCAAACGAAGGACCCGCATGGTGTGGTGGTAAACGCGTTAGCCCCCGCTAAGGGTAATAGCGACTTCGTTCCTCGCCGCAGACACCTGCGGTCCGGAATTTTGCAAATATCTCAGCATCATTGTGGTCGAATACAGTCTATTTTCGATATTCTTGTTGAGGAAACACGAGGTTTATTCTTTGTCTCGGTAAAGTTGATGTTTCAGCGGATTTCGCCTTCTTTAGAGCCGCGAAGGGTATTTTGATGTGAAATTTATTATGCCAGACGCTTCAATTACAGAAACGCAAGTGAGTTATGTTTCTCTTCGTGTTATTGAAGCGTTTGAGGCAATAAATTGCGTGTCAGTATATCCTTCCAGACTCTGAAGAAGGCGGTACTGCCGAAATGTTAGCTTTACCGGGACAAAGAATAAACTAACACGTCGTGTTTGCTCAACAGGAATAAGGAGAACTATTTGGTCAATGCCGAGGTTAGTAGAAAGTCGGTCGTGGGAATATTTTATTTGATTATATCAATTCTGGCAACACCAATTGCCCTTTTACGAAGAGTGTAACTTTCGATTATTGAGTTCTTTGAGCGACAGTCAGTCGCTACTGATACTACTTACCTTACTCGAAGGACGTTTCTATCTGTTTTATGAGGTGAATCGATTAATCCGACGATGAAGTTTAGCACATTCTCTCGGATTTCAGGCCGCACGTTGTCAAGCGTGCGACTCAAGTCGACTGAAGGCCGTAGTGCGACGTCTTGGGCTCTTCAGACTCTCCCAACTCTCCATCCAGCCCCTTCTGTCTACGTCATTGCCTTTATGTGAGCCTAAGCATAACAGTAATGGACACTAAAGCGGCTGGCAGCGTAAACAACGAATGCGGTAAGTTGACGAATGTTTAGACCAGTGAGAACTGAGACAGTCTTGTGAACATTTCCATAATCCGTTTTTAATTTCGCTGCAGTTTTTTCAAATAATACATGTTAACAGTTCCCAAGATCAACGAGAAGATTTCTATTAGCCTCGGTGTCGGATAATAAATATCTCGTTCTCTTTTCAATCGATCACATTTTCAATCGATTTTCAGCAATCGCGAGGTTGCTATTCAGCACACGTTAACTTTCGTACAGAAAGAACACATACAAAAAACACAACGGTAGCTGACGCTCGGGCGGTATCTCCTTCTTCAGAGGCCGGAAGAGTACACCGATATGTAATTTGCTAGGTTAAACGCTTCAACAGCACCAACAGAAGGATGAAAATCTGAATGATGATTACACGATCAACACCTTCTCGAAAAACCCTTTGTTTTTAGCTGCCTTCCACCGAGGAAGAACAGCTGCTTAGAGTCGCATATGGTTGATGACTGCACCGCACTTCATCAAAAATCAATTCTGAGATATGGGGCTAGATCACGTGTTATCTCTAGCCATTCTTCCTTGCTATTCATTCTCGGATTCTTAGCATTCATCAAAAACCCTCGAGAAGTTTGCGCGTTGGCTAAACGCGCGCTCTGAGGTATTGTCATGCCTCTCTGACCGGTGACTCTAGACTTTATTGGGGGCATAATTGACCGTTTTTTTGACTTCAATCTTCTCCTCATCTCTTGCGCAAACTCCTCGAGGGTTTTTGGATAAATGCCAGGAATCCGAGGATAAATAGCAGGCAAGCATGGCTAGAGATAACACGTGATCTAGCCCCGTATCTCAGAATTGATTTTTTGATGAGGTGCGATGCAGTCATCAACCATATGCGACTCTAAGCATCTGTTCTTCTTTGGTGGAAGGCGGGTGGAAAAACGGTGGGTTCTTCGAGAAGCTGCTGATCGTGTAATTATCGTTCAGATTTTCATCTTTCTGTTTGTGCAGTTGAAGGGTTTAACCTAGGAAGTTACGTATCGGTGTGCCCTTCCAGGCTGAGGAAGACGATGCTGCAGAAACGTCCACTACCATTGTGTTGTGTGCGTTCTTTTTTGCAAGGAAATAAACATGTGCTGAATAACAACCTGGCGATTGCTGAGAAAGAAAACGAGGTATTTATAACACATGTTAATGTGTGCTTTATATTCGTACTGGTAGAAATATAGAACGTTGTTCTAATGTTCATGGTATTGTAATATTTCCCGACAAATGTTCACTATTTTGCAATTGAAGATGTCTTACACAACGTAGGATATTTTTTCAGTTAAAGCTTATGGATTCATCTCGTTTCTGCTTTCCGGATGATGGCTGCCCTATGCATCATGACTTTGTAAGCTTTCTATGTTACTTAATTTAAGCACCGTGTGTTTCTTCTGTTCTATAAGCGAAGATATCAATTTTCCGAGGATTTCTGATGATACATTTCAAAACCACCGATGCCGATGGTGAAATGGTAGTTATGCTGTTCGGTACGAGCAAGGCGCTGTTGATTCGAACTCGTTCTTTATCCAAAAAAAAAACCTCCTATCCAGCGATCAAGAAAATGCTGTCGGGTACTCTGGGATCAGTAAGAATCTCTCCAATTCACAGGAAATGGCGCCTGCTTTGACGTAGATTTGGAAACGCCTTAGAGGATTTTAGCGGACACGGCCGTGCCCGAATCCCACGGAGAATCGATTCGATCAACATTCGACGACATTTGTGACGAAGACGACAAAATCCTCAAGCAGAAGCCCAACATACACGCATGGTTCCAAAACTTTCGCGGCAAATGGATACGAGGTAGCGAATCAACTGCAAGAAGTGCTGGAATTCGTACATATATGGTGTAACCTCGTGTAAAGCGAAGTAAATTTCAGTCTATTAAAAGTACCACACAGTTATTCATTTGTGATAAAGGGGAACATGCAAAGGATGATACTGGAAGCAAAGAAATACTTTTACTTAGTAAGAGTTAAGTGCAATTGCTCCTGTTTCGCAATTTTGCTAACGATTTCTAGAGGTACACGTTGATGTTTAGGGTAGTCACCATAGTCAAGAAGCTGGCAGTAAGCTGTTTGCCAAAGACCTTTGTTTAAGGATCGTATTCTGCACACTTATGAGACGATTTATCGAGATATTGAGGCAAATCCGATTGAAATGAAGATGAAAGAAACTGATTTTATCGAGGTGTTCGGTTTTTTTCATAATTTCTTTTTACGGTTTATGTTGTGCACTGTTTAAAAGGGATGCAGTAGCGCAGTAGTTAATGATGGTGTTCATCAAGAAGCAAGGTCCTTGTTCAACTTGCTCCCCAATTACCCTCTCCCTCAATCCACGTGGGAACGCCTCAGCTCGGCTAGTTCCAAGATTGCAAGGGGAATTGACTCGACCAGAGTTCTAGAATTCAGAATTCTAGGAATTCTACGACTTTCATAAAGAAGACGAATCACGAAATAGTCATGCAGCGGCCGAAGCAACTTGCGAAATGTTCGAAGACATTTGTGGACGATGAACGCGAGGAAAATGAATTGAATACAAGCAAGAAGTCCCTCACGAGTTCCACCTGGTGTTCCTTCTTCCTGGGTGTCGGGCTGTGATATAGAGCGGGGGGTAGGGTCTACGAAACTGAGTCTGGCGTTTCCATCAAAAAACCTAGCTAAGAGTATACCGATGTCAGGATCCAACACCGTTCTGGTATCAAATTAGTCGCATGGTGGCAAATCTTCTTTTGATCAACAAGGAATGCAGTTGCCTGTGGTGGTGACGACTTGCGACAGGCTTTGGCCATTCTGACCTGGGTTTCTAGGGAACTACAATGGATAAACCAGCAATTTTAAAAAGTGGGGATTAAACTGCGGTTCCCACAACTATTGAGGACAGGCCATCCAATTATCCAACTAATATTACAAGAGGTCTAGGGACCGTCGCAGTAGATGTGATTACGGGTTATGCAAAATAAAGAAATAAATACTGGATACACCATCGTAAGGTGTTGTACTACACCGGAGAAGATTGTTAAGAACTGATCTTGATTCTGTTGTGGAGAAGTTGTCATGTTTTGGTTGTAATACGGCTGTGACTTCGACCCATGTTCGTATATTTCAACTAGTAGTGTTATATTGCCCTTCCAACGGCTTACCGCCTCATCGTAGCTGGGAGGCGTTCCTGGGTGTGGGACTAAGATGTACACCAGGGGGATTCATTCATCCCACCAGCTGGACCTCCCAAGCTGAGAGGAAGTTCGGAATTTCCATCAGGAAGCCCAGCTAAGAGTAAGCCAACGATAGGATCCACCACCGTTTTCGTATCAAATTAGTCGCATGGTGGCAAATCTCGCTCTGATTCACAAAGGCGGCGACTGACTGTGGTGGCAACGACCTGGGGCAATTTTTGGCTACGCTGACCTCGGGACTTCAGGGAACCATGATGGCTTAACTAGCAAAACTCTAAAAAGGAGCACAGGCAATCCAACTATCCAAGTATCCAAGTAGTGTTATGTTGCAGCATGATCATGATGAAGTGGTCAGTAAGCCGGCATTCTTCACCCCTCCCCTTCAGCATCAACGTAATGAATTCGTACGTAACAAAATTGAATTTCATATGGAGCGTACGGGACAGAAATTTCGCAAAGTCAGTTACAGTTCAATTCATTCATCTCACTTTTGTCGTTTGTAATCAAATATCAATTAACATAATTCCAAATGTCTTTTTCTATATTGGGCATGCGTTTTCCTCAACTCTTTATTTACAATGAGCGAACGGAAGAGTAAGGAAACAGCTTGTGCTGCTTAAGTTGGCCGTTCTTGGCTGTGGTTCGTTATCATTGGAGCGATTCTTGATGACGTCGCTGGGTGGAATGGGAATCGAGCGAGTATTATCTGTCGATATCGATGAAGATGAACTAGCTAAAGGTTTAAAATTACTCAAGTAAGGTAGACTTTTTCTACAATATTTATATCTAGATTCTTGTTAGTACGAATACTTTTCAAATTGTAATGGACATAATCCTTGGTAGTGAGTCTTGTGTGGCGTACCAATTTAGGAGAAATTACATGCAGGTGAGCATGTGGAAAGTACTGAAATCATTGAATGAAAGTACTAAAGTTAGGTCACGACAACGAATATACTTTAGGTCAACCGAACGTCATTGTGAGAGGATCATATGCAATTCATTCTCGTTTCCAGTACTGCTGGAAATCTACCAAGGTATATGTATCCACTTTAATTTTTTAATTTGCGATGTCTTGCGGTTGTTGTCCATGTTCGCGGCCCACTTATTTTTTGATGTTTTGGCGTATGCTTTAGCATCCTGATACTGCCAGTTACAATTCCGGATTCATTCCTCCTTAGTTATAACAGGATACCTTGGTTGCACTCCCTGGATGACTTAGCGAACCCCCATCGCGCCTCCGCTTTGTCCGTTTATTATCCAGGATTCAATGGCGCACTTGGAGAAAGAACGGATTCTGAAGTGAGGTTGACGCGAACCTGACTTATCTTCTTCGTTGTATTTTCTGATCACACTGAGCCGCTGACTTCATTCTGTTAATCCGATTGGAGTTAGCTAATTCATCATGCTAAACTCCCAACTTCATATGCTCCCAGCTGGAGATTTGGAGGTATTTGTTCTGCCGAGCGTGAGTGGGGATCAGGTACAAATCTGTTTTTATGAATGTCGTTTCCATTCTTCTCCTAATGATTGGTATTTCGAACTTGATGCTGGAATCTTCAAGAATTTGTTCCGCTTTTTCCTTATAAGAATGGCAATGTCAACGAAGCGGAAATGTTTTAATTCCTGGTTATTGATTTCCACTATTATGTTATTCTACTCTTATTCTCTTTGAAGTTTTCGCAAGCAAAAGTTTTCTGCAAAATGGCATCGGTTTTTCGAATTCCTGTCTCTAATTTACCGATGCCGTCGTTATAAAAGGATAAAGCTCTCTGCCTTGATCAATGCCTGAAGAATGCGCCATGTATTCGACTCCACTAAGCATCGTTGGAGGTGACTGAATGCATATCTGGCCTTCACAATGACTCGCGGTGGTCTACCGATGTATTGAGTCAGTGCTACTATTCTCTCAGACAAGCCTGATACCAATTTGCCTACCCCGGAGGGATGGAAGGGTTGGTGACCCACGTGCGCGGGCATCGATCCCATGTGTGTGTATGTCGCAGGGGGCCGCCGGACCACTGCGCCACACGCACCACAACGTCGTTTTAGAATATGGGAAGTCGTTATAGAATGGTAAAATTCTGGTAGTGAAGTTGTTATATGACACGTGAGAAGTCCCTTTTTTACTGAGCAGAGGCGTCCTAGTTGTTTACAGTTTCCACGTCAGCTTGTCTCAGCTGAGTCAATGACCTTTTCTAAATCAGTAGAAGCGAAATAAAGCAGTGCATTGTATTCTCCTTACACATCGGTGATTTTCCTAATAGTCTGGATTTTATGCATTGTGCTGAATCTTTGGTGGGAATACGATTACGCACGTGGCTGTCCTATGTCTAATGTTTCATGAATTCTGTTGAGGACGGTTCAGGTTAAGTGCTTGTAGAGAGCAAGCAGTAGGTAGGTTGTGGATAGTAGCAAATGTTATATACGTCACAGTTTTAGCTGCTTGTTTTCCTTTCAGCCATGCTTTTGACGAGTAATGCTTAAAGTCTAGGCTACTGTGTTTTTGGGGAGTGCCTGCATATACTTTTTCTAAGCTTTATGTCTTCAGCAAGCGCTGCTGTTCTTTCTTTAAGATTTTCTTGTTACCACTTCTCTTCAAGATTTCGTGTGCTCGAATTTTAGCAGTTGTTTGCGACATAGCGAGAAATGTGAAGTTTTTTTAAATTCTGGAGTGTGTCGGGGGCTTTTAAATCGCTTGCCTTCTTAGCCGTGTCATAAACGAGTTTGTTAAATCGACTTTGTTATTCATCCACATAAGCGATCACTATTTTAGTAAAAAAAAGAGGACAAAGCCCGGAGCCAGCACTGATCACTATTCTCGTGTCAACAACTTAGCATACTTGGGTTGCATCATATGGACGTTACTACAGTTTTTTTGAGGCTTTAAGGGCCCAAGAATCCTGAAGATTTCGCAGCTTAATCGCACTCCTCTCACTCTAAGTTGATATGGTTAGGGATCTTTTAATGTTAATGTTAAAGGAATTTTTTTAGTGCTATGAATGAGTGGTTAACAACATCGGGTTCTGTAAGCTTGGAGTGTACTCAGCGAAAGAATATGAGGTTTTCATGAAGAAAACATGGTACTATTGTATTGGAGACAGCACCTAGACGCCATCTATGCACTTTCCAGTTAATATTTTCTTCGGTTGTTGAGCTACCACGTGGTGGTTACAAAAGTCTCATTGGGCCAACGTTTCGGTGCCTTCTCCTTCTTAAGAGCTGAAATGATCCAAATCGATTATCCACAGCCGTTGCACTAAGACATTGTTGCGTAAAATGTAGGTGAGCCGCGTGGAAGCACTACGGTATTATGCGTGACTGTAGGTATTTGTATATGGAAGGCATAAATTAACCTGGTTTGGTAGGGATAATGAGATCGTTCTCTAAATCCACGTGCGTTTCTGTTTATCGCTCATGGCTAGCATTAAGCCCTCGATCCGCCAATGGGGGATATGCCGTGTAACCTTACGATTAACTTACTCGAGACCCCATACATAAATAAAATCCGTGAATCCTGCTACTTAGCAAGTGAATTTAGGTGATATTCTTGAACACGATGAGCGTCTCACTGGCACTGCATGTGTGTGCTCTACGGAAGTGTACGTTTCTCTTTTTCAAGACAAACAATCATGACCTTTCGTAAATTAATTGCTAAGCTAATTTCCAACTTTCTATGGAAAGGAAGTGAGCAGAGCCTAAAACATAACTCGTTACAAAAGGAAATAGAATTTGGTTGGCTTCAGCACTCTTAGCTGAGGGGCGATTTCTTTAGATGCGAAAGGTTTCTCATAATAAGTAATACATAAAAATAAGCGATAGAGCCATCAAGCAATATTTTATTACACGATCGTGGTCTTTGTATAAGTTGACTATACCATATCGTGAAAGTGGTAGACTTTAGCGTGGAACATATTCCTAAAGCAGACGCAACACGATTCGTTCGGTCAGTGCTTCTGAATGTTCAGCCAGAATTATTCATCATTTCAACACCAAATCATGACTATAACGAAGCTTTTGGTCTTCCACGTGGCCAGTTTCGCCACGATGATCACAAGTTCGAGTTTTCTCGACAGGATTTTCGATTGTGGTTGCACGGAATTATCAGTGAGTTTGCGTCCCTTTATGACTATGAGGTCGATTATGTAGGAAATGTTCATAGTGAGTATGAAAAGTTTAGAAGATTTTATCTTATTTTCTTTCTGGAGTAATTGGTCATAAACTGTTTATCGTTCTATTCGGTCTCTTCCAGGAGCTATTCATTAGTTTTAACGTGAAATTCTCGTTAGATATCGAGGTTGATTTCCTTTGTATGAACCAAGCACTAACCAACTCCATGCGAATTTTAAAGACTTCACTCGTCTTGGAGGTGCTACGCAATTTGGGACAATTTTTCGAAAGCAAATAAGTTTGGTGCAGATGGTACAACACCCTAGCGCAAAGGTTTATAAAAAGGTTCGATTTCCGTGCCGTTTCGGGCTCATTTCAGTGCAATATAGTTGAAAACTCTGTCAGCCCTGCTGTTTTAGGTTGGAGAAACGGTTTTAAAAAATTCCCTATTTATACTGGAGCGCGAAACGATAAAGCAAGGGTTCATACTTTGGTTGCAGAATAACAAACTACTGAGAGATCGTTTGATTCAGGTTAGTGCGTTTTTTTTATGGCAAAGGTTTTCGTGTTAGTATCCATATGTTGCAAGTTTTTCAGAGTCCCATCGGTAGTTTTTGGCGAGTGGACGTGGGTGAGGTCATGCAAAATGTTAAACTTCCAGCAGAACTGAAGAGCCAACTCGATAATAGGACGATAGTGTAAGATTAATAGTCATTTCGACGTATAAATATGACGTTTTTCCTCTTGAGGAAACTAGCTTGTATTGCCACGGTTATTCATAAATTATTTAGGTATTAAATGTAGAAGCCTCCCAGTGGTTTACCGCCTTATCGTGGCTGTGAGGTGTTCCTAGGTGTCGGGCTTCGATGTACAGCGGTAGTATTCGTCCCCATGGCAGAGTCGCCCAAGCTGAGTCCGGCGTTTCCATTGCATCGGGAAGTCCTTCTTAGAGTAAATCAATATCAGGATCTGTCACTCTCCTAGTACCAAATTAGCCGCATGGTGGCAAATCTCCCTTTGATCGACAAGGACGGCGACTGTCTGGGGTGGTGACGAGCTGACTGTCTGGGGTGGTGACGAGCTGGGGCAGACTTTGGCGTGGCTGACCTCGGGATTTCAGGGAACCACAGTAGCTTAACCAGCAAGTCTTTGATGGGTGGTGATCATGCTGGGGCTCACACAACCAGTGAGGACGGGCTGTCCAAGTATCTAAGGAAGTAAGTATTAAATGTAGAAGAGTGTAGTATTCTAACCACTTACTCACTCGAAGTCCTTTCATATTTCTACGATGGTGATTTGATACAAGGCAGTTGTTCAGAGAAACGTTGCGGTTTCTATGCAAGGGACGAGTTATCACTGAGTATTATAACTGCGAATTTTGCTTAAACATTCCTCACCATGTGACAGGGGACAAACTTATTGAAGTCTTGACTTCCGACGCAGCGTAAGCGTTTTGCTGTAATGTTTAGTTGTTTGCTGTAATGTTTAGTTGTTGATTTGTTTACTTTTAACTCACTTTTTTCTCATAGATTTTTTCCCTGTGGATTTTCCCCGTGAAGTTCTTCAACATTGTGATTTAGTAGTACACATGAGTTCTTTTGTTCTAAGGGACTGTTTGCTTCATTAATCTTCATCTCGTCATTGCACTCGTTACGGATTTACGAACTCTATAGTTTACAGTAAATTTGAACTTTTTATGTTCTTGTGACATGGGCTGCTTATCTTTTTTCTCGTGGCAATGGGAATAGCTTTGTTGGAAAAGTAATGATCTGTTGTGCTTTGGGAAAGGAATTTACGTGAGAGGTGTCAGTATCATCATTGATTTTCTGGTAAGTTAGCCTATTGGGGTAATAGTTTTCAACTTAAGGTTTCGTATTTTGTGAAATCGTGTTTGGTATCGGTTTAATGAGTTTAGTTCCATCTGTTCTAATTTTTTTTCTGAAGCACTGTAATTGTTACTTTATTGTTTTTTATACTAAATCTTACATACTGTTGCTTGTATTTCTTTCCTACGATTGCAGGTCGATATTATGGTAACTAGCAGAGTTGATGGTTACATTTTTGATTGTTTTTGGCTATTGTAGACTCTTGAGCCATGGAATTGAGTTGATGTTAGTAGGAATGGCTCAGTGTATTAATAAATGTTGTAATAATAACCTCATGCTTGCTCATCAAGAATAACAGAGAAATGGTTTTGTAGGAAAACTAGTGGTTTGCTATGCCTTCGGAAAGGCTGAATTTACACGAGAAATGCCGCTGTCATCACTGGTTTTCTTGCGTAGAGCTTGAGACAAGTAGCGCAGTGGTAGTAGTGGCAATCATCAGCTGGCACGTTGCTGGTTCAACCCTCACGCCGAGATCACCAATGCTCTCATCCCTCCGGGGTCGGAAGATTTGTACCACATACATTTGTTTAGGAAAGAATCACTCTTTGCAATCCAAGTGGTAGCGTTCTAACCCGGCTACTTCAGGAATCCAGAGAGAACCGATTGGACCATCATTCGATGACATCCATGATGAAAAGGAAATCTTCAATCTGCAGGCGAACCCATACGCAAAGAAAGTTAGCAGACCTTCGTGGGTGACGAATGCGAGGGAACGAATCGAATGGTAGAAATGCTGGGATTCGTACAAATGACGTGAAGACGAGTTATATAAAATATAAGAAAAAGCCATTGAATTGGATGCCATCATACGTCCGTAGAAGAATGGGTTGTTTGTTGCTTAGTGTTATTCTCATAATAACTAGGACAAGTTCACCTCATGTTTATGAATGGGAAGGGCTGTTTACATTCTAAGTAGAACTTAGTAAAAATGGTCCACGCTAGCTAGACGACAGAAAAGGTTGTTCAGTATGACTAGTGTATTCGATTCTAGCATATACCCTTGTTAGGCGTGCAAATCAATCGACGGCTTCTGTGGGATTCCAGTCGCTTGTTGCCGAGCGCGGTCTGAAAAAATTTGAAATGACGAGATAAATATTTAATTTATCTCGTAGCTATTTATCCTCATACTACCACAGGGCGGACAAGTGTAATGTGGTGATTAGAGGTACACTGCAAAACACAGAGTCATTAGTTCGACTCTGCGCTCTGGTTGGGTCCTTTTCCCTATCCGAGCTTGGCAAATTGGTATAGCATCTTCTTTGAAGGTTAAAACACTATCCTGATGCACTGGTCATTGTCATCCCGACAAGTCATTGTGTAAGTTAATGGAGACTTACTGATTTGTTTTCGCTGTCTTCGTTGAATTCGATCCATATCAATGATGTCCTGTTTGACAAGTATATACCATAGAGAGTAAAGAGAAAATACGATTAATAGTACTGTTAGTAGGCGCTGAATTGAAGTAATCAGTGACATTTATCCGGCCGGTTATGCAGCAATGTTAGGTGAAAATGATGTGATCCGGAATCGGAATCCACGTAGTGGTGGCAGCGTTCATAGTCATATACATGCATAAGGAACCGTACGGTCACTCATCATGTGAAACTTTAGAGTAGGTATATAGTATGAATGATTCAAACTCTTATGTCGCACTTGCCGAGATTCTTCTTCACCATCGATAACTCTGGCCTTACGCGTCCGTACGCATTGACATCAATGTGTGATACTTTCACTTGTCTATCTTGCTTAAGACATTTCTTTTTGGAATACTTTTTAGTGTTCGATCGATGGCTTATCAAGCACAGAGGCTATGCAGCAGACGTCGTCTATAGAAACTATTATGTGTTACACTTAATAGTTTACAAAAACCTTCCAACGGTTTACCACCTTAACGTGGCTGGGAGGTGTTCTTGGGTGTCGGACTGCGATGTACAGTGGGGAGTTCATCCCCTGGAAGGGTCTCCCAAGCTAAAAAGAGTCGGGCGTTTCCATCAGAAACCCATTTAAGAGTAAACCAATACCAGGCTCCACCACCGTCCTGGTATGAAACTAGTCGCATGGTGGCAAATTTCCTCCTGTTCCGCAAGAGCGACCTGTGGTGGTGACGACCTGGAGAAGGCTTTGGCCAGGCTGACCTTGGCACTCCAGGGAACCACGGTGAGTAAACCACCGAGACTCCGACAAAATGGAGATTATGCTGTGAGCCAGCACAACCAATGAGGGCGGACCATCCAAGTATCGCAGTATCGAAGTTTACAAAAAGCCATTTTTCGGAGAGCTTCGTTGTCTAGTTTTATTATTGGTGCTATTAATAAAGAAAAAAATGAATAGAATTTGAAAAACTTGAGGCAGTCCCTAGTTTCTCGAGAAATATTGACCATCAGCATGGAAAGTTGTCGTCATTACAATCTGTTATTACGGATCGTTTATTACTTCATTTCATGTCTATTCATCAACAGCCAGTTGATAAATTTGTTCGGTGTAAATGATGCTATATTCAGGTAGAGAACAACAAGGGCCAATGATAACGCTTCGTACTTAATTGTGGTTCATCTGGGGCTCTTAATTGAATATATATCGAACGACTTATGTATCACAGATCTCATGGATCGCACATCGAGCCTGCATCACAGAAAAACTCACTTTCACTTAGAATAGAAAATGTCTGAAAGTTTGGTGTAGTAGAACATAACGAGAATGAAAATCGTCTAGCTAATCTACCGGTGCAATCTTAGTCTAATATGCATATTAAATTTAAAAGAAAGCAGTAAGTCACTGGTGTACATGGAAGTAATCTAACAGCAAGGAACCGATCACATCATGACAAGGATTGCACCTACCAGACATGTGAGCTTCGCTGGAATTTCTTCCGTATATGATTAGCCTGATGATCGCGTGTATGTCAGTACTTAGAGGTACCTTGAAACACATAGAAAGTATCGTTGGTTCAATCCCACGTCTCGGGCAAACGAAGCCACCAACACTCCGGGATTAGCGAGTAGTGTTTAACTCACTTGATTTCACTCAATGGGATTATGAAGCCTCAAATATGGCTAGAAATATGTTTACGTACGTAGGGATCTGTAATTACTTGAATTGCGATATCGCTGAAATGTAAGTCACAATGCATAACTTTTTATTCAACGCCCACAACTTTTTTTCCCATGGCAGGGTATTATGTGAAATACGATCACGATGAAAATGGGATATTTGCAATACCTAGACCTCAGGCCAGATCGAACCGCAGCTACCCTTTCCGAGTGGTACCGTGTTAGCCACTGCCCTTCTGAGCTCTTGCTCTGCATTTCCCTCAGCCAGTCTTTTCATCCCTAACGGTTCCATAAGCAATCACCAATCAATGGGAATGGTCTGGGAAGCACAGATCGGCAATGAACGCAGTTAAGTTGGGGCTGCAGTGGAAATCACAATGTACATTGTGATTTCCACTGCAGCCCCAGCTTAACTGCGTTCATTGCCGATCTGTGCTTTTCAAATAATTCCTGTTGATGGATGATTACTGATGCCACCGTTAGGGTGGAGAATTGCTGGAAAGCCAAAGCAAGGGCCTCATTGATGCAGTGGGTAACAAGGGACTCCCGGAAGTGTATTCACGGCTTCGAATCTGAGCAGATGCGTTAGTTTTGCAAATAACTCAACTTTATTATGGTAAGTCACAATGTTGTTGCCATCCTTGTGCACGCTTTTTAATGAACAAACATACTAGGATACGGTGCTCACCATATTATACCATTGTATACGTTTAATAACATGAATGTTCTATCCAGCATTTCATCTCCCACAATTCCTGCACCGATGTCATCTACGCCCTCCGGAGAAAAATCACTTTGGTCTGTTCATTCTGAAGTTCAATCTGTAGTCATAGGCACGAAGAGCAGCATACCTCCAGTGAATGAGAACATAACGGCAGAAATCCTTTGAGCTTTAGTCCTAGTTCTATGTGGAGCTCTCACAATGCACATAACCACAATACCCTAAACATAAAGGAATCCCTGGCTATAAATTTCTTCATAAATGTTCATTTTATACTGCACAGCTCGAATAAAGAGATCATTAAAAATCCCGCCCAATATTCATCACTTAATCATCCTACACAACTTCCACGAAGGCTTAGATGTATATCGAGAACTATTTCTATGTAGGATTACCATAAGTATTTTGTTCCACAAATTACATCTAACCTATAGTTGGTGGGTTCCCAGAAGTGTACTCGTAATTCGGTTTTTACTCTATGGAGACGGGGTTTCCGTGTGGAACCCTCGTCACCTCACCACTAAGTATTGTTGGTCTGAGTGCAAATCATTAACAACAAAAATGTGGTGCCCATAAAGGATAACTAAAGGATAAAGCTCTCGGCGCTGATCAATCCCTGAGGGATGCGCCATGCATTCGATTTCATTGAGCATCATTTGGAGGTGATTGAATGCATATCTGGCCTTTACAATGACTCGCGGTGGCTTAGCCATGTACCGAGCCAATGCTGCTATCCTCCAGACAAGTCTGCTACCAATTTACCGACCCCGGAGAGATGGAAGGCTTGATGGGCCATGGGCACGGGGATCGATTCCATGTGTGTGCTGTAGGGCGCCTCCGACCACTGCATGCTTTGCCTTTCTGCCAGGCAGTTTTTTACTCTATCAGTACTATCAGCAATCATCCGCCAGCGAGAAGGATCTAGGATGCATAAGTCGACATTGAACTTAATTAAGCTGAAGCTGTAGTCGCGATCAGAATTTCTTAACTTTTTATTTAGTTCCTATTCTATCATAATCTTTCTACAACATATGAAGAGGCTGTGATTCCGAACACATCAGAAATGAACTTGTTCAAAGCTACAACGAGAGTCGTTTTTGGATCATTGCGACTATTTTCCTTCCTATTCCCCCCTTATATTGTGTGAAACGAGTGAATGGTACGCGCATTTCACTCTTTTAGTGTTTTACAAGGGGGCGTGTGTAGCGCAGTGGTCGAAGGGGCCCTGCAATAGACTTGAGATCGATCTCCGCTCCCACGGCTCACCAAGCCCTCCATCCCTTTGGAGCTGGTAAATTGGTACCAGACTTGTCCGAGAGGATATCAGCACTGGGTCAATATATTCGTAGGCACCGCGAGTCATTGTAAAGGGCAGATATGCATTCAGTGACCTCCAAACGATGCTTAATGAAATTGAATGCATTGGCAATATCCCTCCGGGATTGATGAACTCCGAGAGCTTTACCCTTTCATTGTTTTTACAATATCTAATTCCACCTATAGTTTAAACAAACACGTCTTTTCTACCATTTGGTTACGCAGACATTTTTGTAGTATGTTATAGGTCGCAACTGCGTATTGCATGTGATTGTAGGTAAGGATTAAGAATAACAAATTGATTATATGCAGGAAGTGGTAAGTGTTGATTATATGTAAGAGGTACAAATCCTATGCAAAAGGGAAATTTCCAATCTATGATGGTCTTAGAAGTTGCAGACTGTTAAGGAAACTTTTTAAAGCACAACTTTTGCAGCACCACTAAGATGTTAAGAATGAGTGATGAGTTAAGAAAATGCATTCTTTCCAAGGAGTTGCTATACACAGTGATGAATACATGCTCTAGCAAGATACATACCATATAGGACATATACTTTTCGTAGAAGTTCTTTCTAGAAGTTGTACATTGTCAAATAAATGTTTTCTAGTTTATTGTTTACAACTTCGCTGAGAAGAAGCAGAAGCTACAAATGTGCACTCATGCAAGCAATTAGTTTACGAATTGATAAATGTGCACTTTGTGCACCCCAGGCCTTTTCCATACTATGGATACGTTTGTAGAAGTCTCACTGATCAAATTCCATCTTTTCACGATGATAAAGCGTCCCTAAGCACCAAAAGTTACTGTCTAAGTACACCCACCACTACCCGCTGTAGAATTCAAGCCGACAATCTAACTCGTCGGAGAACGGCTTGTCTGAAATACAGTGCACTGAAAACTTTAGTACAAAATCTGTGTTCGACAAGCTATCGTCTGGCTTTGCAACTAGTCTAGCGGAAGCGTAATAAACCAACGAAAAATGTGTGCATCGAAATCAATATGCATGGTCCGTAGATTCGGCCATTTTATACATTGGAACCAATGCTTTTCGCGAAAGGTCCATTGCAACCATTATCTTTGCAAGGGATGCATTGTACTCGATGCATGGCTAAATTCTTTTTTTCATTCAATAACTCTGTTGAAAATACAACCACAGCGATACCCAGATCTTTGCAAAACCTGGATCTCAAGCCAGAAAGAAACACAGTGAGATGACCGCAAATGAAGACCCTCAGTGGTGTAGTGGGTAACACGTGTACCCCCCCCAAAAAGGTAGTCATAGGTTTGAATCTGGTCTGCGATTCAGGTTTTGCAAATATCTTAGTATCATTGTGGTTATTTTTTCAGATAATACCTTGCCGTGAAAGAACTAACAGGCGGTAAAGAGGTTTTCATTCGGATGAAAGTATCCGTAGTATTTTCTTAAAAGAATTTAGACTAAATCAAATATTCTGGTTTTATATTAATGAATGACTCCACGTACTCGGCATTCCGATAGCAATATTCAACTATCTAAATTAAATGTGATAGTGAAATTACAACACTTACTAACTCATGGAATATTCGAAATACATAAACCAGGTTTCTGGGTTTCCAGGCTTCTTTGAAACTTTTTTTTTGTAAGACCCATCTTCACGTATACTGTGCAGATTCCAGCACTTCCCACATTGGATTCGTTTCCTCGCATCCAATGTCCACAAAGATCTTCCAACTTTCTACGTGTGGCTTCGGTTGCTGCTTGACGATTTTCATTTCGTCTTGAATGTCGTATAATGCTGGTCGAGCAATTCTCCTTGGAGTCCTGAGATAGCCGGGGTGGAGTGTTCCCAATTGTATTGCAGAGAGTGATTTTTTCCCAGTAAAATCTGGTACCAATTTCCTGGCTCTGGAGGGACGAGAGGCTTGGTTGGCCCAGAGCGGAATCGAACTAAAACCATGCTCGTGATGACGGATATCACTACCACTGTGCAATCCACCTCTTTTTCTGAAACTATTATGAAGATGATTTCTAAGATAGTTGAACTATAGTACAGAAATATCTTAAGGACTTTTCCACGTTATTTAATTAAACAGCTCATACATCGGCCCCATCGCTGAATATCTAAACACTTTCCTCTCATTTTCCGCCCGACCTTGCTATTTTTATCCCCGATTCTTTTTCTCATTCATTGTGTTACTAAATAGACGTTCAATAAGGCTTTTGCACCAACCTTAATCGTTTGTAACTCACTAGAATTAACAGTGTCTCATCACCTTTGCCAGTTGCTAGCGTATCACTGTGG
Organism: Angiostrongylus vasorum; assembly: GCA_018806985.1. Lineage (NCBI taxonomy): Eukaryota > Metazoa > Nematoda > Chromadorea > Rhabditida > Metastrongylidae > Angiostrongylus > Angiostrongylus vasorum. The sequence goes on along the minus strand of JADANN010000009.1, from coordinate 284,791 downwards.
TTAATTTCCCAGAGCTCTCCAGAAATTGAAGTCATGCTCCTTTCAATATCGAATTCTGTTGCAATGGCGGGTGTTCATTCGCTCCCGATGGTCGCACTCAGGTAAAAAAACGAGTTCGGCACCACCACCTGTATCGAACTCCAATCGATGAATCTTGTCCACTATGGAAAGCACATACCGTCAAAGCAATAAACGATCTTTTTGATTCACAGAGTTCGGTGAGCACAAGTGGTGACGAATTGAATAGAAGAGTCTTGTAGTAGCTACGTCGGGCTCCAGGGAAGATATCTTACCCAATGAAGATATCTTACCCAATTTGCAGCAAAACATTAAAGGATAAAGCGGTATTTGCTGAGATTGCACAATTCTTTGTGAACGCATGTCACAAATCATGAAAGTTTGTAAGTAAGTGAGTGGAACGCTTCTTTCGACTGTAAGAAGTCTCCTTCATTTCCTACTTGAGTGCTTTCTATGCGAACTCCGATGGTCTCTGTAGTTTACGTCGTTGTTCCAATTTATCCGGTTTCTCGTCTGATAGACTACTCAAAGGAAATTTTCTATTTGACTCAAAACATTTCATTAACTACTCAGAAACTGGGGACTAGAGAAAAAAATTCAGGAAAGCTTTTTATCTTTTAATTTCCCACATCGCCTTGACGATCTGTGGTAGTACAAACAAAGTTTGAAATATCAAGATATGCTATCTAAGTGAGATCAAGTAGATTATTTTACTTATAAACAAAGCACATGCCGGAACGGAGGACAGTTTTTTATTTCCATTTCTTTCGCTCTACCTAGAACTAGAAGCTCGCAATACTATTGTTGTTGATTTCGTAGAAAACAGCCCCGATGTGGATAATACTTTTTAACATAAGACGAAATTTCATTAATAACAAGGTAACTTAATCCGATTACTTGGTTAGATAGCTCATTGCTGTTCACTTGACATCACATCGAAGCCAATTAGTCACAACAACTCTTCTGCGAACCTTTTTCCATCCTCATTGAACGTCTCACAACTATGAAGTGCTCACCGTTGAAGAATCCCTGACTAGTACACCATAAGTGAGTGAGCCCATGTTTGCGTATAAAATGCATAAAGTCGGCGTTTTTCACCATGAGTTTCACAGTTTTCAGAGTCAGAGGAGTCAGATGAGTTTAGAGCTAATTTTCGTGCACCGAACGGATGGTGCTTCATTGCCCGGGATGTAGGATCGAGCCAGCTGTCATGTATATCATGCAGAACATCTCTTGGCACTGCATGTAGCAGCTATTGGCTTATACAGAAGTGTTTTTTAATTTCTAATACAGTACACATGGATTTTGGAGATCCGCCCCAGGAAAGCATGGAACTAAGCTCGTGTTCACGATATCTTCTGCAAGACTCGCATAAATCCCATATAACGTCTTCGTCTGTTCACATAAAGCCGCTTGTCATGTCGAATGTCTATCAAATTGCAGAAGTACCATAAGCAATAGATCATTACAAATTACCATAAACACATTGTTTTCCTTCTTTTCTTTTTGTCGGGAATTCTTCTTGTCAGGTTCTCAACCGCTGGTCAATCATTTTTTTGCTGAGTCATTGTCAGCCGTAGAAATGGCTATTTACCGCGCCAAGTTCAGGCACTCCCTCTCTGCTCTCTTCCCGTGCATACGTTAGTTGCTGTTCGAAACATGTTTCTTACAAGCGCCTTTTCGTGTAAGAGTGGTGAGAGGAGAGGTAATGAACCAAGATGTTTTTTACTACTTGGCTTTCGGTACCACTTCGTAATGTGGCCATTTTCTGACAGGTTAACTTGGACGTTCAGGAATGGAAGCCAGTTTTTTTCGGTTTCTCTCGGTGAACTTGATATACTCTGACTGTTCATTCAACAACTCGAAACATTTGTCCATTTCCTCTTGTGTTGAGCAAAGGACAAAACAGTCATCTGTATATCTACAGTAGAGTAACGACCCGAGATCGGTCACTGGTGCTTCCACCTTAGACATAAACGCAATGGCAAGACTTGGTGCCCGTCGTTGTCCCATTGCCAACCCTCTTGTTTGAGCGTAGTGCTTTTCGAGCCACCTGAATGTTGAGTAGCTTAAGCATTTTTTCAAGAGGGCCATCAACTGCTCTATCTTGAAGCCATACATGTTTATTTCTCCTTCGTGTTGTATAAGGAGTTCGAATATGGTTTGCATTGCGGAGTCATTCGACACGTTTGTATAAAGGGCGGCAACGTCGAAGGACTCCATCAAGCACGCGCTGCTGGGGTCGCACGCCTTACACCACTCTTAGAGAACTATACTCTTAGGGCGCCAGCTAATTCGTAACCGCCTGTATGACCGTCTATGTGCAACGCAAAATTGCATAATTTGTCCTAATGGTAGCGACGGTGATTGCACAAGCTCCGGTACAGTTTATCTGATCTCCTGTAAGACGTGCAGAGAAGAATACGTTGGCGAAACGGGCAGACCACTCTGTGTCCGCATAAAAGGACATCTAGTCGGCAAACGTGAATCAAACACCCCACTAGGCACGCAGAGGACCCAGGGACATAACGGGGAGGACTTTGAAGTACGTGTCACGATCCTCGCACAGGAATCGGAAACACAAGGGCGCAAAACTCTTGAGAGGTTCTGGATTAATTCCAGAAATCCGAAAAAACCGCAGGGAAGAACGCCTCATTATCACGCGTGATATCGGGCAGTATATAAGCCTGTTATTCTGATGGGAGGGGCACATTACGATTCCATGCGAATTCTGTGCGGTTGGTCCCCACGCGACATACTCAGTGGAAGCGTCATAGAAAGCGGTGAGTGTGCAAAAAAGCTATTCTGTGTTCACTGTGATTGAAACCTTGGTTTAGCGTTTTCTCTGTTTGGTTGTGGAAATGTTTGGCCGAATAGATTCCTGTCAACATGACCTTTCCAGGCTCTGAGGAAGGCGAAATCCGCCGAAACGTCAGCTTGTACGTAAATAAAGAAATAAAATAACACCTCGTGTTTGCTAAACAAAAACTAGAAAGAATTACTTGATCAATGCCGAGGTTAATAGAAAGTCGGTGTCGTGGGGATTTATTACGAGACGTATCAGTACGATACTTTCGACTTGTAAAAGAAGCGCTGTGACTAAGACAAAAGATCGTCTTAGCTCGACAGTCAATACGCTTTCTCCACCGCTGTCTAAAAAACCGAGTCGTCACGAATTTCATTAAACGAAGACGACTACACGATGTTTGCGGTCTACCAGGGGACAGTCACCGAGTACTGGACATCGAATTACGAATACTACGCACCTGTCTACGAAGCCGACAAAACCAGATGTTCGCCAAGTGGAAGAAGTGCGAGACAAAAGAAAACTTTTGTGCTCAGTATTTGGAGGACCGCCTCTGGAGGGGAATAGTGGGTTGATCAGTGTTGATTTGCAACTCTTTTAGGTCTAATGCTAAAGTAACTTTGCGGAGAAAATTCGAAGACCTTTTGAGTAAATCGCATAACAAGGCTTCAAGAGCGCACAGAAATACTCGCTGAACATCAAACAGGTCACAGTGAGATAAATAATGTGCAAGAAAATTCAAGGCTAACCGTGTTAGGAGGTATGACTCTCCCTGACGGTGCGCGCTCGTTATTAGAATAGGGACCGAGTTTCTCACCATCTGAACCCATTTCTAAGGTAACCTTGCGTAAGGTCGCATGTAGTTTACACGAACTTCAAAATAGACTCCGCAAAAACCTAGAGATGAAACGCAAATTAGATGCGAACAACACCAAGTGGGGCCCTACCAATAGCACCATTTCCTCAGCCGTTCTTTAGACAACAAGAGCCCAATAATGAAGTTGATGTCAAAACATGCACTTTTTAGCAAAATTTGTTGTGGCTTATCTAAAAGCCCTGAAAGATCGCAGTGCTCTGTTTTTCTCTTCTTCGTTACCACTCCAGAATATTGCTTTCGTGGAACTTCTAAACGAACGAACTATTGGCTACTTAAATATGAAAGCACTTACTTGTTCTATGAACCGCTAGTAGATTTTAATGAGATCATCGTGATAAAGTGTTTCAAGGTCTGATTTACGATTCATTAGTTGCTGACTCATAATGCATGCGCAAGTAGGTTCAAGGTTGTGCAATGCAATTTTACACTTATTAAGACAGTCTGAAAACTTAGAAAGGATGAAGCGTTCTGAGGTGATCAATCCTTAGGGATGCGCCATGCATTCGACTCTATTAAGCCTTGACAGAGGTGATTGAATGCATACCTAGCCTATATAATGACTTGCGGTGTGAAAATCGGTGTTTTTGTCATCACAGAAAAGTCTGGTAGCAATTCGCTTACGTGGAGAGTTGGTGAGTTCGGTTAGGCCGAGAAGCACAATAAAGCAATGATCACCCGTTTATCTCGATGCTCTACCTACAATCTGTATGTTGTGATCGCGTAGAAATTATTCAAATCAAACAACAACGACAATAAATAACTGGGAAAGTTCTTAAATCAGGAAAACGACTGACTTAAAGACAGTCAACACATGTGAGGCGTGGGGATGTGCCATCTCGAAACCACCAGAAGAACCTTTCATTACTCTTTGCGAAAAAGAAGTCGTATCATAAACAAATCACAAATTCCTCCCCTGACCTTATCGGCGGTAGACGACATTAAGGAAATCCACATAGTTGCCTATCAATTGCGAAAATTTCATCTGATCAGTCGCACAATTTGCTCTTGTTAGTACCTTTTCCTATACAACGCTACTAATCTGACCATAGTTGATAGACTTGGCAGCCGTTATCGATTTATTGATTTGCAGAGCTATCGATTTGAGCCTGATCTCAATTAAGGAAGACCTCTGTTCCTCTTGGTACCAGAACTGTCTGGAGGGATAGAAAATTCGAGTTGATTCATCGGTAGGCCATTACGATTCCACATGGGCTACATCAATGGTTGCCGAAAAGTCCAGTAAAAACCGACAAAATCTTAGTGCATAAGGGAAGTATCGGTATGGCATTATAAGTCATGGCACAAGTCTAATATGCGTGCAACCACGTCGCAATCGTACGAATGGAGACGAATTTATGACGCATCCGGAAGAGAATGTTCGACACCGAACGCCTTATCCACTGTTTTAGTTCTAATGAATTGGGCATTATGCAAACAACTTAAAAAGACGTTGAACAACATCAAATTGCAAGTGCTGTGTAGGATTGTCGACGAGAAGAAAATATCTGCACATGACATATTTTACTCTAGATAACTGACAGCAATCTACAAGAACAGCGCATGTGTGTGACAGCAAATTTGGCAATAGGACGGACTGCAGCGAACATCTCCAACTACGACGACTAGATAAGCCTGAAGTTTTTTAGTTTTTAAAGCGTAAACTGATTAAGCGAGGCGCGTGTAGCGCAGTGGTCGGAGGCGCACTGCAACACATATGGAACCAATGCCCGCACCTAAGGCTCACCAAGCCCTACATCCATCCGGGTTCGGCAAATTGGTAGCAGACTTGTCAGGAAGGACGGACAGCACTGGCTCGGTACATGGCTAAGCCACCGCGAGATGTTGTAAAAGCCAGATATGCATTGAATCACCTGCAACGATGCTTAATGAAATCGAATGCATGACGCATGTCTCAGAGACTGATCAATGCCAACAGCTTTGTCCTTCTTTTATTTTTTAAAAAATAGAGCGTTGATCAGTCTTTGTCCATGCATACGACTCTATTCGTAGCATCGTAAAGGTAAATGCATCTTTCGTTTGTATAGTAACTTGCAATGTCCTTGTGCGTTATTAAACCAAATCTTGTTTTTCCAAAACCGAAAAAAAATTCGAAACGAATCCGAATCGAAACTATTTATTACCAGTTTATCCCGCAACAGTCGGACTAGTATTAACTTACTTATAGCGGAACAAAAAAAACTGCGTTAACCATTGCACTACCCTCGAAAATGGTAACATCATCCATTTAAATGAATGCTAATTAGCTATCTCGTTGTCCGGTCTGCCTTTAAGAAGGTAGTTGTTCTACGTCCGCTTTGCATGCTTTTCAGAAGTATTATGCCCTTTGAACTTTCTGGTCTTCATGTTCTCTACATTAACGTGAGGCCGGACTCAGTGAATTAGGTTGAGTGGACGTGGATGCTTGAGAAGTTTTGTCTGAGTTATCTAAAGTTAAACCTTTACGAGCCTATTTAGACACTTTCTCAAGCGATTCCGATCACATCGAAGCAGCTACGTATTCTTGTGCGATGATATCTATTCCTTTGTATTGCAACAGTTTCACCTTTTCGGCAATCGAGGCTTTTGCAACTTTCCTTGAGCCGGAGGATGCACTATTTCACGACTAGCGCGCACAATGCTGGTTTCACAGTTCTTTCTTAGAACCTCAGTTATCCGGATACTCGATGCAGGCCCATTCGCTGATGAGACATCAATCTTATAGAAAAAGTAGACCACCACTTCTTTAAGAAACCTAGGTGGTCAGGGATTAAATGAAAAGTCTCCACAATGTTGAAGATCTTTGTACACTTCTGTTCACATTTCGAATCTAACCAGAACTGTCAGTCTTTCAGAACTTTAATGGTGCTTTGTTTACTTTACGCGACTAATTGTTTTTGAAAACATTGAAAAGCGTGTTTCAAATGTGTGCTGCGTCACAGTAATCCATTGGTACAGGCTTCGAGCAGACATTCGTCACTTTTTCCAACACATTTTTTACAGCTAGCAGGCCGTTTCCATCAGGAAGCCTAGCTAAGAGTAAACCAATACCAGGATCCACCACCGTCCCGGTGTCAAAGTCGGATGGTGGCAAATCTCCCTCTGGTCCACGAGGGCTGTGACTGCCTGTGGTGGTGAAGACCTGGGGCAGACTTTGGATAGGCTGACCTCGGGATTCCAGGGAACCACAGTGACTTAACCAGCAAATTTCCGAAAAATGGAGATTATGACCCGCAAAACTAGTGAGCACGGGCAATTATAGTATCAAGTAGCAAGTAAGTAATAGGCATTTGTAGATGAATTTTTTTGAAGTCGTTCTTATTTAAGTTTTAGCTTCCAAGTCGTCTCTGCTCGTTCAAACGATATTCTAAAAAATATGAGAATAAGTCGAAGATGATAAATATCATGACATTACACCATTCCCTTTCCGTCAGTTTTTGCTAGAAGCATCTTATGTCGATGTGATTATGAGAACAGCTAGCGACAGAATTCATTTTCAATTTTTTCCGTTAGCTTCTCTGCTTATCGAGCTTTCTTGGGCGCCGTTTTACAGTCCTCGTTAATACATATCAACGGGAAAAAGAATTTTTGGGCAGTGAGTTCGATGTTTACTTGAGATGACGAATGTCAAGCTCCTTAAGGATGCTGAGATATGAGTAAAACCCGGAACCTTAGCTGAGCTTCGAAACCGCGATTACCCCTTCTAGAGCGTGTAATCTACCGCACCAACCGACGCCCCTCGTCACGAAAAAATTAAGCCCTTTCCTGTTCTTACATTTCCAAGAGAACGAAGAACTTTGAACAATCTTTAAAAATAAAGCGGTTAACAATAGTAAAAACTTACGGTAGTTGTTCATCAACTAGAATAAGTTCATGGCGCAATATTTTATTCCTTACAGCTGAGCTAACAATCTGCCTTTTCAAAAGCTTTCCATGAATTGAAAAAAAGTAACTTTCAGTGTTATGAAGTACATCCACACAAAGGATTGTTCAATAATGACGCGGTATGTTTCCTATTTTCGTCTATATGGCGAATGCACTTCGCCCACACCATGCTAGTTTTATTTTGTTTAAGAATCTCTGAAGAAGCTGTTGTGGAAATAATACTGTTCAGTGAACTTAGGATCGCCAGTATCGTATCCTTGAGCAGGCACGAGCTTCCCAACAACAAGATCCGTTTAATACAGTATTGGCTGACGGTGGGCGCATAGGGCGCAGTGGTCGAAGGCGCCCTACGAAACACACATGGGATCCATCTTCTCCTGCGCCACTGGCCCATCAAGTCTTCTATCCCTCCGTGGTCGGCAAACTGGTAACAAACCTGTCTGGGAGGATAGCAGTACTGGCTCGATACATCGGTAGGCCACCGCGAGTCATTGTAAAGGCCAGATATGCATCCAATCGCCTTCAAACGATGCTTAATGAAGTCGAATGCATGGGGCATCCCTCAGGGGATTGATCAACGCCGAGAGCTTTATTTTCTTCACTGGCTGACGTTTCAGCGGTTTCACCTCCCTCAGAGCCTGGAAAGGTCAAGTTGGTATGCAATCTATTCAGCCAAACACTTTCATAACCATAACGGATTCAATTAAATGCGCAAATTTCATTCGCATAGCAGCCAGCTCTTTTTAAACCCTAACTGTTTTGCTCCTTATAAGTCTTACAGTTCTTTGGCGGAGACCTTTCGTAGAAAGCCGCATATGGATGAGGAATGTCGCTGGTTAAGGGTCAGAAAGAAATAAGCCTGTGGTATGACGCATGGTCACACGTCTTCAACGAAATAACTATAGCCATAACTATTTTAAGCGGATCTGTTTAGAGAACTCGCCAGTATTGACTGAAATATCACCGAACACTCTAAAACCCAGTTGGCTCTTACTCTCATGTAAGAACGCCTGGGTTTAACACAAGATTTCACAGTTGGTCCCAGCAGTAGAAACGGCGACTGCACCAGTTCTTGTAATGAGTAGCCGATTTCTCCTAAAACATGTTGGGGCAAATGCGTCGGCGAAACTGGTAGAACACCCTGCATCCTTATAAAGAAGTACTTAGTTGGAAAACTTAAAGTGAAACAAAACGCTCAACTAGGCGCTCATAGGGCAAAATCACACAACGGAGATTTCGAAGCAAAAGTCACTAACCTCGGATAGGAATCTAAAACATCGGCGCACAGAACTCTTGAGGCGTTTTAGGTAAATTCTAAAGGCCCAAGAACGAACAGCAAGGGAGGACAGCCTTCATGCGTGACCTCGCGCCATACGTCAGGTTGATTTTTAACCTGATCAGGCACGTTCCTGATCCATGTAAGACTCTGCGCAGCTGTTGTCCAACAATGTCTGGAAGTCTTCAACGAGCAAAACAGTGAGTGTTTAAAAGAAGCTGCTTAGAATGGGGAAACGAATTTTTTCTTTGAGCCTTCTTTTTTAGGTAACGAAAGATTTTGTTAAAGTAGACTACGTGTCATTTTGACATTCCCAGGCTCTGAAGAAGCCTAATCCAAAAGCGAAAATGCTAGCCAGTATTGTATTGAGTAAATTTTGCAATTGGCACCGTCATGTCTGCTCGAGAATGGAATCCTGACTTTTAGAAGAAGGCCGAGGTTAATGTGAAATTGCTCTTAAGAACTTAAAATCTTATTCGGTTACTTATGATTTGGAGATTCTTCAGGATATCACTGTGACCTCAGAGTTTGGCTGATTATCTTTTACTACACCTCTTTTCTTCATAGAAAAGGAAAACCTCTAACAAGACTCTAACGGCATTTATCTATGATTTTAACAAAACCACCGATTGGTTTCGTTTCACCATCAGGAAAGAGGTATCGGCCTCGTTCTAAGAGGCCCAGCTCCAGCTTCCTCTTCTTTCCACTCTCCCTCTCCTCCCTCGCCGCCCTCTTCGGTTTCAATTCGGTGTCATCTTCTTAATGGTGGTAAGTTTCTGGTTATCAGTAACGAAGCAAAAATGCATTTCAAAAATTGCACATTGATGGCAATCCTCATCACCCTCTATATTTGTGTCTGGTTAAAGTTTCTACATGATTTGGAGTATCATCTTTGTTTGTTTTTCCTGGAGTAGGAATTTTCTTGCGATTTTTTCTTCCTCTATGTTTTCGATCGATATTTCCGTCACCTTTGAAAATAACTATGTTTCTTAGCATAAAAAAAGAGTGGAAAAGGAATGGTAAGATTCAGGCTATATGCTGACAGCTACAACTTATTGGAAATACTGAAAAAAGTGGAATGTAAATGTAAGCGTGACTTGAAATTGTACCTCTATGTTAAATTTTTATTTAGTGCTTACCAGCGGCACGGTGTAATGTGAAGTACAACCACTACGATGCTGAGATATTTGCAAAACGTGAACTCCGACAAGATTCGAAATCGTCATAACCTTACCCGGGGCTCCAACGCACTGCTCCACTCCTTAGATCGTGTTCGTTGACAGGTGATTGCTGATGGCACCGTTAGGTAGAATAGTGAGTAAGGGAAAGGAAAGGCAGGGGCGTCAGTGGTACAGTGGATAACACGTGAGCCCCCGGAAAGCATAATCGCGGGTTCGAATCTTGATTGCGGTACATGTTTTGCAAATATCGCAGCATTATAGTGGTGATATCCCTGTTTTCTGTGAAGGGTCACATTGACACCATTTTCACATAGAGCTGCATAAATTTAAGTCAAATGGTTTTAACTCGCACACTTTCGTGCTCACATGGAGAGTATGCTTTTTGGAAAGAAATCATTTCCTTTGGAGTTAAATGTCATAAAATTTCCAATTGGTATCAATCTTCCTCTTTGTTTTTTTCACCAGACAAAGAATTTTAAGCTAGAATTGCTCTGGTGTAGTCATTAGCTTTGCTCTAATAAGACATAGCAATAAAGCAAGTAACTAGAGAACAACCGTCTACGGGAAGCTCGTTTCCTTAAGAACGAAGTGAATCGGTGAGTTACTCCATTTATAAACTTTTGTTAGTATTATTTATTTAGTGGTTTCTTAGATTATTAAGCGAAACTAGGTTGGTAATAAGTTTCATTCCGCTAGCGTTTTTATGCCTTCGTCTTCTTCAGAACCACTTGTGGACCATTGACTCGTAACTCGTACCAGCCAGACTCTGAAGACGATGAAGGTGAGTCGACTGCAACAGACCGAGGTTCCTGCGACAAATCACCTCTTACAGGTTTCAAATAGTTTATTATCTGTTTATTATCCACTGGATCACTTGCATTCTCATTCATCAATGTGCACATAGAGCTAGCCGTCATCAGCATCTTTTTCATCCGTACCTGTTGCGTGTCGGAACTCTTGAAAGAATTCCATTCGCTCCAGAAACATCGTCAGCACAACACTCTTGGTATTGAAGTGTTGAGTCTCCTAAACTTCTTTGTTTCTTAAGGAAAATCTACCCACAAAGGGTCTGCAAAGCTTTATTGTGGCATAGACTGGTACATTAGACGCAATTCCGAGGGATAATGTCGAACGGCTCTAGACCGTGGGAGAGAGTTGGATTGCATACTGTACATCACAACTGAGCATGCAGTCCCTCCAACGATGTGGAGCACGGCTATAAAAAGAGGTAAAGCTTTCGGAGATGATCACTCTCTTAAGGAAGCGCTGTGCGTTCGACTTTATCAAGCATGGTAGATGAGTGCATATCTGGCCTGTACGAGCAATTATTTGCGGTGTCTTTCTAGAAAATTATGGGACCAGTTTGCCAAACCCGGCAGAATGGTGGCCGTTGTAAGCTCTGGACTCGAGATCGAACCAGCGATCGGTCCAGTGTGTATCCCAGAGGGCACCTTTAACCACTGCGCTATATTCAGCTTAGTATACTACTGTACTGTAGTGTACTACAATCTAATTGTTATGTGTTTGTTTACTTTACAATTGTTCAACGCGTAATGTATGAGTCAGCATTACCTTTCTCAAATGAGAACTGAATATTTATAGCGCGTCTCGCACGCGCACCACTAATTTAATTAGTACTGGTGTTGATATGCACGCTTATAAGAAGAAAGAACGTGTGAATGAGTAATGAGTGTTTGTAAAACCTTTATCGAGAAATTCATTGCCAGCTGGAGCATGCTTTACGAATGTGTCAGAAAATTCTCGCATGTTCGAGTGAGTAAAAATTTCTAACCAACCGAAGTGCTGTCGATCAGTAATCGTCCATATCCATCATTTCACTACTTTTCTTTACCAAAATTTAGTCTAAGACTAAAAGCCTCTTTTCTCTTTTTCCCTCATAGTCGTAGCACATCATGTGCCTCACGTTTCTTTTACGACAATTTTTGTTTTCCACTGGTTTCGTCCAGAATGGGTTAAAAAAGGATAAATAATTCGGCTTTGATCAAACCGTGAGAGGTGTGCAATGCATTGGTGATTATTCGTTACCCCGTGGAAGTGATTGAATGCATATCTGGCCCAAACACTTTTATGGTGGTCTGTTGATGTATCAGCTCAGTATTTTTATCCACCCAAACAAATCTGCTACTAATTTCCTAACCACATAGAAAGGGACGAATTAATGAGCCTAGAGCGCAGGATCGTACCACTAGCCGAACAAGTGTTTATTGCTGGAAACCGTTTACCACTGTGCTATACGCTCCCAACTAAATAGGAACAGAAGGTGTAATTCTAGTACTCGTAGATACATCCATACACTAATGCATAGTTTGGCCTATTCCTGTACGAAAGGTACTAGCCGCACTAGCGCGGATGGAAAAGAAGTACATCGCTGATGTATTCATATCATTCTTACTTGTTTATTCGCGACACGTAGTAACCCACAAACACGGTTTAGAGAAGCGCAAAACAAGAGCTTGATTGGTGTGGTAGACAGATAGCACGTGAGTCCCCAAAAAGGGTAATAGCTGACTTGAAGCTCGACTGAAGTTCCGAATTTTGCCTATATTTCAGCAGCTTTGTGGTTGTATTTCACCTAGTACCTTGCCATGAAAAAGGAATAGGCAGTAAATAAAAAAATTAAGGCACTGTAGCACATAGTATTTCTTCTGTTCGTTTTCATAATAAATTTTTTTGGCTTCCAATAGATTTCTTATTAACTGCTACTTTGCCGATTGAGCGGTGTTTTTTCCCTGGACTCACGACAGACAACTCCTCAGTGTCGAGAGTGGAGTTTTCTATCAGTTGGGCTGAGTATCTTCTACGACGGCGATTTCTCTAACATGTCGTGCTCTTTCAGCAGTCTTGATATCAGGACTTGGAGACGCTTTCGTTGAGTCAAAAACTTTCCATGTGCTTCTCAATATATAGGGGGATTCATGACATCTGTCAACTTCTGTCGAGTCCTCGACAACTCGGTGTCTTACTTCCATTTAGTAGCGGTGCAAAATCCCTCCGTCTCATGAATCCGTCCAAGAGTCTCAAAAATGTGCTATGATTCAAAAGACAACTTGAAAAAATTATATTCATCCATAGTTATGGTACAGGTGCGCTCGTTCATTTAGTATTGAAATTTTGCGACATTATTCACACCTATTTTCTTCTATTTGATGAAAATATTAACTATGTAAACATTTGCTACAACGAATGCTACCTGAACAAAGAACGCTAACGTTGTTATTATAAATGCGGGTCTCCCAACGACTGGCTTTCGTCCCACTGTGGCGTACATAAATGCAATATATTCACACCAACACCCGCCTCCAAACACCCACACACCCACTCATACACATAAACACGCAAACAGACTATATACATAAATACATACATGCATACATACGTACATTACATAGATACATACATATATACATACATACATACATACATACATACATACATACATACATACATACATACATACATACATACATACATACATACATACATACATACATACCTACATACATACATACATACATACATACATACATACATACATACATACATACATACATACATACATACATACATACATACATACATACATACATACATACATACATACATACCTACATATATACATACATATATACGTACATATATACATACATACATATATACATACATATATACATACATACATGCATATATACATACATGTATACATAAATATATACATACATATGTACATACATATATACAAACATATACATACATATATACATACATACATGTGTACATATATAGATACATATATACATATATACATGTATACATATACACGTACACACATATATACATACATACATATATATACATATATACATATATACATACATGTATACATACATATATACATATATACATATATACATATATACATACATACATATATACATATATACATATATACATACATATATATATACATATATACATATATATGCATACATATATACATGCGTATATACATACATGTATACATACATATATACATACACATATACATACATATATACATACATATATACATTACACATATACATATATACATATATGCATCTATACATATATACATATATACATATATACATACATGTATGCATACATATATACATATATACATATATACATATATACATACACACATATATACATACATACATATATACATATATACACATATACATATATAGATATATACATATATACATGCATATATACATGTATATATACATACATATATACATGCATGTATACATACATATATACATACATATATACATACATATATACATACATACATATATACATATATACGTATATACATATATACATTTATACATATACACATATATACATATATACATATACACATATATACATATACACATATATACATATACACATACACGCATACAGACCCACACATCCACACACCCACACACCCACGATTGTTATCCAAATCTGTAGATTTTGGCCACGTTTCGGAGAAGAGGTGTGAAACTTATGAAAAAGAAATGTGTTAAAGAATTATAACGGCTGTTAGATGCAATTATGTTTTCATATTGTGAAAAATGCGTATTGGACACTGTATGTAGTTGGTCATGGTTAGTCGTGCAACACAAACTTATTTAGATCAGCCATCAAGTATGGGAGCACTATCACATACAAGGTCAAGTGAAAGAACAACGAATGCTGATCTAAATACTCTATGCTACCGTATCCGCCCGCAGGCGCGAACTTCTTCATTTAGTTGTCGATTGTTCTCATAAACCATTGTGAGTAGCTCCCAACTTGTTATCATAGCACGGTCGACATCACTGATTTGAAAGAGTTTTCATGGATTCATGTTATGACTTGTAAGCACTTCTTGTTCTGGAAACAGATTTTAACGGGATATGAAGAAAACTAATAAAGTATAGTTCTTTAACTGTAGGGTTATTTGGTTGCAAGAAAACTTTTCAGCTAATATATGGAGGATTAATCTGCAATCACAGTACTTTGTGCTCTTCCAGTATTTGTCTAGTGCTAACTCTAAAACTTTATAATAATCTAAAACTCACCGCATTTGCCACTTCTCGGGTTGTTTTTTTTCCTTGTATTTCTTTTTATTAAAAAGATTCATACGACAAAAAATTTCCTATATACTAACTTACCTGTATAATTGGATGGCCCATCTTCATTGGTTTTGCGGGCTGCAGCATTATTTTCATTCTCTGGAGATTTGCTAGTTTAGCCATTGTGGTTCCCTGGAGTCACTAGGGACAGGCTGGCCTAAACCTGTCCCCAGGTCGTCACCAGCACAGGCAGTCGCGACCCATGTGGATGAGAGGGAAATTTGCTACCATGCGACTAGTTTGGTATCAGGATGGTAGTGGACTTAAATAATAGCCAGAAAAACTAATAAACATCTGCAGCGTGCAAGCAATTACTGAAAAGTTGAATTTGGTGTCGTATCTCCGGGATAAATCGATGCCTCGTATTTCTGCCTTGGTGTCGACAACACATTAATGAGCTGTAGAGGTTTTCTGACAGGTTTACATAATAAATGTGTTTACTGGTTTCAAAGCTCGCCACAACAACTCGTATGCACCATTCTGTGCTGCTTCTTAGTACCGCCATTTTATCTCGTTTCGGTTTTTCTTACCATTTTTTTTTATCTTGAAACATATTTTTTTTCTTTTTTCTTGATAAAATTGATGACTACACGATAGTAGAAATGTTTACATTTTGTTTACACCTTGCTTTTTTTTGTTTCGCCCATTGAGTGGAAATTAACTACTCGCCAGTTCGGCCACCGCTCATGCGTGAAAACCTGGTGATTATGAGAGAATTTGATTAGTAATGTTGTCACTGACAAACGTACGAACTCTCGCGGACGAATTTTTTGTGGATATGTGGACTGGATTCTTGTGTACTGTAGTTACTCGTTGAATTTTTCCGAAAAATATATTCGTATTCAAATAGAATGGACTGAAACAACTGAATATGTTTCATTCTTTTCTTCATCTTTAACTTACTGCCTCCTCAATAGGGAGGTCCGAGGTCGTTATTGTACTATTTATTAATATAGTTGACGCTTCGGTGGATTTAGCCTTCATCAGAACATGGAGTGGTAAACTAACATGTAATCTATCCAGTCAAACACTTCCATAACCACCACAAATAACCTCGAAACCTAAATTTCAATTTCATTGTTATTAGGTACCACGATAAGAACCTCGTGTCCACTGATCAATAAAACGGTATTGACCACTACCGAGATTAATAAAGAGTCGGTTCTGGAAATTTCTTTCATCTCTGTTTTTTCGATGATGCTACACCGTTTTGCACGGGTCGCAGTTACCCTTTACCGTCAATTCCTTCTCTTCCATCAATCATCCACGAAGGTCTTCGAACTCTTCGCGTGTTCGCCTGCTTTTTGCGGATTCCTGACCTTCTCTATGAACGCCACTGAATGCCTGTCGAGTCGATTCTCACTGAAATACTCGAACAGACGTGCTAGAGGGATCCCAGATTTTCATCACACGTAGTCTTCGGCAATTCTTTATTGGAAGGAACTTAGTGTGCAATTCTGGCTCTATTGTTCTCATCCTGGGAGATTGAGGGCCTTGATTGAGTGGTGTGCTTACTATGTCGGGAGGATGGGTTCAGGAAATGATCTTCCTGTATCTAGCGTGTCGACTTTACTTCAACATTCGACATCTTCATTCACATGATAGTACTCTGGTGTTTGAACGCATAACTGTTGTGTTTCCAGCAACCACCCCGTTTATGGCCATCAACTTGTTCACCTAATTGTCATTCGTGCCATCGCTGCTAATTTTTTTCCTCTCACCTTAACGAATCAATCATTTGATAAACAAATGTTTTCCTTCGTTCTAACACTTTTATACAGTAGCCCGACTTCCTTTACTTATATACTTAAAGTATTTTTTGTGTTTGTTTCTATTTTGCCTTCTTCAATGTTCAAGGTTCTCTCCTGCGTTGTTCTGTACTTCATTGCTTTTCCTCAATTTTTTTCCTATACTCTTCCTTCAATTAGCTTTTACTCGAATAGTCCAACCTCCCCTTTTTTTTGTTTCTAACGTTTTTATGTTGTTTTGTTTGTTCCACATTTTTTTTATTTCATTGTTGTACTTTTTAGACTTGTTAATTTAACAAGCTTTATAAAGCGATAAAAAGTAAAAAATTGCTGCATGATTTCTGAACTCACAAGTAAAATATTCAGTGAGTTCCGATGAGTGCTAGCGAGACGAGTCGGTGAAACTCGTCCGGAGCAAGTTCCATTCTTAGAGATAATAGTTTTCCTTTTTTTCTTAGTTTGTAAATCACATCTTTCTCCTTCATAATTTCTTATTTTCTATAGTATGCTATGAAATCCATTGTCTTAATATAACCTTTAACATATGAATTATAAAATATAATAAGTGTAGTATCTCACTGTACTTAGTCCTTCATTGAACCACATCCTTAATTCCCACCTGAATTCTTGAGTAACTCGTACTCACGAATCTCGCCAATTTCCTGCGCAGTGGTCCCTTTTTTTTCTTACTAACCAGGTGAGTTTTCCTCTCCATTCTTTCTCCTTGAGGGTTTCTAGAGAGCGTGTTTTGAGAACCTCTTCAAGACTTCGCAATCGTCGTCGGTTCTCGTGGAACTGGTGAAGGATCGCGTGCTGCCTTCACTACGTTTCTGTTGTGACGGCGGCCAATTTCTAATTGTTGATTTTGACTTGGATAGATTCTTTCTCAGTAATAAAATACTAAATGAATTAATTAGTCAACAATTTAGACGTAAAGGCTTGTATAGCCAACGGTTATATTGCACTCAAGTTGAAAGCTTTGCATTTGTTCTGTGTCTATAAAAAGCAAACGCCCACGTCATCATGGAAAGAGGCAGTCATCTTTTATCCACATATGCACTTTTTCGGTGCTTTCACTTTGAAATTCAGTCCTTATATTTGTGCTTTGGTGACAAGCTCATCTTCTAAATGACACAGGTATCGGAATGAAGCCTTTTTTTGACGAAACATGTAGCCAATTTTTTCAGGCTAATCGTAGATAGACACGAAAGAGTTTAGTTATCTTGTATGAGTGGGCACTTACAGACTCTTTCATAGATTTGCAAGTCTACTCATATCTTATCTGCAAAAATCCATGACGAGAGTTTTGGGATCGGATCCATCGCTCCATTAGGACCAGTGCCAATGAAATGCGGCACGCACCATCGAAAGCGTACTTCCGCAATGCGAACTACTGTAGCCGCAGTTGCGTACTATTTAATGCGTACTGTAATTCTTGTATGAGTTAGAACACAAAAGACCGACTTCCCATAAACCTCGAGATAAATAATTGAGATACGTATTTACATCTTTTTTATGAACTGATCTTGTTGAGCCAATGCGAAATTCCTGTAAGGTGTCGTTGCTGTTGTTGTTGTAGCTTTTGTTGTTGTCGTTGGGAAGAAGTCGTTGTTGTAATTCGATGGCTAACGTTCCGGCAATTTCGCTTTTCTCAGAGCTTGGATGTGTTTTTATGCAAAAATAACTCTGGGGAAAGCGAAATCGCCGAAGCTTCTGCCACTGAACTACAACAACGACGACGACAACAACAGTAACAACAACAACAACGACGCTTTATAACAACCTCACACCGGCTCATCAAGATCAGTTCATAACAACATATGAGTGAGAACAGACGCCCACTATCGCTCAGAACCTATCAACGTCATTTGCAAACGGCAACTAACTTTTCTATGAGACTTTTTTGAGGGGTTTAATCAGTGTAGGAGGATTACCGTAATCAAACAAAAACCAGTTCACATTAACGACATTTTATGAGTATTAAGTTCGAATATAAAAGAAGTTCTATGGATCCGCCCATCTAGTACTCCATTGTCTCATTCTCATCATTAGCTATCGGTCGTGATCTATAACTTATTTCATTTTATTCTATTTTTATAAGATCAGTCTCCACGTCTTCTGTGCGGATCCCAGCACTTCTCAGATTCGATTCGTTTCCTCGCATCCATTATCCACGAAAATCTTCCAACTTTTACGTGTGGCTTCGGCTACTGCTTGAGGATTTTCATTTCATCTTAAATGTCGTAGAATGCTGGTCGAGTCGATTCTCCCTAGAGTCCTGAGATAACTGGGCTGGAGCGTAACTAGTTTGATTGCAGAGAGCGATTTTTTCCCCGGATAAGTCCGGTACCAATTTCTTGCCCCCCAGAAAGATGAGAGGGGGTTGGTCCGGGGCGGAATCGAACTAGCATCATGCTCGTGATGGCCGACATCACTACCACTGTGCTATCCGCCCCTTGATCATTTGGATCACCCATTCTTCATTCCTGATCTATAACTGACTTTTTCAAGTCCATAATTTATTTTGCTGCTATCGAAGTTTTAATCCTCATTCTTTATTTGAAGACTTTGAATACGAATTTTAAAGAAGAATGAGCACTGGAACTAAGAGCTATGAGTTTTCTCGCGCAATTATAACAAAAGTAGTGCCACAGGATTCTAAAACACTGCATGAAAAACATAACTAAACGATGAGCAGGAACTGTTGGTTAAATTTGATTCTGCTTGCAAATCATTCCAATCTGGCATTATAACAGTTCTACGCTTTTATTTTTATTGCTGAATTGTGTTATGACTAACAGCGCCACGGAACCCCTTGCTCTGCGTTTCTCTCAGCTAGTTTTCTGCCTAACGGTGCCATCAGCAATCAGTGGAACTGATCTAGAGAGTACAAATGGGCATTGAACCCAGTTAAGCTGAGGCTATAGTCGAAATCACAATGTTAACCTTTTGTTTTCTGTCTACCATAATTTTTTCACGGCAAAGTATTATGTGAATTACAACCACAACGCAGCTGAGATATTTTCAAAAATTGAGCCTCGTGCCAGATCGAACCACTATTTCCCTTGGATAGAAAAACTACCTGAGAGAAACGCAGAGCAAGAACCTTCGTGGCGCAGTGTGTAACGCTTGAGCCCCTGGACGTGGTTCGATCTGGCCGGAGGTCCAAGTTTCGCGAATATCTCATCATCGCTGTGGTTGTAATTCAAGTCATACCCCTGCCGTGAAAAACTAGTAGGCAGAATATAAAAAGGGTTAACATTGTGTTATTGTTGTTGCTGTTATTGTCACCTTGACAGGACAAATTAGAAGAAGTTATGGCTTTTACCATGAAGAAGACTTTCCGACATAACATTTTCTAGCGAAAGATTCGGAAAAGGCCCATAAACTGAGGAGCAAAACAACTTTCTAACTGGAAAAGAGATAAAGTGTCCAAGGATTCTAATTTGTGTGCCATGGATTTGTAAAAACTCGAAAAAAAAACGCACTAATGTAATCCACGCCATTATCGCATTAACAGATCTTAAATATCCCCCATTCTCATTTCAAGATATTGCTTTTTTTTCCCTTAATTGGCAAGAAAGAAAATCGGAGCAGTTTTCAGTAAAAGGAAAGCGATTCTCTTACTTTGTTTTCGTTCACTATTGAAAGGATGAGAGCATAAACGTTTGTTCGACGTAGGTCGAACCGTCCAAGGCTACGCTATGCATTCGGTTCAATTCGTGGTACTGCAGAAATGGTCCAAAGCTTATTTCGGCCGTGCAGTCACTTTCGATGGACCACGACCTATCAAGTCCAGTCAGTCGTTCTCTCAGCCATCTCCTTATTCTACGTATTATTATCGGTGCTATCAGCGACCACTCGTTAATGGGAACAATCTGTAGTGCACAAATAGGCATTGAACGTACTTAAACTGATGCCTTCGTCAAAAATCA
The DNA here is from genome assembly GCA_018806985.1 of Angiostrongylus vasorum. Classification (NCBI taxonomy): domain Eukaryota; kingdom Metazoa; phylum Nematoda; class Chromadorea; order Rhabditida; family Metastrongylidae; genus Angiostrongylus; species Angiostrongylus vasorum. The sequence goes on along the minus strand of JADANN010000009.1, from coordinate 263,891 downwards.
CAATGTCTCAACTTTTGTTTACTGCCTTTTCATGACATGGTAAACACGGCTGCTAAGAGAATCACAGAGCAGCGGCCTCGGTTAGTGTGGTGAGGCCCCCACCAAGGTTAATTCCAGGTTCGAAGCCAAACTGAGGTTCAGAGTTTTTTCACATATCTCATCATTCTTGTGGTTGCCTTGCAGATAGTGCCTCCATGAAAAAAAGAATGGGCAGCAAATAAAAGTCGGGACATTATCAAGTCAGTGTTTTTAACCTTCCAGACAAATTTGGAATCAATTTGGGTTACCCACGAGGATTGGAATGCATGGTTTGTCTGGGGCGCTCGGGTGGGCCACTACGTATGTATTGCAATATTGTTAATTGTAAAGCACCTAAAAAACAAATCGATTATGATGTGAGTATCACAGAGAAACCCACAGGCAATCAGCTCCTGCATCGTCTCTTACATGTTCATTTCCTCATTTTCTTCCCGCAGAACGTTTGAAATCGACGGAAAATCTTTCAATGCTTTTGTTTTGAAGGTGTCCTATTACTGATGAGCTGAGAGAAAACTTAGCTTAGCTGGATGTGAAGGTTTTGTTTTCTGTTTTCAGCACACGAAGCGAAGCAATAACAATCTATTGACGTCATCCTGTCTGATTTTCTTTGTCCATTTTTTTTCGCCACCACAGAATTCTGTTGATGTGCGTTTTTTTTCTTTTCCTTTTTCTTGAGATGAGACGTAAGGGTAGCGTCTCTTGAAACGCTTATTCTGAAAAACACAGCCATTGAAAATGTTTACATGTTGCTTTTCCAAAATGGTTCCATCTCTTGTAGTACTTATGCTTCGTCAACATATATCTTCCTTTTTTTCTTTATTAAAGGTCTATTCTTCTACCTCCGTCCAACCTAATGGCTGCTATCGTGGCTTCTAGAACGAGTGAAGAAGATGTCTTCCAGGTTGTCGAAATGCAGTGTACAGAGTGGATCACAATCCTATATCAGCCAATACCACCATGATGGTCACCAAACTTGGCAGAAATTTAAGCATATCCATCATGAAGCTATGCTAGAAGTAAACTTATGGCCGGCTGCAAGTCATTGTGTAAGGCTAATATGCCTTCAGTCAAACTGTTCGATTCAACGAGTGGAGATGAATGCATGGTGTATCCCGAAGGGGTAGATGAACACAATGCTTTGTCCCTGACTTTCACTAGTAGCACGCGCTAATTGCTTTATATAAGCAGCGTTGCTCTCGATTCCCAAGTCCTTCATGGAGCTGAAGTTTTACGCATTCACGAGAACGATGACGTATCGTCAGGGCGATGACGTTGAAGACGTGAGTTACGACATGGTTTCCGTTAATTGGACGTCGTCTCGTCAAATGTCGTGCTGTTTCATGATACTCTTGTCGTTATTCAACATTCCATCTGACCAATAGATGTTGCCGTAGTTTTGAAATGCGTCCACATTCATTCATTCCACACCAAGTCGGCCTCAATATCATCGTGAGCTTATTTCCCGCTATTTATTTCCTTTTTTTGACATACAGAAATAACATAGAAAGTTATAAAAGAAAGGAAAAGCAAAATAATCTGCTCTCCCATAGGGAATTAGTGTATTGCCAATTCTTGATTGGTTCTGAAAGTTTGTGTAGCAAAACGTGCGCGTGTAGCGCAGTGCGTAGAGGCGGTCTGCAATACACATAGGATCTATTTGCTTATATGATCTTATAAACTGATCTTCTCTAGCTGATGCGAGGTTGGTATAGGTCTTCGTTGTCGTTGTCGTTGTTGCTGGTGTTGTTGGTCGATGGCTGACGTTTCGGCGATTTCGCCTTCCTCGGGGCCTGGACGTATTTTATATAAGAAAAACTTTAATTATTCGGTGGAAAGAAAGGCTAAAGTATTAATGAAGATCAAACTTTTAAATAGACGCCATAGTGAATCACCGTGATATTGCGAGTGGGACTGGCCCACTCGTTGTTCATGTGGGGTTGCGAGCAAGGCACACCCCGGGGTCAAAATATCATTTTGAAATAGGGCTCCAGGTCACGTGTGATAGTGAGGCATTCGTCTTTCCTGTTCATCTTTGGATTTTTGAAATTTATCCAAAAACGCCTCAAGAGTTTTGCGCGTTGATGTTTTCGATTCCTGCGCTGGGATCCGCACCGTCACTTCAAAATCACCGTTGTGCTTTTGTGCCCTATGCGTACCCAGAAGAGTGTTTTGACGAATTTTAGCTTTCCCATCTAGATGTTCTTCAATGCGGGCACAAAGTGGTCTACCTGTTTCCCCAATATATTCCTCACCGCATGCGTTATATGAGACTGGTATGTTTCTACTACTTGGCTTACGATACCACTTTTGTTACACAGCCACTTTCTGAGAGCTTTCTTTGAATGTTTAAGAATGGAAGCCAGTTTTCGGTTGGTTTTCCTCGCGTAAATTTTATATACTGTGACTTTCGGTTTAACAATTCAAAGCACTCATCCATCTGTTCTTGTGTGGAACAGACGATGAAGCAATCTTCTATGTATCGACAGTAGAGTAAGGGTGCGTGATCGAGAACCGGAGCTTCCAATCTTGGACATGAAAGCGATGGCCAGGCTTGGTGCTAAACGCTGTCCCATTACCAACCCTTTAATTTGTGCAAAATATTTTCAAATTTGCAAAATATCTCATGTAACGCATGAGGTGAGGAATATGTTGGGGAAACGGATAGACCACTTTGTGCCCGCATTGAAGAACATCTAGATGGGAAAGCTAAAATTCGTCAAAACACCCCACTAGGTACGCATAGGGCACAAAAGCACAACGGCGGTGATTTTGAAGTGACTGTGCGGATCCTAGCACAGGGACCAAAAACGTCAACGCGCAAGACTCTTGAGGCGTCTTGGATAAATTTCAAAAATCCAAAGAGGAACCGGAAAGACGAATGCCTCACTATTATACGTGACCTGGCGCTTTATTTCGAAATGACATTTTGACCTCTGTGTGTGCCTCACTTGCGACCCCACGTGAACAGCGCGTGGGCCAGTTCCCTCGTAACATCACGGTGAGTAGCCTTTCCGTTCAATATGGCGTAGAACTACATTTGACCGTAGCATCCTAACTCACCATCTATTTAAAAGTTTGATCTTTATTAATACTTTAGCCCTTTTTTTTCCACCGAATAATTAAAGTATCCTAATATAAAATACGTCCAGGCTCTGAGGAAGGCGAAATCGCCGAAACGTCGGCCATCGACCAACATCACCAACAACAACAACAACGACAACGAAGATCTACACCAACCTCGAATCAGCTAAAGAAGGTCAGTTTATAAGATCATATAAATAAATATATCAACTATCTATGCCGAAGTTTATACAAGTCGGTCTTTTGAGTTATACTTATAGCAGATCCTGTATCCACTGACTTAAAACTGTTGGAACTATTAACTATTCTTGTTTTATCATATAGTTTTATATTTGGCACCATACACTGTTGTCTTTACTATGAATAGGATCCAAAAAGCAAACGAAAGTGGAAGACGAGAAGCACAATTTGCACCTGAAAACAAACTGGTGAACAAATGTACAAACAAACAAACAAACGCACAGGCCAGTTTATATGTTGCAATCGATATCAGATAATCAACGTTAATCATCCGTAAGTATTGGTCGTTAAAAAAAACGAAGGTAATGTATGAGACAGATAAGCAGGAAATTTCTGGGCCCAACTAGATATCGTCGAATTCAAGACATGTGGATAGTTCAGTTATCGTCGATAAGAACGCAAGGAATGAGGTTTCATAGAAGAGGAATTTTATTCGCGTACTTTCTACACGACAACGCCCGTTTGAAAGCATTTTGAGCTCATTTCAGCAAGCATGATTGTCAAGTTTTCTGTGGACGGGCCAGACGGTTGCACCTTGGTAACGATGATAACGTCTTAAGTAACCGACACGTCGGCCTGCCAGATGCGTGTTTGAGTAATATGAAACGCCTGAGAAAATTATGACAAAGTTGGAATCAAAAGGTCACTACAGATTCTATTCAAGGTTCATGGTGTCAATTAAGCTTCATGCAAGAGCATTTTACTTTTAATGGCAAAATTGCCACGAATAATCGATACTTCGATGGAGAAAGCATCGAGTGACGACGAAAACAATGTCATTCAAATCCTGGTAAAAGCGCTGAGTGCGACATTGGGGGCAGTCCGGTGAGATGAGATTCTGCTCTGTCATCATCATAATGTATGGTTGTTTTAAGTAGAGAGGCGTTCTTCAGAGAAGTGTTTTAAGCAGAGTAGGAGTTTGGCTTCTATATCGTCCTTGAGCGGTCGGTCATTTTTCATCCTTACTTTCATTTTTGATTTATTTCCGTTTTGTTTTGTCCGAATGAATTATTAGGGAAGACCGAACGGAGGAATCGTTGCCGAAAAGGAAACTTTCCTCGGATCCACATCATGTTGAAGACATGAAAACGCCCTTGCAAGATAAAGTCAGGACTCCAGAGAAAATCAGATTCAGTAACCAGCAATAGGCCAGCCTCAGGACCCCGCACACTGGCTGTTCTATGAAGTGACGCCATCAGACGACCATTGAGAGGTCAAGATGGCTCAGGTTACGGAGGATGTCACTGGAACTGGATCTGACGAACACACCCACGACACTCCATGGAGATTGTTTCTTAGCCTGCACATACAATGCCAGAACACTATCCTCGGACACCGATCTTCACGCTGTTTTTGAAACGCAGAGCGCTTCACATTCCATGTGGTAGTATTAGAAGAAATAAAAAGCAGGGAGGTCGACATATGCCCGCTAAGCAACAGTACCTTTGCCATCCGCGGAGAAAAAGTGCCGCTATGAAATATTGGTGGCGCAGGCTTTGTCGTCCACTCGTCCAGTACCTATCTTGTCGACTTGTACGAGACCCTTCATCCTCGCATGGCCGTCCTCCGTCTTCAACCAACACGTCATGAGAAGATCATCATCATCAACCACTGCTCACAGACCGATGCACCTAATGAGTGCGAATTAGGTGTGTTCTGCTACCAGCTAGTGAAAGTTTTCTGCAGTTCTAAAGCTTATTACAAATTTGTTGTCGGAGATTTCAATGCCGGAATTGGAAGAGCCAACGAGAGTGAATACAGGATCTGAAATTTTGGATTAGGAGGAAGAAATGAGAATGGAAACCGTGTTGCATGACTCCTGTCTGCAGCACGCCTGCTTCATGGAAACTTGATTTTCTTGAAGAAACAAAGTCGTCGTTGAAAATGCGAGTCTCCCAACGACAGGGCGGGTGGTCGACTATATTCTGACCAATAGAAGATGGTGACTACTTGAAAGATTAGCACTCCCATAATTCTCTACTGGGTCCTATCACCGCCTTCTTCGCGCAGATCCGATTGAGACGTAAGGTGGAAAAGAATCCATGTCATCGACCACAAAGAAAGGCCTAGCTGTATATGACCATAACATTCTAAGCGAAATCCTACCTAAACGTGGCTGGCAGGTTAAAGAACACCCGACTGAAGGGTATGAGGTGCTTATTGAAAGACTCATAAGTTGTGCCGAATTGGCTTTAGCTCCGCAATCAAGGTGATCGGATCGCATCCCCATTACTACTGAGGAATTGCTAGAAAAGAGAAGGAAACTGAAACTTGGTCTTGCTGCAACAAGTTTAACTCGGCTACTAATAAATGACAGTTGCGGAAGAGCTCTGCAGGAAGACCTGCATCGGTACTGGCAGAAGAAACTCTTAGAAGCAGCAGGGAAAAAGAATGAGTCTGAAAAAATGTCGTCGGGATTTGTGTGATTATATTGTTTCGCTTTTTAGCCTTAGTGAACGAGAATGGGACCATCAAAACTTCCCGCCGTGATATGGAACTGGTGACGTAGGAACTTCGGTGAACAGGATAATTGTCATCTCGAGGGACAGCGCACAAGGCGAAAATCAGCACGGAACGTCTTGGATGACCGCTTTAGGAAAGTCGTAGATAAACTCTAACAAATCAAGAACATCACTTTTAGTTTTTCCGAGCCACACTTATAAACGAGGATCTGGGCTAACATTTTTGCTTTGTTAAAACGCTGTTGTAGTTAAAGGATGGAGCTCTCGGCGTTGATCAATCCCTGAGGGATGCACCATGCATTCGACTTCATTAAGCATCGTTTGGAAGCGATTGAACGCATATCTGGCCTTTACAACTACTCGCGGTGGCCTGCCGATGTATCTGGCCAGTGTTGCTATCCTCCCAGACAAGTCTGGTACCAATTTGCCGATCCCGGAGGATGGAAGGCTTGTGCCATGGGCGCGGGGATCGATTCCATGTGTGTGCTGCAGTGCGCCTCCAAGCACTGCACCACGCGCGCTCCTGTTGTAGATAAAGTTTTTAATAACTTAAGCAGTTTATTCACTATTTAAGTGTTTATAGGAGTGCAGCAGATATATAGAATCCCTATGAGTTCTAGTCACACTAAAGGAGAATTAAATTTCACAATTTAAATATGCAAATCATTTGGTTTTTCTGACAATCGTTGATGTACGCGATTTATGTTGAAGATTGGTCTTGGTGTAGCTTGCACTTTGTTTCAGTTTTTGCACTCTTTATTCACGGCCATTTGTTGAATTAACTCATTTTATTACGGTGACAAATTTTTATTCAATTACATTTGTATGGCACGACATGGGTTATAGTGCAGATCCCAGCACTTCTTTCATTCAGTTCTTTATCTCACTTCCGTCTTCAGTGTAGGTTTTTGGAGTTGCTTCTGAGTTCGTTTGCCACTTGGAGATTATGTTTTTTTTTCATGACTGCTCAGTTCTAGTCGAGTTCATCCTTCCTGTAGTTTCGCATTGGCTCTATTAGGGCCTCTTCGTATGCTAGTCCAGCTCATATTTGCCCAGCCCAGAGAGATGGGAGGCTTAGTTAACCCAGACGTGGTTCAATCAGGAACAATGCATATATTACATGGCATCTCTAACCATTGCGCACGTCCTCGCGATAATTAATACTGGTAAAAAGTCCAAAACTTTAATGAATTGGATAGTGAACGAAAGGACAATGAATTGCAATGTCAATGTGAAGCGGTTGAAAAAATCGAGAAAAAGAAAAGGGACACTGTTAAAAAAATTTGTTTCATCTGAACCCTTAATAGAGACCTCGAGAAGACGAGGCTTTAATTATAAATTGAAGAAACAATAGTGAGGTGGAACGATCACGGAGGTACTCGTGTGCTTTTCATTGAAATGATTCATTCCTTTCCAATTTTTTGTCATTCATTTTTTTTTCTTTTTTTTGTCTTCCTTGGCAGATTCTCTGTTCTTGCGTGGTTTTCATCGTGCTCATGTATCTGTCAGATCTACATCTACTCTTCACATAGAATGAACCATCTAGTAACTCCCAATCTAGAAATTAAAAAAATCAAAGAATAAATTTCCTTACATTCCTGGCTCAGTTTCTGGAAGACCACAATGGAAAACAGTGAACTTCAAGAAACGAGGAAATTTAGCTGTAGAAATGCTCTGGACAAATTAAAAATCGATTTCGAAAATCTTTATGATTTACGAGTTTTCGTCTTAAATAATTTAAAAATAATTTAATTTGTCATATGATCTATTAATTTTGCAATTGACTTACTTGACAAAAATGTCCTGTGACTAGTTACAGAAAGAAGACGCCTTTTATGTTGTTGTTATTCTTCTTTAGACGAAATTAACGCGTGAAGAAAGAGACAACTGTCTTTTTTTGGTCTGCAGCCACAATAATGCTGAGATATTTCGAAAACTTGGACTGCAGGCCAAATTCGAACCGGCGATTACCCTTTCCGAGGTCTCACGTGTTATCCACTGCGCTTTTGAGGCCTTCGCTTTTCCTTTCTCTCAGCGAGTTTTTTTGCTCTAACTGCTTGTCCTTCTCAGATCATTTTCATTGAGGAATGGTTACTGATGGTACGTTTTGGTAAAAAACTGGCTGAGAGAATGGCAGAACGAGGGTGTCAGTGGTGCAGTGAATAACCAGTGAGCCCTCAGAAAGGGTAATCACGTGTTCGAATTTGGCTCGGAGTCCAGATTTAGCAAATATAAGCATAATCGTGGCCGTATTTTATGTAATTCCTAGCCATAAAAGAACAATAGGCAATTGATAAAGGGTTATACAATGTGTCATGATGGTTTCTGAGAAGAAAAACATTTGTTTGATAAAAAATGATACCGTAGAAACAATCGAACCAAACACTATATCGACGCTTTTTTATATAGCTGTAAAATTTTATCAATAAAGAATTTTCCTCAGTTGTAAAATGGAGAGCCTTGGAAGGTCGTGAAATGACAAATTGGACGACTCAGTGGTAGCTCTACGTTGTTTACGTTGTTGCGCTTAGTGAACACTGTTCGTCGACATTAATACCTTTTACTTCGTTTGCCGGAGAGAGACTTTGTCTATGCGGAATATCTGTATTTTTTTCCAGTCGGTCGGCCGTTTAGTGGCATAACCGAGTTCTCACCTAAATCATTGACGTCAAATTTACTTTCTTATTTTAATGACACGATCCATTCAAGACTTCCCATCCTCTACAAGGCATATTTCGATGCCAACATCTATTTATATTGTTGAGCTTGCATGAGGTAGATAGCGGTGTTTATTTGGCTAACATCTCGACGTCTTCATCTTCGTCAGAGCCGATGACCGGAGTCGATGGTCCACAGTTATTCCTCTTCTCGATGTAGAATATTCGAATGATCGAATCTTTCGAACATTCGAGTCGAATCATATTTTTCTTTTCGAATATCCCGATGTCACTTTATTTCTATATAACAGCAGTCTGTTGTACAAAAAGCTCAGCATGTGGTTCACGTCTCACTACTCACTGGATAAGTAGCATTATCATCAGTTATTATACATTCAGATTAAATGCACCATTCATGTCTTACCGGCATTAGCAAAAACTTATCAACAGTATCTTCTTGGATTATTAAGCGTATACGAGTTTGCTACAGAACCTTTATTTCGCTCCCGTTTCGACGTATTCCTCTTCGTCTGAGCCAGATCTATCGGAGTCGATGATCCACAGGTCGTCGTCTTCGTGATGTGGTGCTCGTAAAATGTGTCGAGTCGAATCCAATGAAGTGGAGCACTGATCGAATGATGGATCCTAAACACTGTCCTTTTATACAGGACAGCTGTTCATCTATTGCTGCTCATCCTATCTTACCTTATAAAATACGTTCTTGACGATAAAATGGTAAGGTGAGTGAGGTGTGCGACGTTGATCACTTCCCAAGTGATGCGCCGTGCATTAGCCTCCATTCGTAGCATGTTAGAAGTGGTCAAGTGCATATCTGGCCTGTACACTGAGCTTCGGTGTCTAGCTGTTTTCAACTTAAGTGCTTTTCTAGCTATTTGCTACTTAAGTGCTTCTATCCTCCCATATAAGGGTGGTATCAAAGACAGCATATCAGACGAAGGTCCTGCTAGGTCCACGACGTGGTATTGAACCAACAACCTTGTGTATATTGCAAAGCACCTCTAATCACTGCGCTACATACGCAAATACTACTCATGCAAATATATAAATACGTGGCAGCAGCCTGTTCGGCATACGTTATCGATTGTCATCTAAAGCATGTTTTTCTTACTGAAATCTTACCGTTGTTGACTAGTCTTCTTTCTTTAGCCATCGATGTATTAACCACTTTATTGAGCAGATCGTATATCCCGACAGGAGCTTTTCTCTAAACGGTTTCAGTTTTTTGCTGCTGTAACAATAAATTCCTTTACAACTTCTCTGATATCAATCTACTCGATCTCATCGATTTTTCAGAAGCTGATGATTTTGACAGGCGAGTGCTTATTGCTGTGAAATCCTTATCATGTCTCTTAATTTGGTGCCAACGTTCCTACGCCTTCCTTTCCGTGATCAGTTGTTAAGAAATCAGGCAACTAATGAGGGCACCTTCCTTTGTGATTTCTGCACATTTCCAGTCTTTTTTGAATCGTTTTGAAAGAACTCTCTACGCTTGATTATCACCGTTATCGCAAAGATGTCATCGTTCAGTGTGATCTCTTACCTGTTCTTTTTCCGTCCATAGTTCTTCCTCTTCATATTCATGGATTACGGTAAGTTTTTTTCAGTGAAAACCCAATCAACTAAGAGATCTCTTTTGGTGGGCTAATTTTCCATTTTTTCATCCATTAAATAGAATGTGCACACCTTGCATCACGATTATCTCTACATGCCCAACAATGATGCCGCAATTGGAGTTATGGCGCTGTTAAAAATTCAACCAAAAAAATCAATAGTTATGAAATAGGCGCAATATTTCCGGTGATGAAAGCTCTAGGAAGTTTCTTCGTGTCTATTTTCTATAGCCTTTCTTGCTGCTTCTTTTCTTCACAGCATATTAGAAGCATTTTTTGTCGTATCACATGGTAAATGATGATTTCTTATAAAGTGTCAATAAACCTCAAGCGGAAGGTGAAAGGGATAAAGCTTTGAGCGTTGAGCAATTCATTAGGGTTGCGTAATGAATTTGATTCCACTCGTAACATCGTATGGGGGGACTGGATGCATATTTGGACTAAACAGTGAACAACCGAAGACTACTAATGCATCAAGTCCATCTTTTTATTATCCTAGACAAATCGCTTAAAAATTTACTGACCCGAAAGGATGAGAAGGACAGTTAACTCTAGACGTGGAAACGAACCAACAAACTTGCGTATACTGTAAAGTACTTCTAGCCACTGCGATGTATGCGTTTTTCAAAAAATGAAGTGAAGAAAAGAAAATAGTTGTACCTACAAAGCTTCTCTTTCCAATTTTTTTGACACTGAATTCTATTTAAGATTTTTCCCCTGCCGCTTCTATGTGTCCTGATCGCCCCGTAGTGCCGACGTCGATTAAACATTTGTGCAGACGAGATGAGGATTTCTTGCATTTTCTCAATGTTTTTTTACCGGAGCCATCAATGGGAAATGTTGCACAGAAAACATCCAGTTTAGTAGCTTCTTTGTCGGCTTCAGTAAAAAACCCTTCCATTACTAACTGACGTTCTCCATTCTACATTTCACGTACCGAATTCTTCTATTGGGGCACATGGAACACTGGTTAGACATCACCTTCTACAGCGGCAAGTGATCAAGTGATCGTAGCAGAAATCTCACTCCCAGGGTAACCAACTGTCCCATACCTTCTAGACCTTCTCCATTTGGTAATGAACTCGTCTGGGTAAGACTAACACCGAGCTAAGGTTACCACGAGGCATTATCTAGGTCAAATATGCATTCAGTCACCTCCGTAATGTTGTGACAAGTCAAATACATAGCTCATTCCTAAGGGGATCGGTCAACGCCGAATACTTTTCGTAACTCATTATCTTTCCACTATTCCTATTCTTCATCGTGTTATCCACCGTACACTAGGATATGACGTAGACGCCAGCACCCTTTAACACCTCAATAACCATTGGTCATTGCGTCACTTCCGCTATTTGGTATCTATTGGTACATCGGGGGAAAAATGTTCTATTGCTCTCGCTAACGGTCTCTCTCTCTCCCTTTCTGCCCCTCTTTCTCCCTCTCTCTTTGTTCCCCCTCTTTCTCTCTCCTCATCACCATTCGTCCTCTGTTCTTTTCCTTACGATTTCGTACTTTATACAAATTTCATTGGCACCAAGACCACAGCATGGTGGTAAGTAAGGTAGTTTTTGCTATTCCTTGAAGTGTCATTTTCGTATGCGTCGTTTTCTTGTTCAGCAATCGTGAGGTTGTTAAACAGCATACATTTACTTCCATAGAAAAAACACAATACAATACAACAGTAGCTATCGTTTCGGCAGTATCGCCTTCTTCAGAGCCACTTTTTTACGTGACTTCCAATGAGGAAGATTAGAACAGCTGATCATGGTCGCATATGGTTGGTGAGTCATCAATCATATGTACTATATCATGTTCTATCTAATAAAAATGTATTTACTAGGTTTTGTAAGCATACCTCGATTGTTTAGACGAACAATATGCAGCTCGGCAGATTTTTTTTTGAACTAAAAGTTATGGAAAAAATCAAGAAATGAACTTGTACCTCTTGAGATGATCCAGTTCAAAATCTCATTCTCCTCTCAGCACTTCTTCCATTCATTTCGTCATATTGCAAGGATCAATTCACCTATGAGTCGAAGACCTGGTGTCTTCTGTGCTCACTAGCACATGCAATGCTGATGGAATGTAGGTGGGATCTCATAAGAGAGAGAGAGAGAGAGAGAGAGAGAGAGAAGGAGAGAGAGAGAAAGAGAGAGAGAACTGGTCAATCGGAGTGAACCACTTTCCTTTAGGAACTGGAAGGAGTTTTGCTGCCTTGCATCTAGGATTCGTCCAAGATGGCAGCCGTGATCCTTGCGATTAGTAAATCAAGCTGATATGGGTCAATTTAGAAAGTCAAATTTTTGGAAAGAAACAAAAGATAAGCCCTTCAGGGAATTGTTGCCGTTCACATTGTGGGAAAACATTTTCTCTGATGGTTCTGGTTTTTTCCCTTCTATCACCTCTGGGAAAGCTGTGAGAATAGGGAAAAAGCAGGAGAAGTTCAACATTGTTCTCACCGGACCTGATTTTCTTTGTCCACTAATTAATCATCTTCTCCATCAAAATTTCATTAGTTGTAGTAATATATGGAAGTAGTAGACATACTAGTAGGCAGGCTTTTATATCGATCTTCTATAGATCGATCAGTTTCACCATTACTCATCAGATTGTAACGACTACCGTAACCCATGACGTGTACCACAGTGCTACGGTAATGATGTGTTGGTTGTTGCTTGACCTTTTACTTTAGCTAATCTTTGGTTCCGTGTTTTTTAATGGAATGTTTAAGTATGGCGAAGAATTTCTGGCCATGTGAGCGGATTTTTGCAATAATTTACGTGACGACCCACGCCTTCGTCGAACAAACTTCAGCGATCTGCTGAATCCTTTGTTGACTTAACACCGTTACGAATGGACCCGTAAACAGATTTGATGAGACTTTCGTAGTGTCCCCCATAGGGTTGTTTTTGCCGGCTTAGACCACTGAAGAGGACCCTGTCTTCTATAAGAACATATCCACTAGGTTTTTTCATTCGTTCGGTCCTCTTTTTTCTTTTTCCTTATGTTTCTGTTCATGTTTTCATTACAATTCGTTCGCTAACGCCTTTATTCTACTCATTGTGGGTAGATATTGCTGTCATTTTATAGCAATAGCGAGCAACGCAACACAGCTCATGATTTTTTTCCTTGTTATTACTAAGAGAGCGGATTTCATGTCGGTCTGGTTTTTTCTAATATGTGAACGAAAGAAAAAAAACCATCGCACCCAACAATAGTTGGTAAGCACTACTGATTTCTCTTTGTCGTTGTTGTCGCTATACTCGCAGCCACTGCCGCTACCGTTGTGATTATCATTATTATTATTATTATTATTATTATTATTATTATTATTATTATTATTATTATTACTGTTATTATTATTATTCTTCCTACCGTTGCTATTATTATTGTGATTTTTTGTTACCGTTATCATCGTCATCATCGTCATCATCATCATCATTGTCATCATCGTTATCATGGACATCAGAGGCTCATCATAATTTTAGGCATTCATATTAAAAAAGCAGAACTTAGCTAGCTGGATTACATTTATCATCCACAGAGGTGGATCGAGGTGGCATACGGCGGTTTCTGTAATTTGAAAATCTGTTTTCCCTTCTCATCAACACGTTGAGTCTTAGTTGAACGTGTTTAGCCAGGAAGTGCAGGATGACCGTGTCAAGGTGTTCTCAGGTCTTCACCATAGTCATTCGCCCACCTCCGGATTGGTGGGAACTTTAGTCCATTCTAAGTCGCATTCTTCAGGATGATAGTAGATTTTTGTGAGAAAGTGAGTCTTCTAATTAGTCGTACTACACTGTTCGAGGATCATTTGAGAGATCGAATGAAATGTGAAGAATGTGAAGTAATTCGAAAATCTTGTGGCAAATCAGTTATGGATTTCATCGTTACCCTGCAGTTAGGTATTCCATCGATGATCTTTGTTGAGTAAGTCCTACGAAGAAAAAAAATTGAAGGATCGGTCCGTCAATGTCTATACCTACCAACTGTATTCTACTACATATCTTTATTTCAGTGCTTAAATGTTCATAATCATAATGGAACCAGGTAACACTTATATCTGGGAGCTGGTTGAAATTAACTTCTAGTTTCAAATTAGTTGAAATTTGTTTGTGTACTGTAATATTTTTCTCAAATCTTTTGCCTATGCTTCTTGGCGTGTGGAAGTTAATTCATGTTGTTAATTTTTTCTTCAGATGGACTATTTGTTTGAAATGTGGAAGCTCTACGACCATCGCTGGACGACCTTCCCTTCACGAACGTGCCCAGATAACAATACGCTACAAAGTTTGAAGATCCGTTGTCGAAGTGCAAAAAAATGGTGGAGGACCATTTAAGAAAGACAGGTTTACGTTAACGCAAAAACGATCAAAAATAACAGTTAAAAAACTCATGGATGTAGGAACTGTAATTGACTGTTTTTTCTTGATGAGCAAACACGAGCACTTACTTATTAATAAAGAATAGCTGAAGTTTCGGCAGTTCCGTCTTCTTCAGAACCTGGAAAGGTCAAACTGACATGCAATCTATCCAGCCAAACACTTTAATACCTTCAGCACGTCTCCATTTGCATTCTAAACACCTTCTTCTAAATACCCACCGTTCTATTCTTTCTAATTCTTCCAGTTATTCGGTTGACATAAGCCCCCACAGAGTACTACATCGGCGAGGGAGGGAGGTTCCTGGCCCAAGTCAGGGAATCACCCAGAGGCATGGCGCTAGGTCATGGTTGATCACAAAGCACTCCTCCTTGCGGTTCGTTTTTAGATTTTTGAGATATATCCAAAGCGCTTCAAGAGTTTCACGCACTGATGTTTTGGATTCCTTTGCGAGGATAGTGATCTTCTATACTTTACTTCATCATCTTCTCCATTATGTTTCTGCGTCCTGTGCGAGACTGCCAGAGTGGTCTACCTGTTTTTTCTCCAACGTATTTGTCTCAATACGCTTTACAAGAGATTAGGGACACCGCACTAAACTCATGCAACCGTCATCTCTATCATTAGGGCGTATACAATTTTGCATTGTGCTTAGGCGTTCATATAGTTGGTCACCAACTAATTGCCGTCTTAGAATGTCCGGTGGTATTTTTAATCACTATTACCGATGTCTCCAGATCAGAACTTCTTGGGCGACGTTCTACAGCTGCACTTGTTTCGTTGGAAAGCTAGGACGGCATGAACGGGACCTTAGTCTAACTAGAATTGTCGTTTAAGCGCTTGGTCTTCTCTCTACACCTATCCGAAGTTCCTGTTTCGTCGCCATTCGAAATGGCCACTTGCTACGACAATTTCAAGGATTATTCCCACTGCTCTCTTCCTGTACACATGCTGGTGGCTATTCTGTTTGTTATGTTTCTTGCAAGCGTCCTTCTGGTGTGTGAGTGGTTATAGGAGATATAATCAAGCAGTATGTCTTTGTTACTTGGCTTTCGGTACCGTTTTGTATGTAGGCGTTTTCGGATAGGTTAATTTGAACGTTCAGAGATGAAAGCCAGTTTTCCTTCGGCTTCCTTCTGGTCAATACTACGCGCTCTGACTGTTCGTTCAATAACTGAAGGCATTTGTCCATCTCTTCTTGTGAGGAGCAGATGAAAAACATCCATCTAGATATCTGCAACAGAGTAATGGCCGGATTTCGGTTACTGGTGCTTCCATCTTGGACACAAATGCAATAGCAAGATTCGGTGCCATTCGCTGTGCCATTGTCAACCGTCTAATTTTTTCTGCAATAGTTCTCGTATCACCTGAAGATCGAACAGTTTAAGTACTACCTTAAGAGAGCCATCAGTAGCTGAATAGAGCAGCCATACACGCTTATTGCATCAATACGTTAGTATAAAGAATGACAACGTAGAAGGACTACATAACATGCGTGCTTGTTAAGATGCACGCTAGACAGACGATCCAGAAACATTTGGATATTCGTGATATGGGCTGGTTGGTACTTCAGCAACAGTGTGAGAATTAAGTTTCTAAATCTACCGTTATCCTTCAACTATCCTTCAAGTTTAAACCCATCATCACATGTGTACATGAGCCCACGGATAGAGTAGCCAGGTTTATAAACTTAATTCCCACCCAGTTGCTGAAGCACATATCAGCCCATCTCACGAATACACAAATGTTCTAGGTCGCCTGCGCAACGCGCATCCTAACAAGCGCACATGTTGTGGAGTCCTTTTACGCTACCGTCCTTTATACTAACGTGTCGAATGACTCAGCAGTGCAAGCCATCAACGAGTTTCTTGTGCAAAACGAAAGAGTAGTGAGCATATACGGCTTTTTCGATTCAGCAGCTCATGGCCTTCCTAAAGGTGTGCCTAAACTGCTCGATCATAAATATTATGCACAAATTTGAGGGCTGGCAATGGGACGGCGACTGGCACCAACCCTTGCCATTGCATTTATGTCTAAGGTAGAAGCATCAGTAGCCGACCTCTGGCGGCACTACTCTACTGCGGACATATAGATGAATGTTTCGTCATCTGCTACACATACGAGGAGATGGATAAATGCTTTGAGTTGCTGAACGGACAGAGAGAGTACATAACATCATCCGAGAGATGCTGAAAAAAAAACTGGATTCCATTTCTGAGCGTTCACATTAGTTCCAATTAACCCATCCGAAAAAATGCTGCATCATTAAGCGATATTGAAAGCCAAATAACAAGAATATACAAAGATGTTGAAGTAAAAGTCGCTATACTCGCAGAAGAATCCAACTCATGAGCGCGCAAAACTCTTGAGGGGTTTTTGGGAAAATTCCAAAAATCCAAAAATGAACTGCAAGGAGGAGTGTTCTATGACATTGCATGATCTAGCTCCATACGTCAGGCTGATTCTTTTATCTGAGCCAGTGTTCGCACATATAATAGTTCGTGGAGCTGGTCTCCATCAAACAACTGGAAGACTTACAAAGCAGAAAGCGGTGGGTGTTTTAAAGAGGACGTTTGTTATTCAAATGGAAATTTATGTTAACCTTTTTTATTTGCTGCCTATTCTTTTTAATGGCAGGGTGCGTTGAAAAAATATAACTCCTATAATGCTGAGATATTTGAAAAACTCCTGACCGCAGGGGTCTGCGATGAGGAACGAACTAGCTATTGTCCTTTCCGGGGAGTAACGCGTTCACCACCACACCATGCGGGTCCTTCATTTCGCCTGTCTGTCAGCTAGTTCTATCGATCACTTGCCATCAGCAATTACCCGTCAACGGGATTCATCTGGGGAGCCCAAATCGGCATTGAACCCAGTTAAGCTGAGGCTATAATTATAATCACAATCTTAACCTTTTTTTATCTGCCTATTCTTTTTAATGGCAGGGTGCGTTGCAAAATATAACTCCTATAATGCTGAGATATTTGAAAAACTCCCGACCGCAGGGGTCTGCGATGAGGAACGAACTCGCTATTGTCCTTTCCGGGGAGTAACGCGTTCACCACCACACCATGAGGGTCCTTCGTTTCTCCTGTCTCTCAACTAGTTCTATCAATCCCGTTGACGAGTGATTGCTGATGGCAAGTGATCGATAGAACTAGCTGGGAGACAGGCGAAACGAAGGACCCGCATGGTGTGGTGGTGAAAGCGTTACTCCCCCGGAAAGGACAATAGCGCCTTCGTTCCCCAGCGCAGATACCTGCGGTCCGGAGTTTTGAAAGTATCTCACCATTATAGGAAATTTATGTGGTAAGCTTTGTCTGCTAAGGTTATGAAAGTGTTTGGCTGAGTAGATTGCATGCCAATCTGACCTTTCCAAGCTCTGAAAAAGTTGCAACCTCCAAATGTCAGCTATTCTGTATCCGAATCCTGTTATGCCGACCTCGTGGTTGGTAATCAACAAAAAAACAGCAAATTATTGACTAGTGACGAGGTTAAAAAAAAGTCCTTTATAGCATCTATAATTGATAAGCGCAGTGGTCCTTCCAATTCCAGTTTCCCAGAACTACTGCAACTTGTTCAAAAAATGTCCAGTCATAAACCAAACAACTGAGTTCGACAAGACGCAAGGGAGATTGGGCTCTTCTTTCACTGTGTAAAAGAATATTAAAAGTTTGATTTTCATACAAGATAGCGCTCTTCCACACATTCCTATTTTTGTTCGTGAACGCCAGAATGCGCTTTTCACCAGAAAATGGGTATGTGATCTCAGTGAACATGAGTGGTAAGCCCAAAGCCTTGACTTAGCACCTTGCGCCATTTTTCTTCAGGGTTGGTTAGTACTCCGTGGAGCTGGTCTCCATCAAACAACTTGAAGACTTACAAAGAACAAACCGGTGGGTGTTTTAAAGAGGTCGTTTATTATTCAAGTCAACTCTATCAAACAACTGACTTTGGAACAACTCAACGGTCGACATCCCACAAGAGTTCCCGATGATTTCAGTTGGTACGATTGTCGAAAGGCTTGAGAAGCTGGTGGCGAACGCTGGCGATGCTTAATCCTCGTATTTATCTTTTGTAAAAATTTTGATTGGGAGATAAATTATAAGAATTTAAAGATATTTTTTATATACATGTATATATACAATGTTCACTTTTTATTCCTTGCCTACTACAATTTTCACGACAGTGTATTATGTGGAATACAATCACAACGATACTGAGATATTTGCAAAACTCCGACCTCCGAACCGCAGGTGTAGGCGGTAGGGGAACGACCGCGCTATTATCCTTTTCGGGAGCTCATGTGTTCACCACCACACCATGCAAGCCATTCTTTTCGCCTGTCTCTAAGCTAGTTCTTATGATAATCTTCTTAAGAATTTTAAGACTTTTTCTATATATATGTAGGAAATAGATAGAAATTCTACTCTTTCAATTATCCCGTGCAAATGTGAAGTTTTGAAAACGAAAGACAAAAGAACAAATACGTTAAGTTAACGGCTAGAATGATTAGAAATGGAAAAAAAGTAAATGGTTGTCGTTTTCAATAGATTTGTGAGAGATTCCATCGCAAAATTGGATTAGGTTTTATCGTAGATGTTTTTCTGTTCACTATAAAAGAAAGAAAAGCAATCATCTGATCAAAACCTCGTTATTCATGGCGTCTATAATGTGTCTAAAAGTAACGAACAATAATTCGAATGAATTGAAGCTTAGTCGGTTAGTGGAGAGCGCACGAACTGGATGAGATGAAGCCCATCCTTGCCAGAACAGCGTCCGTTATTCGGAGTAGGCACCGTCATTTCGTCTGCCATTTACAAAAACGAGTTAAACAAGAAGTAATGAAGGAAACGCGAACCCGAACAGAATTTCATTTCTCTTTTGAAGATGGGGAAATTGTTGGCCATCTATGTGAATCTGAGATTGTAGTGAGTGAGTGCGTCCTGAAGCCAACGAGAACATGATAATACTAATCGGCGTCGTCGTAGTCGTCGTCGTCGACATCGTCTCCGTCATTCCCGAAACGTGTATTTAACTGGAACAACTCATAGCTGCAATAAATCGAACACCGTGTCAAAGCAACAGTAGCAACAACAACAACAGCAACAACAGCAACAACAACAAGGGCAGCCACAACAAGGACAGCAGCAACAACGACAACAGTGATATGATCAGAAGAAAGGAGAAACAACGTCAGGACATACGAACTTATTTAAAGAAGAGGCAGGGGAGCATGCCATATTGCATTACATAGGCAGACTGGCGTTGAATGAATGGCCGTTCCTGTCTTTGTGGAATTTAGAAATCGACTGGACAGGAACTTTTTACTTATTTGTTGCTTCACTGCTTGATACGTCGTAGTTTTTCTAAGACCTAAACTTACATTTATGGTGAACGGATATTGAAGATAAATAGGCACCTTGATATGACGCCTGCAACGCACCATCTCGGGGGGTAGTGAAGATCGTCAACTTAGCTTAGACAGAAAGCAGTCTTGACTTTTCCAAATGTCACCACCGTAAGCCAGAGAAGGTCTTACGAACGTTGATATAATTCGGAAGGTTTCGTAGTGAAGATATAAGACTTTTAGGACGGAAAAAGGTCGAATACTCGCATCAGCACTTAACACCGACCATCTGAAGATGGTCGTCGAGACCGCTTTTCAAAAAACTACTTGAGGGGATGTAGGCAACTCAGAATGCACAGTGAACAATTAGTCAGTTGGAATTCACTAGAAGGTGAAAAAAGCTCGGCAAAGCGATTAAACATGCACTGAATAAATGGCAGTGAGGTCGCCGTTGCTGCGCTTTCTTGATACTGAACGACACATTTTTCCGATAACCGACGACATTTAGCCTAGTGGTTCGACCGTAATGAAATTCCTCACAGAGCTAAGTTTGCACAAAGAAAGTGTTCTGGCGCCTTTTTGATGATGTGCCTATGGAACAAATCTCTGCTATAAAGTCTTGAACCCTGGCAGAAGCATCACAGGAGAAGTGTGCTGAAAATCGATGAAATGTACTAAAAATTGTAGAGTATGTAACACGAACGTATCGAATAAGACTTTGTCTTCTTCTACGATAACATCCCATCAAACGTTTCACAACTAGCGCTGTGGATGTTTCATAACTGCTAGTCTGTCGTCAACAGACTACTACCTGTCGAGAACCACTGGGTGGAAAGTCTCCAACAACCAGAGCGCTACTGAAAAACGCCATTAGAAAATTCGTCACTTCCACAACTTTAGAATTCAATTCCATTGCTATAGGTGAATGTCATATCTCGTTGGCAGAATTGTGTAAATTTCCAAGTTCCTTTTGAATTCGCCTTTCAGTACAGGCTATTATGTGGTATCGACTTCATTGTTTGGCGTTCATCCGATCATCAACGTTTTATACGCTGTTCTTTTTCCAATAGAAAATCTTCTTAACAACTAGTTAAAGTAAGCATGAGATTGTCGTTCATAGGAGCTTCGGTCAGATTATGATGATAAACGATTTCCTCATTGTGGAAGAATAACCTCTTCCTCGAGGCGGTGAGCGCCGATTGAAGCTGACAGTTCCAATTTCAAGAAATTTTGCCTATTTTACCTGGATATCCAAAAAGGTCTTGCAATGTCTTATGAACAAGAAATTGAGTTTCTGCCATGCTTCTACTAAAGTGAAGTGATTCCGTGCTACATCCTATCGAGAGGCAATCATCAGCCATCATATCCAGTTTTGAGGTAATTCGAGAAGCAATGTATGATTAGGAGTTGTTGTGAATCAAGTGCATAAAGCGCTTGATTCGCCTTTAGTGGTAATTGGGCCGCTTGTAACGCAGTCGTTAGATCTATCTCTCAATATATGCAAGGTAATTGGTTCCACTTCATGTGGGTCAGTGAAACCCCTCTAACTCTCCGTGGTCAGCAGATTGGTGCCAGAAATATTTGGGAGAAAAGAAGCACAGACTGTATATATTAGCAACCCCCGTAAATCACTGTGTAGGCCAGATATGCTTGTAGTTTCCTGCAATAACGCTCGCTAAAGTGAAGTTTAAGACGATTACTTAATAACTGATACTTGAATTAACCGCCATAGCAAGGAATCGTGCCGGCTTTAGCACAATTTCCACTTGACCGGGTATTTGCTAGTTCAGCGAGATTTCCTACATCTGGACTCTGGAAGGTAGTTGTGCAAGGACCTCCTGAAGTTTTCACCACAAAAATTGTCCCTTCTGTAGAATCGACAGAACATTTGCTACTTTGTAAGTAGATTGTTACCAAAGCGGCGGTGATTAATAACGTTGGTTTTTTTCATAGTCGGACTTTTGGATGAGGAAATCTCGAACTCTTTCTCAGCTTGCAAGGTCAAGCTGTTGGAAAGAATACCACCCACACTCATTGCAGTTCATCGTCTAGAAATTCATCCACCTTTTCATGAGAAGGCGATGTAACTATTGCTAGAATGTGGGCTTCCACTTAAGGAAAAGTCGGAAACATCAGGACACAGTTCATATAGATTGAAGTGGAAATGAATTAAAGGAACTGAATAGTAGATCTAACACTCATCAGTTGCTCACAATGCTAGTGGAATTTTTCGATTTTGATTTACAAGTAGACGCTGTAAAGGGATTTTAGGAAGCCACCGTTTTTTCACGAAAACGATATCCGGATGAACGTTTATTTCAACTCCGCCTCCTTCTCTCGCATGCATAGGGAGGCAATCTGTCGAGCTCATTCTTGCGTATATCTGACAAGATTCAAGCCTGTCTTTTTCTATCATCTCAAAACATCACTTTAATCAAATTTTGCTAGAGGGCACGAAGGCGGACGACGGAGGCAATGCTATTTGTTCATTCGCATTTCTAACATAATTTGACGTATGTAGGCGAAAATCTACAATCCTTCTTTCACTTTTTTTCCTCTGCAATGTCAGTTATTGTGTGTCCGGAGTTCTCCTTCAAGTGTTCCATTGCGATTCGTGGTAGCGGATAATGTAACAGTTTTTTATTCAGGTTTTTATCTTCTCGTGAGATGCTGTTACGCGATTTTATTCTGCACGTGTAGAACGCTCATCATAAATAATTAACTTCGATATAAAGAAGTTACAAAAAAGTATGAAGAAGGGGATATTTGTCTGGTAGGATTCGGCCTTTAGAGTCTTCGATCGCTTGTCTATTGATTTGGATGGTTTGAATTCCTGTAGTTCTTGAAGTCAGCCAATATCCGACCC
Organism: Angiostrongylus vasorum; assembly: GCA_018806985.1. NCBI lineage: Eukaryota > Metazoa > Nematoda > Chromadorea > Rhabditida > Metastrongylidae > Angiostrongylus > Angiostrongylus vasorum. Next base: position 241,183 of record JADANN010000009.1, on the reverse strand, counting down.
ACAAGGGTTGGCTATTGTTGTTGATAAAGACCTGGAAATGCCTCTGAACGGTTATCTCAGAATTCCAAGGAAAGCCGCACCGACAACCACTGAGCATGATAATTTTAATGTGATTAGAGGGTAGTAGACGATCAAGCTGTTGTCGAACCAGTGGAATGAACTCATTAAACTCTATGCGTGACAATTCTCACAAACGGAAATCATTGGGGGAAGTGCTGGAGAAGCCAGGTGTTCTGAGGCTGGATAGCAAAAAAGTGTTCATCTATTAGAGTGTCATTCTGAGTCGCGTGATATCATTTCGTGTGCAAACGATGATCACGAATTCATCCTGCTCCCAAATCCAGTGAACCTCTTTCATTCATCGACGGCTTCACCGATGTTTATTCAAGTCGAGTGGCGAATTGTATTTCCGACACATTACTAACTTATGCATTGGTTTGTTACCTCAAGTCTCAGGTGGTTGCGAAATGGCATAATATTTCTTGAACGCAGCGTTCTGGCATACCTCATTAATAATTAGCGATTACTACGATACGCTGCTCAACACCATTACTTAACGCCGTGCCCGTTATCGTGTTAATTTCCCAGACAACAAATAGAATTCTCTTTTTTCGCAAATCATGTTACTAATTTTTTCCTTTCAAGCTCAACCGATGTGACCCGCTTATTTTCTCAAAGCATAACCTGCTATATGAAGTTGTCCCAAGCCTATAACCGACTTTGTTCTTCGTCATTTCATTTTTATTCACTATCGTGAAGAGTCTTGTTCAACATCAAATCGCGAATTCGGGCACAATGCTATTTACCAGTATACTTTTGATGTTTTTGGGCCTATATGGGCCTAGATCAGGTCGATGACGTCTCTCTAAGAAAGAATTGGAAAAACGCTAAAGATCCTTCACTAGACCAGGATTTGAGCAGGTTTCGTGATATCCAAGAACTGAACTGGTTATGCATCACTAGCAGGCTACTTTCGCAGGACTTGGGCCATTGGAAATGTCTACGAATGGGTTTCGCTGGAAATAAACGGCTGGTGCAGTATCTATTCGTGACTCCCGTAGGAACTGAGCACGCCATACAACAACTTCAAATAACCTTCGTAAGAGAAGAGCAGGTTGTGTAGATCTTGTAAATAACTTTCTCAGAGTGTTTAGATTGTAAACGAGTCGAAGTTAAAAATTGATGTTTCAATGTGCTTATTAGCATTCAACAGCAGGTTTCCGTGGTGCCTCATCGATCACTATTGTGTGTTCTTGAACCAGTACAAGATTAATGCATTATCACATTATTCCACATGATAGTGTTGAATTTGGATGTATTCTTTCGTTAATAAGCTAACACGAGGCTGATAAATAACCTAATTTGCCTAACGTATCGACGTCTTCATCTTCCTCACAGCTAGTGATCCGAGTCGATGTGCGCAGTCCTTCGTATGCTCAACGTGGCGTCTTCGTCGTCGTATCAAGTCGGATCTTCTTCAGTAATGTCGAATGTCGAATGTCGAATTTGTTGGGCATCCTTTTCTCATGTAAACTCATTAAGCATTCATTCATAACAGTACTTAGTCATCTATTGGATTAATGATTTCATCCATGGAAATCCTCCACAGTTCGTATAAATATTAACGGCTTAAAGCCACAATTGAAAAAAGAATGTAAGAACAACGATGAATTGTCATTCTAATGTCTAGCTTTCAGTCGACAAATAACTCCCAACAATTTCAAACAACCGCGGGAAAAAGAGAAGCGGATTTGTTTGAGGGTTTCTGAGTGACTTATAATTTCTCCAGTAAATATTCATGGATAGAAGTTTCCTTCACTTTTTTTCCACTTATCCTTCATGTTTTTTATTTGTTAGTTTAGTAACTCATTAAAAAACTAGATGAAGTTAGGTTCTTATAGTTATACACTTCTTGTTCCAGAAGCGGATTACTTCATCAAACGTGCCAAGAACTTCTGACATATTGGTACACCATATTCTTGCCACTGCAGATACTCTTTGGCCAACAAACATGGGGTAGATTATGCGGGAAAGTATAAAATCGGAATATGATTGTATTGTCAGAGGCCCTAACCTAAAACATTAACGAGTTTCTGTCAAGGACCACTTTCGAACTTAGAGCTTTCATGGTCTTAATCGAGGTAACTTTCCAGTTCGCTTTCTTTGGCGAAAATGTTAGCTGTGATTAGAGCCATAGGCATGTGATTTGCAAGTACAGTACCACTTGCTAGATTGGATCCACCGCATTCTCGTCAACAACGTCCTTATTCTATTCGTGTCAGTGCGGTTCGGTGCAGAAAATTTGATCGAAAACGCTTCAACATGTCGTGCATTTGAATTCTAGTTATTTACTTGTTCTTGTCTATTAAAGTAGATTTGCTATCTTGCCAACACACTCTTGCTTATTACCACGATATCATCTCTTCTTTACATAACGAATAACCTCCAGCTTTTCTTTTACTCGATTCTTCTTTTTCAACGGTCACCTATGAGGATAGTAGGCTCCGTGTGTTAGTTCCACTAAGGCTTAAGGATTTCTATTCTTTCGTTTTCACTGATGTACTGCATGCTTATTGATTACTGCTTTTTCTTGATTCATCAAACAATCGTGTTGAGGCGTTCTTCGTCCTCGCTGCGAGAAGTCGTCAGCCCCTATAAGTTAAAGGGAGGTTTTGTTGTTTTGTGACCAGTGTTTACCCAAACCGGCAACGATTTCTTCAGCTAGTTAACTGATAGATCAGTTACAACATATCAGGCCTAATTCGTCATGTAGCATAGTGATTAGAGATGCCGTGCAATACATATGTGGTTGGTGATTCGATACCACTCGCTCCTGGTGCCCCCCTCCTCGTCTTTTTCGGAATCAGGGAAACTGGCGCCAGACTGCTTTAGGAAATTAAAAATGGACTAACTTGGCAGACCGTAGTAGCCACTGTGTTGCCTAAATATACAGTTATTCATCTCTACAAGACTACGAATGGACTTGAACACGTGGCGCAATGTCTAAGAGATTGATCAGCGCCCTATCACTTATCTTTACATAAAGTTGACGGTTCTATAATGTCCGATTGTTGAAAACGATTATCGTCTGATGTTTTTCGCTGCTTTCGTTTCCTAATTCTTCCGCTTTCGTTATGGTTGGTCTCATCTTACTAGGTGGCTCATTAAATTCTTTTATTGTAAGAACCACCCACCTCTTCGAGCTTCTATAGAACTTGCACTCGCTGCAGATTATGTCATCATCGCCAAAAACTATTTCGTTGTTTACTACTGAAATTTTTTTACTCTCTAGTTTTCTAGCACAATAGATTATTCACCATATGATTTCCTAGTGGAATGAAATTACCCACCAAATGAATCACCACTGAAAATCATAGGGATACCTATTAATTTGCCTTCAAACAATCCGCTTTCTTACTTTTTTACATTGTGTTCTGTCCTATCTAGTTTACCGCCTTCTCGTTGTATCGTTGTTTAGCATTATTTTCTTTGTTTTGATGGCGTCGTTCTATAGTTCGCCTTGTTCGTCCTGGTGTTGCTCTACAACTCTATTCTTGAGAACATGATGATACACAAGCAGAATATAACAAGTTAGATAAGCATATTTATAGAACATTATAAAACATAGGTTAAAGGGTTAAAGGAGCTTAAATGGATAAAGCGCCCAGCGTTGATCAATCGTTTAGGGATGCGTTGTGCATTCCACTGAATGCGTGTTTGCCGTAAACGCTGATTTGCGGTGGGCTCGAGTCAGTGTTTCGTATCCTCCATGAGTTTGGTGTTAACTTGCATGCTCTGGAGAGATGGAGGGCCTTGTTAGTCCCTAGGCCCCAGATCGAACTAAAGATTGTGTTTACCAAAGGCCTCTTCGAAGTACCGCGCCATACGTGTCGTTTTCGTGCTTCACTTCTCTTGAAGTGTACCAAAACTGTTCGTTTCATTCTTTTTGCTTCTTTCGATGAGCTCTTGCGTTCCGTGCCTGTGGATGTTCTCCAAGCAATGTTTTATCAAGGGTCATCGCCGATGATGACACGTCGGCGCCGGCTCCATCATTTACTTTGAAGGGATCGCATCTCCATTATTGAGCTTTCGAAGACGAAGTTGTCTTGTTTTCAATCGATAACGATTTGCCAAATAAATTCAATTTGCATATTACTTCGACCGGTTCCCACAGCCCCACATCCAAGCTTGAACTCGTAGGGAAATTTGCTCCGCGCTCTTTTTTCATTTTTAATCTGAAATCATAATTGAAACGATTTTTCGACCAGACCACTGTCTTCCCACGTAATAGAAGAAACATTGATGGCCTTCCTTTTTTTTTCTCTGTTTCTTCCCCACGCTTTCAATTCCTCTTCCAGTCGATTCTCCATTAACTCTACGAATTATCGATTCGGAGGTGTGATCTACACGTATTCCGTTTGATCTATTGTCGTGCTCTCCTTAGTTCTCTGCTTAAATATTTTTTACCGCTGTAGAAAAAATCAAGAATTCTTTTCAGGTAATCAAATTCGCGATACGATGCTTATTCCATCACTTTTGTTGTTGGTCATCGTTGTCTACGCTAATGAGGACGAAGGTTCTTTTTCTTTCTTTTCAATTCATAATGCTTTTTAGTTGTGGTTGACATAATTACTAGTGAGATCGCAGAAGTTATGGTACAGATGCAAATATGTCAGGGCTGTATTGAATCCAACTCGTCTACTATAGTCTGTTTATGCTTAATATTTTCGGAAAACCATTAACTGCTTGGCAAACACACTTAGCTTCCTGTGTACTGGCACTCTTTTTGCCATACAGGCTGCAGCACTTCCTCGATTCGCTTTGTTGTACTGCTAGCAATCGTCACTCATGGAGTTGGACGTGTTCGTTTCGAGTATGAGTTCAGCTGCTGTCTGGCAAACTATCATCTTCTCTTCCCACTGAGACGAATAATGATGAGCGTCTCTTTCAATAATAGAGTAACTGTGTTGCGGGATTTTAGGGTCTTCGTTACAAACCGTCTCCTACAATTGTAGATGGATGGAAAATTTTCTTCTTCACAACTGAGACTCTTCCAGAACAGTGGTGGTTCCTTTGAGGGCACTGATTCTTGCGACTAGTCGGTCGAGACCTGGAGGACGACGCTCATTGTTGCAAATCGTCGTCAATCAAAGGTCATTCACTAATCGGCCAAATAGCTGCTGCTTTGTGAAAAGTCAACCCTCAAGAAAAAAATACTTTGTAGGTAGCGGCGATTATTTACGTTGAAAACCTGAGAAAGCCGTAGCGAGAGTAGTCTGGGGTTCAAAGAAAAGCCTATCATCCATTTCTCTACTTTCTAACGAGAAATCGACTTAGATTTCTGTTTACATTACAAGGTTAGTAAACAAGAGGGAAGAAATGCTACCAGGAATTTGAAATGAACCAATGAAAGCACAACAGCCCATTTTGAATTAATTTTAAGGCGTCCTTTCTAACTGAATGAAACACAATGAAAAAACGATTGTCAACCATCTCTAATTAACCCGAATGACCTTATCCCTGATTTTTCATGCCCGGAAGTCACTAACACTACAGTCACGTTGACGTGAGGTTGTTTTTGGTAAATAGAATAAAAGTGCTACAGTACTTGTACAGATACGAGGTCCATAATGGCATTAAAGTTAAAAAACCCATCCATCAAAAACTTAAAGTACACTTTCACGCTAGAACACCACCATGCGTTTTAGCCATTCTATATTTTTATCACTATGATCTTTTTTTTCGTATGGTGAGGTTTTAGGCATAGGCCTAGCGATAGGCTTAGGCTTATGCTCAGGTCTGACTCATTATGATATTATAAAGATTTATGCTGCAAGTAGTGTGACAAGAAACGATCAAGCTTGTAGAATGATGGAAATAAGACGAACATCGCCTGACATAATGAGTCGTCACCACTCACGCGTGATCACTGTGGGTCCGTTCAACTCGTTAGAATATAAACTTACATTGCCTGAGACGATTATCGTTGTAGAAATTCCTCATTCTACTTTTCTTAAGCTCTTATGGAATGACAGTTTGACTAAAGGAATTCGATTTCACTTCTTAGGTGGTCCAATTCTTGATTATTCAACTACTATCGAATTTCTGCGCATTATTTCTCGATTAGGGGGGGACGGATAGCGCGGTGGTAGTGATACCCGTCATCAGGAGCATGGTACTAGTTCGATTCCGCACCGGGCCAAGTAAACCCCCTCATCCCTCCAGAGTCTGGAAATTCGTGCCGCACTTGTCTAGGAAAACACCACTCCATGCAATCCAAGTGGGAACGCTGTAGCCCGGTTATCTCAGGACTGCAGGGAGAATCGCTCGAACAACATTCTACGATATTCAAGATGAAATGAAAATCATCAATCAGCAACCGAAGCCACACGTGAAAGTTGGAAGATCTTCGTGGACAGTGGATGCGAGGAAACGAAATGAATGTGAGACGTGCTGGGATCCGCACAGTAGACGTGAAGACGGGTCAAATAAAATAAAATAAAATGAAAAAAAATAAAATTTCTCACTTATAAACTTTTGGTTTTTATCATTTTTACTCAACTTTTTGTAGGCATTCAAGAGAAAGACCCAATGACCCTGGTTTCCAGCTACATGAGCGAAAAACGTGCTAATGTAATGCCGTTCTCAGGAGGAATGTACGGCAAACGATCAAACATCATCGATAAGGACCGGGAAGAACATCCACTTTATGCCGGTTAGTATTCCAAAGCGAATATTATTGATGAAGTGATGCGCAACTTTTGGAACACTTCCCTAACACCTCTTTATTAGGTTGGCATGAGAAAAGAATGACAATGCCTTACTCTGGTGGAATCTATGGTAAACGGGAATTGTTGACGTTTGATCCCTATGGTAAACAGACATCGATACCGTATTTTGGTGGATTTTATGGCAAACGAGCTGTTGTAGCGCCATTTTCTGGCGGTATGTTCGTTAATATCACTAAATGAACTCTTTAAACACTTATTGGTTTTTCAGACTTTTGTTGATTTTTCTGAATATTTACTGTATAAATCTTATAGGAATGTATGGTAAACGAGCATCACTACCAGTAGAGGATGGTTCCTACGACAAGCGATCCGAGCGATATATCCGATCACCAATGCCAATATCAGGCGGCTTCTTCGGGTGATCTCCAGAAGACATGCAATTCAGCGAAATGATGTCCCGCCTCGTCATCGAACATGATCCCAACCAGCCGCCGCCGCCTCCGTCCGTCCATCCGTCCGTTCGTCCGTCCCCATATCCTCTCGCCGTCGTCAATACCAGTAACCCGTAATAAATCTGTCATTATTACATATCAATGTTATGTTTCACTAAAAGTGTTCTTTTCATATCTGCTCTCAAAACTGTACGATCTCTTGTCGAATAGACATCCATAAGCCGTTACCGACTGGTAGAGGTGCATCGATCATGTGCGTTGATCATGAAACTCCGCCCAATTTTCTCATCTTCGTGTGTTTTCTGTTGTTATAGTGCTTGCAGCTTTTATTTAAATGTGCTCGTTTTCTGTAGAACATGAAACCATGTTAACAAGTTGGCGAACATGTTGTAAGAAATCAATTCCAACCACCTGCATTAAGTGTTTCCTTCAGAACTCCAATTGGTTAAAAAATACACTTTATTGACTGGAAAGAAGCGTGGGCTTCTGTATACCATCTTATAGAAGAACATGGCTAAGCTACAGTATTGCCTAAAAACTAATCGTTAAGCTGTGTTTGTTACAATGATCAAAATGGTTCGATGGTGATCGATGGCAACTTTGTTCGTGTACAAGTTTTCCCTAGAATCGATAACAATTGTATTTCCTGAGGGGAAAAATTTCAGGACTCCTGTGATTAATGCCGCTATGAAAAGCGTTTCTTATGAAAAAAGAATAGAATACCTCATTGAACTTCTGCAAAGGTAAGATGAGTAAATGGGCTTGTGAAGCAGACTAGTTAGAGGGGGCGTGCAATACGAACATGGTTGTTGGCTCCAACTCATGCCCAAGTTAGGAATGCCCTCCATCCATGCAGAGTCGACCACGATTGCTAGCAGACTTGTCTGCATAGGTAAAAACTATATTTTAAATTGTTGAGCTCAATTGATGAACAACTTTTATTCGGCTGACGTTTCGACGTCTTCGTCTTCATCAGAGCCTATGATCCGAGTCGATAGTCCACAGTTGTTCTTCTCGATGTGGCGCCTTCGTAATCGCACCGAGACGCTTCTTCTCTCAGTGGAGCACCGCACGAACGAGTGAGGCATGCCCCCTCCCCCCGCCCCGCAGTGCTCTTTTATACAGAGCTTGCTGATTTGATCCATTGGCAGGCCTCCGAAAGTGGTTTATAAAAAACACTGTTTCTTCAACTGTCACTACGACCATGTGAATGGAGTCGATTTCATGGAACACACTTAGGGGAGAACACAACACAGAAGTCTTTTTATTCTTTGTTATGCGTCAGATTCATTTACTACACATCAATTACCTTTACTATTACTATCGCTATTATGACCATTATTATTACTATTACTATTACTAATACCATGGTTCGGTGAATGGAGTGTAAGCACAGGTAACCACAACTACACTTCAAAGTTTTTCACCGCAACATCTCAATAGTTCTGGTCACATCTGCGGTTACAGTGGGACAATTTGGCTCCATGTACTATTCGATGACGACTGACTTAAATGAGACCGATCGAACCAGTATCACACGATAGTGCCACTTTTAATAGTGGAAACTTTCTAGTCGCTGTTAATTCTTAATGGAACTGCTTGAGAAAAAGTAAAGATAGACAGGGAAAGAACGATGGAGTGGACTGCAAAGGTCTTCTCGGACGACCACCTACAGGATGTGGGGACGGGTTCGCAGCTTACATCAACCATCTGGAGATTTCAGGATCACGGATTGTGCTTCGCGGATGTCACCATAGACGACGATTGCCCAAAAAGAGAAACGAGGGGGAAATGTACTGGGAAAGGTACCGGCTCTACTAGTGAAGTCGAGCCATCCAACAGTCCAAGTATCTAGCGTAATGGGATACGTTATCTCCTTTGTCACTAACTATTACGTTGACTTCGGAAAACTGAGCGGGCGCCGATTATTTCTCCATTTGTCCCTGTTTGAGGAGAAGATTTCTGTGGTGGATCTACTTGATCAATGAAGAGCATCATATCTCTCTCCTGGTATTTTCATAAAAGGTTTACTTTGTGGTTTCTCTCCGCTTGATGCGTTTGACATCATGTGAGGGTTAAAAACCCAATGATCTTTTTTTTCATAGATTCTCGTTAATAATTATCAAGTGTGCAGTTCAATTGATTCTGCACATCTTGCCGCAGAATCTTCTCGAGTATTTGGTCATCCGCGTGGGTCGGAACTTCGGATTGTTTGTCTTTCACTTGCCTGATATGGGATGCTCATAGAATCTTCTCCACGATAACACCGGCGATAACAATTAGGATTTCACCTTATATCCCGTTTTGCAATACGCACGCTAAAGGTGGAAGAATCGTAGACGTAAAAACCAAACATAGAGTTAGGTGGTGTTTTCTTTTCATGCCCCTGCTTCAAGGCGCTGTAATATCACCAACAAAGCCAGACAGACTACTAGCATCAGATGAACGATCGTTCATAAATAAGCATCAAGAACTTGAACATCGTGAATATGACGAACGATAACAGCCTTGGAGTAAAAGCAGAGAGCGGAAGCATCCCGCACTTCACCATTATCGCATCATGAACGATAACACATAACAAACGGGCTATTAATCAATCAACTGGAGCATTTCAGCCCATATAACCGTCCGCAAGTGATATGATCATGAGTCCCGACCATTGACCGGAACCTGTTCGTCACTTGCGTCAACAACAGATCATCCATACCACCAGCAAGGTGATCGGTTCAATGTGTCACTTCTGAGGGGTGTTGCAAAACGTTCGTAGTATAACGTGTAAAGATTCAACTTATGGGGTCTTGAAACATTCATGTAATAATCGAATCGCAAAGGTAAGGATTCTTTCCAGTGTTCTGTTATCCTTGTCATCAGTAGTTTATGAAGGTGCTGACCAGAATTACGCCATAATGGCTAACTACACGTTCAACCAGGCTTATCAATGGAAATAATTTTAGTTACTCAAAGTACTGTTTCTGTTCAAATTCGAACCAAACCTAACTGGCTTCGCAGCTCTGATCTAGCTAGTTTTCTATCTACCACTGCCATCAGCAATCATCCGTTAACGGGATTGATCTGGGGAGCCCACATCGGCATTGAACATAGTTAAGTTAAAGTTAGTTGAGAGAAACGCAGACCAAAGGCCTTCGTGGCGCAGTGTGTAATGCGCGAGCCCCCGAGAAGGGAAATCGTCGTTCCATCTGGCCCGGGATCCAAGTTTTACGAATATCTCTTCATCGTTGTGGTTGATTTCGCATAATGCCCTGCCGTGAAAATTTAAGCAGGCACTAAATAAAAAAGTAAACTCATCCATAAGTTTTCAATCATGAAGGGTTGTTATTGATTACATTTCTAAGTTCCTACCTCATCCTAGCATGGAGGTGTTCCTGTGTGTCGACTCTTCAGGAATTGACTTTAAGTTTCCAAACTAGGTGCTCTTTTATACGGACGCAAGGTGGTCTACCCGTTTCTCCAACGTCTTCATCTCTACAGCTTTACAAGAAATCGTGTACTCGGTACCCGAACTCATGCCATCGTCGCTTGCGTTAGGGCAGATTATTCAATATTGTTTCAAACATATAAAGTCATGAAAACTGCTACGAACTAATAAGGTTATAGAGTATGCAGTGGTAATTGTCTACTAACGATTGTCTATACGCGCCGTTTTTAAGCAATGCTTTACATCTGCTCTGATTTCTTTGGAAATGCAGGCAGAATAGGCGAGACCTTACCTGCGCTAGACTACCCGTTTGTGGGATTTGCTTCTCCTCTAAACTTATGCCACAGAGCCAGCGTTTCGTAGGCATTGTAAATGGTTATTTGCCGCATCCGGTTAAGGGATTCCTCTGTTTGCTCTGCTCTTGTGCACAGACTGTCGGCTGTTCGAAACATGTTTCTCTACAAGAGACAAGACAGCGGTGATTGTTGATGGCGGTGATCGATAGAACTAGCTGAGAGACAGGTGAAACGAAAGACCAGCATGGTGTGGTGGTGAACGTGTTTCTCCCCGGAAAGGACAATAGCGCGTTCGTTCCCCACCGTAGACACCTGTGGTCAGAGCTTTGCAAATATCTCAGCAACATTGTGGTTTTATTTCGCTTAGTACCCTGCCGTGAAAACTATAGTAGGCAGAAAATAAAAACTAAAACATAGAGATCTTTTTGATTGTGTAACGGGTGAGAGAAGAGGTAGCGGACTAGTGTGTTTTCGTTACTTGGCTTTCGGTACCATTTGGTGACAGAGCTGTTTTTTGGGAAGTTGATGTGGACGTTCGAAAACGGATGCCAATCATTCTTCTTTTTCTCTCGGGTAAAATTTATGTATTATGGCTGTTGACCTAGCAGTTCAAGACGTTTGCCCATCTCCTTTTGCAGTGAGCCCTGCAGAATGCTATAATATAGAACCACGTGCTAATATAATATAGAACCTATAGAAGTGCTGAAGAAGTCATGTTATTAACAACCACGTCTCTGCCCAGAGAAAAAAGCACTGACTTATTGGAAATGTCAGTTTTATTTCTACTACGCGAAATTTAGTGACAATAACATTTATTATACACCAACAAATATCATTATTGTCACGAAGTTCACCTGTTGCGACCTCGTGGGTGTTTTGGAGCCAGTTAGTCGTAGGGCAACGATGCTCGCTCCGAGGTGGTGGACAGGCGTTTAAACGTTGACGAAAAGCCAGAAATTACTACCGAATCAACATGACAGTGAATTCTGGAGAAGAGCTTCTAGATGCTGCTCTGCCGTAATGAATTATACCTTTCGGGGTGAACGTCATTTTACTCGTGCATGCATAAATGCATGAGGTTGTTTGCACACATGCAGATTTCCTTAGGTGTGGTTAGCCGAGAACCAGACATCAAAGGTGATTGAGAAGAAAGGGGTTGCAAATCCAATCAAAGCCAAAGTCTTTTTGAGAATATTTCACCAGTTAGCTGTAAGTTCATTCACAAACTCTTTTAAATATTTAACCTTCTTTTATTCGTAAACACTTGCTTGGTTTCTTCCATTCGTTTGTTTCTTGTGCTTCTTTTTAGTTGCTTATCTTTCATGCTAAAAGCTTCGTTTCTATTTTTTCGTTCTACATTTCTAGCTGAACAAGCTTTTTTTGCTCTGCTTCTCATCAACGCAATTATTTCTTTTGAATCCCTGTAAAGCGACAACATATATATGTATATATAAATATATATATATATATATATGTATGTACACAAATATACGCTAAACGAAGGGCCCACATGGTGTGGTGGTGAACGTGTTAGCTCCCGGAAAAGATAATAGTGCGTTCGTTTCCCACCACAGACACCTGCGATTCGGGGTCTGGCAAATATCTCAGCATCATTATGGATGCATTTCACATAATACCCTACCTAGCCGTAAAGGCGCGTGTGGCGCAGTGGTCCGAGGCGCCCTACAACGCATACGTGAGATCGATCCCGACGCCCATGGCCCACCAAGCCTTCCATCCCTCCGGGGTCGGAAAATTGGTACCAGACATGTCTTGGAGGATAGCAGCACTGGCCCGATACATCGGTAGGTCACAGCGAGCCATTGTAAAGGCCAGATATGCATTCAGTCGCCTCAACGATACTTATTGAAGTCGAATGCACGGCGCATCCCTCATGGTTTAATCAACGCCGAGAGCTTTATTTATCTTTTTTCGCCCTCGTGAAAAAAATGTTATAGGGAGAAAATAAAAAATCGACATTGTGATTTCAAATATAGCCTCAGCTTAACTGGGTCCAATGCCGATTTGGGTTCCCCGGATCCCGCTTAATTGTACAGCTTTTTTTGCTTACAGATTTTCTCGCTTTGTTGGTGGTTATGTCTTGTCCTGGCTTTTTCTTACACCATCGATTTTCACTAATAAATTCTTCAGTTTTCATTAGGATGGAGAGCGACACTGTTGTCAGCAATAATTCATCCAGCCCTACAACAACGTAAGCCACTTTGTTTCTCATTGGTTTGCGCGGCATTTTTGAGACACTACATCTCGTTCTGGATCTTTTTAGTTATGAGCATTCTCGTTTGTTGAAACGTGACCGGCCACATCTTCTGCGGCCTCCGTCATCAATATATCTGCCGGAACCATCTCCTTGTACCCCATGTTCAGTGTTTTCATTCGATTTACCTAGTACTCCTATCGTTATTAGGAGTCGTTCAAGGTGAGTGTAAATCAAATGGCAACAGAAATTAATCCATGTGTTTAGCCTACTAGGGTCTTTTCCACCATTAGAAAAGTGGTTGAAACCAAAGGGACGTTGCGACTTTGTCAAGCACCAGATTTTTCGTTGCATTATATCCGTCTAGGGGGCATGTAGCACAGTGGTAGTGATGGCGATGATCACAGACCTGTTGATGGTTCATCCCGCTCCAAGCTCACCAGGCCTTTCATCACTCCGGAGTCAGGAGAATGGTAATGGGCTTGTATGCGAAAAGTTCACTGCCTGCAATTCAATTGGGAACACTCTAACCCCGCTATATCAGGACTCTAATGACAATCGGCTCGACCAGCATTCCACTACATTCATAACGAAAGGAAAATCATTGAGCGGCAGCGGAAGTCGTACGCAAGAAGTTTGAAGGCCTTCGTGGATGATGGATACGAGGATACGAATCGAATGCGAGAAGTGTTGTGATCCGTGCAGTAGATATGAAAGACGGGCCATGTAAAAATATTAACTCCATCTATCCCTATTACTATTTTTTAGCATTGACATGGTGTACCGAAGTAAAACGAGACGAAACTGCTCTTAATATGGTTGAAAGTTCTAATCCGGCCTGAAAATTAAGCAAACCATTGTCTATATGCGGTTATTCGATTCATGAGATTCAAATACATGGAATTAATGAACTTCCTAGATTTCTGTCCATTATGGTAGTTCAGAAGTGAAGAAGGAAACTTAAGGTAGTTTTGATTGAGAACTGACACAAGAAAAAGACGTCTGGCAAGAAGAAACTAACAAAAAGCGTGAAACACCGGAAGCGACAAAGTGCTTCTCTATGAAATACGCTGACAGGAATTCCCAAGGCCGACTTTCTATTAAACCTCAGGCATTGTTCAATAAGATATCCTTGGCTGATTGAGTTGTAGACCATTGCAGGCTCTGATAAAGGCGAAATCTGGAGAAACGTCAGCCATTGTAGAAAAAGGAAGTGTAGTAACGATCTCGTGTGTGCTTATTAGGGAAAACAGCGAATTATTGATGTTGGCAGGACGTTCTATAAGAATGAGTATTCACAACGTCTTCGATGGTCGCGTCGACCTTTCTACAAGTATAATTTACTGCTTACAGGTTAACTCGTTCGACTAGTCGATCAGGCGGTTTGACGACGACGGCGACACCGCGCAGTGTGTTTTCATTTGACGTCGCCTTCGATCTCACATCACCGAAAACACCACGAACACCTAGAACGCCGATATCACCTCAAACTCGAAGACTCCCCGATTTCCAGAACTGCCGACGATCGAGGGATCCAGAGATTCGTTTAGGTAATTCAAATTTTTACTCAGAACTAGTTTATTTTCAACCTTACTGAATCCCAGCAGATGTCGTTCTCTTTCGTAGGAAAACAAAATTATCCAGCATCCAAAAAACTGTTTATATCCAATGTAGGCTATGTATTTCTATAAGGTTATTGTGTTAACAAATTGTTCTACAACTGTATTAATAATCGCGTAACGCTTTTTCTTTTATATAATACTGGACAGAAACAAGGGTCGTATTTAAGCCTTTCATGACAACGTGACCTCATAGGAGTCATAAAAAGCTCTAAAAGAGCGCGTTTTCTTTTACTATCTGTGCATTGGCGCAGTGGTTGGAGAGCTCCCTACAACATACACGTGGGGCTCGATCCATGCGCCTGTGGCTCACCAAGCCTTCCATCCCTCCGGGTCGGCAAATTGGTACCAGACGTCTGGGAGAATAGCAGCACTGGCTCGATACATCGGTAGGCCACAGCGAACCATTGTAAAGACCAGATATGCATTCAGTCATCTCCAAACGATGCTTAATGAAGTCGAATGCATGGCGCATCCCTCAGGGGATTGTTCAACGCCGATAGCTTTATTCTTTATTATAGAAGTCATAGTAGGCAAGAATAATGAGGGTTGATTAGAATGAAAACTGTTAGAATCTGCACCCTCTTCCTACAGCACAAAGGTTCTGTTGTTATATCATGATGAAATTCTGCTTTCATGGAGCTCAACGTATGTATTTCTTCTACTTTTTTTTCCATCGGAGCTCATATTTCGATCAGGAATGTAAACGAGGAATTGCTACTTTGTCCAACATGACACCATTCTTCGCCGATCATTCCCGTTGAGAAGTGACTGCTAATGGCACTGTTAGGATAAAAAAAATAGCTGAGAGAAAGGCAGAGCAAGCTCCTCGGCAGTGCAGTTGGTAACATGTGAGCGAGAAAAGGGTGATCACGAGTTCGAATCTTGGTTGGAGTCCAAGTTTTGGAAATAACTCAGCATCATTAGGGTTGTATTTCACATAATAACGTTCTGTGAAAAATTAATAACCAGTAAAAAAGCTAGACATTTGTGACACGAAAGTGTTCCGCAATGTGTCGCAAACGAATGCAGCTGCCGCGCTTTCATTGGAAATTCTCAAGCTTTAAATTACGCCCTCGGTTCTTCGAGAGTTTTAATTCTAAACATATTTGAATTTAAAAAAGACACTGGGAAAAATTGTACACAAAATTAATTAGGTAAAGCATAGTCTTTTCCATAGTTCAATAAAGTCCTGAACTCCTGGAACTCTAAGCGAGAAATTATCGTCATCTGGCGAAAAGCCAGCGCCATCGCGAAATGGCTCAACTACTGTATTACAGTGTGGCAGAAGATTTTCTTGATATTAGATCCCACTGTAGTTTAGGCGTGTGTGGCGCCGTGGTCGGAGGCGCCCTGCAACACACTTGGGATCGATCCCCGCGCCCACGGCCCACCAAACCTCTCTCCGAGGTTGGCAGATTGGTGCCAGAATTGTCTCAGAGGATAACAACACTGGCTTGACACATCGTTAGACCGCCGCGAGTCATTGTAAAGGCCAGATATGCATCCAGTCACCTCCAAACGATGTTTAATGAAGTCGAATGCATGGCGCATCCATCAGGGTTTTATCAACGACGAGAGCTTTATCCTTCGTCCTTTTACTGTAGTTTACTCACGAAAAGAAAGTGAAAGGTATATTCATCACACTTGTCTCATCGCACTCTCAGTGATAACCAGTATTATTTCTAAGAGATTTGCGCTTAAAGTTTTGCGGTGCAATCATCGAAAGACGACGAAATACCGTGTGATGAATCCGTGACGCCGTTCGATAAGCTGCCATCACAGACTGACTGGAAATCGATTCGTCTGATGTCGATCGTCGTGCTGCTCACCAGAATCCAATTCACGGTCTATTTTGCATCGCTATGGCCATTTTTACAAGAGGTATGTGTACATTTTCCCATTGATAGACGTACATTTCCACCATTTTGACGCTATTCTAACGCGTCTAATCCTGATGCCAATCGATAAATCTGATAACAGTTTGTAAAATAATGCTTGCCATTGTCTAAGCCGACACCTGTTACGGATGGAGCATGTTCAAATTGCACATCTCTTTTTTCAGAATTCTGAACCGCTTCCAGTCACCGAAGAAAATTTTTTCGTTCATATTTGTTCTCTGGGAATATTTTGAATCATGATTTCTTCACAGAAAAAGTTTGGAGGAAAAAAAAAGTAAAAAGAGAAGGAAAGAGGACGTAAGCGGTCAACCAGCGCAACAGATGCTCATAGTTGTTGTTGACGAGGCGAGGCTTCGATGGCTACATTGGTAAAGTAGTCAACTAAGCTGATAAAAATTTTTTCATTTCTTCTCTTCGTTCTGTTTTGTTTTCTTCCTTTTTTTTTATAAGACCCGTCTTCACATCTACAGTGCGGATCCAATCACTTATCATATTCGATTCGTTTTCTCGCATCCATCGTCCACGAAGGTCTTCCAACTTTTTACGTGCGGCTTCGGCTGCTGCTTGAGGATCTTCATCCTTCATTTTAGAATGTCGTTGAATGCTGGGTGAGTCGATTCACCCTGGAGTCCTGAGATACCCAGGCTAGAGCGTTCTCTTTTGGAACACGTCCGGTATCAACTTCCCGAGGCCGGAGGGATCAGAGGCTTGGTGAGTACGGAATGGGATCGAGTCAGTACCGTGCTCGTGATGATTGGCATCACTACGATTGTGCTATCCGCCCGTGTTTTCTTCCAACATTTTTTTTCTTCTGAACGTTGTAGATGTGAGAAGTTGGTCTGTTAATCTGCATAATAATAAGTCGTTAGATATAGTATGATCGATTACGATATTGATGTTTAATTCACAACTGGAAATTTCAAAAACATGAATTCAACAGCGATGATAAGTATGACATTGCGGGTGATGAGACTACATAGGAGAAACAGTGTTCTTGGCCAAAATGCCGCTAGTGTTTTCTTCAGACCAGTTTGGACCCTTCGATTTTTACTGTATACTAATTCCAATTTCACAAGTTATTCCATTTATAAGACTTCTGGTGAACTGTCAATGAAATCAGTAGCTCGGTGTCATAGGCAAACATCGCACGGTCGATCGATAGTTTCCCACTTCTTACAACGGTAGAAGAGGCGAATATCGTCTTGTTAGTCGATAGACCTTGACCCCCGTTCTGGCACTTGTAAAACAATCATTTTTAAGACTGAAGAAGGTTTTAACAACGGCTTCATACTGAGTTCACCTGATGGTTTTCATTCGAGTGCGTTGTCGCGAAGAAAGGAAAACATATAGCGACGTGTTCTTTTCAGAATTCTGCATCAGTTCATCTTATTTCCTTCGTCATCAGTCTTGTTGGTTTTTTTTATGGAGAATATCTGCTAGTGAAAAGAAAGTCTTTTCTAGCCACAGAAGGCCACGTCTTCGTTCCAATGCAAACTTCTGAAGACGTTGACGACGCCGAAGTGATTTGGTTTTTTATGAGGTGTTCTACCGATTAGGGCACACTGTGAACTATAACAGTGGTATTATTGAGAAAGAAAAAAAGTGTAAACATTTCAAGAGTGCATAAAACGAGAAGCCTTAACGTTTAGATAGATGAGAGTGCCACTATGCACGACTATGCACTGATCAACGCTTTGTACAGCGTTGGCATAGCCGGTTCAGCACCATTTTTTGGCTACTGGTCAAACAAGGTCAGTTTGGCACCTGCTTTTTAAGTACAAATTGGCCTGGTTTGATTTCAGAATAGAGCACAAAGAAAACGTAGAATAATGCAGTGAATCGCAAAGAGCGGCTACAATAAGTCTTAACCCGTGCATCAAAAAATGATTTTCAAGGTAGATAGAAAACTGGATGAGAGACAGACGAAACGAGAGACCCGCATGGTGTGGTGGTGAATACATTATCCTCCGGAAATGGTAATAGCGCGTTCGTTGCCCACCGCAGACACCTGCGGTAGAGTTTTTGCAAATATCTGAGCATCACTATGGTTAATTTGCATTTGATACCAGCAAATAACTTCACAGGCATAGCGTGAATAAATAAAACTACCAACATTAGTCAATTTTTTGGTTCGTTTAGCTAGGTTGTATTCGAGTACCGTCAATGTATTCTATGGTGCTGATGTTTACAACAAATTCACTCTACATCGCAATGCATAACTTTACCGGTTACGGTAAATATGTGATGGGTGTGGCTAGATTTCTTAGCGGAATAGCTGCAGGTAAATATCTATAGTATTATTCAGTGGTAATCACTATCTAATGTACTTGTATGCCAGATGTCACATATTGTGCCGATTCGAGTGTTCTTCTCTGATTCGATTCGTCTCCTCGCATTAGTCAACCCCAACTGTCTTCAAATTTCCGCATAGATCCCAATGCAACATGAGTACTTTACCTTTCTCATAAATATTATTAAACACTGGTGGTCTCAATTCTCCATGGAATCATTGGACAGGTCAACTGGACCGTTCCCAGATTCGCATTCAGCAGTGGCCGGCATTCCGGGATTAGAGGGCGCTTTTCCTGGATAAGTCTGGTAGAAATTTCTCGACCTTGGAATGATGGGATAGTTGATTGAATAGCACGTGGTTGAACCAGCGGTCATGCGTGTATTATCGCGCGGCCTCTCCAATCACTGCGCTTCTCGCGCCTCTTTTTTCGCTTTGACTTTTAATATATAATGACAATATACAACAAACGATATAATGAAGAATGTTACAAGATAGAACCAATTGAAATGCTCTGGCGAAACTTAAGTAGCAAAATAACAAATCTCTTTAAGGAGGTAATTCTCTTCTGCCGACTTATTGGACGTACGCAGCCACAGCAGAGGATCGCTCAACGGCAGCCGCTTTATTCGATGGAGCATTTTGCTTAGGAATAGGGTTAGGACCAGGTAAGCGTCGATTAGTTCAAAATTTAAGGGTACAGAGCACATGCTTAAATTTATAATAACATTTTCACCACCACTATCGTGCTCTTTTTTGTGCTCAATGATTTACCGCCTTTTTACTCTCGAGATTGATCCTAGGTACAGAATTTTAAAATACAGCTGGTTTTCTCCTCTTAGTAGTGTTACTGTATGCATGGAATAGCGCATTTCCATCCAAAAATCAAGCTACGAAGGAGCTGAAGCCTAAGTACATCTACGTCTTAGGGTAAGTGCAAAAGGTTCGTGGGTGGGCGTTTAATCACTTCTCTACCACCTGGAGATTTTACATGGTAGCTTGGTCAGTAACCGGGTTCCAAGAGGTAACATAAAGAAAATTCATCAATGAAAATGTGATTGACCCTGTAGAAAAGTGCATCAATGACCCGTTGAAAATAAACCTATCAACACAAAAGGAAAATTTATTTTTCTAATTCTATATGACCCATCTTCATGGCTACTGCGCGGATACCAGCACTTCTCACATTCAGTTCGTTTCCTCGCATCCATTGTCCACGGAGATCCTCCAACTGTTGCGTGTGGCTTCGATTGCTGCTTGAGGGTTTTCATTTCATCTTGAATGTCGCAGAATGCTGGTCGAGCAATTCTCCCTGGAGTCCTGAGATAGCCGAGCTGGAGCGTTCTTAGTTAGATTGCACACAGCAATTTTTTTCCCAGACAATCCCTGTACCAATTTCTCGAGAACTGAACACGCACGATGCTCGTGATGACGGGCATCATTATCACTGTGCTATCCGCTCCCTAAAGAACAAAAAGAGAGCGGAAATGATGAGTTCGATGAAAAGAGTTCAACTTCATCTAGATTTCCAGTTAACACTATCCAAAAGTCTATTCTTTGTAACAAAATCCGACTTTCCATTAACTCCCGATAATTCCGTTAGCTCCCGATAATTTTTTATTCAGGAACAAGCTGACAGTTCTGTGGATTTCGCCTTCTTCAGGGCTTGGAAAGATCATGTTGACCAATTTTTCAAATCTACCTCTCTTCTTCAATAAAAAATCTAAATCTAGTCCTATCGACTGATAACATGTATTCTTTCACTGAGAGGCTAACTTGAGGTAGATTTGAAAAATTGGTCAACCTGACCTTTCGGGGCACTGAGGGGGGCGAGGTCCACAGAACCATCAGCTTGTTCCTGAATGAAAAATGTGGTAGCACATCGCGTTTGCTCAACAAGAATATAAAGAATCATTTGATCACTTTTCTCCATGGATAATGTTATTCTTTGTAGGTTTTCAGCTCATATTTTCGCCGTTGAACTACCAGGGTACCGTATTTGGCTTCGTACGAATCAATATGTATACTATGCCCGCGATTATAGCAAATGTTCTTGTCGGGACCACGTTGATAATAATGACGTTCTTCTTCGATGAAGCACCGATGATCTCTAAAGGGAAGCGAGAAAGTGTCGATAGCTCAGGTAGATACGGATTTAAGGAAGAGGAAGAAAGTAAGGAACACGAAAGTAAAGATTTGGAATTTAAAAGAAAAGGAGTATTTTAATGTTGTGCAAAACAACAAACATTCGTCGAACACTGTCCACACTGAAAACTTTTTATTTGGTGCCTAATACAGGTTTTTATGGCAGGGTATTGTGCGAAATACAACCACACTACTCTAACATATTTGCAAAATTCCAGACAGCAGGTGTCCGCTGTGGGGAACGAACGCCCCCTTTCCGGGGGCTAACGCGTTCACCACCACACCATGCGAGTCCTTCATTTCGCCTGTCTCTCAGCTAGTTTTCTGTCGACCAGTGCCATCAGCAATCACCTGTCAACGGAATTGGTCTGGAAAGCCCAAATCAGCATGGAGCCCATTTAAGCTGAGGCTCTAGTGAAATCACAATAACTTTTTATGTGCTGTTTATTACAATTTTTTATGGCAGGGTATTATGCGAAATACAACAACACTGGTGCTGAGATATTTGCAAAACTCCGGATCGCAGGTGTCTGTGGTGGAGAACGAACGTGCTATTACCCTTTCCGGGGGTTTTATACTGTTCATACTCATCCATCATGAAATAAATCATGAGTTACTTTTGAGACAGCAATAAAATTGACACCTTTAGACAGTCATTTCTCCGTCTCATTGCCACCATTTGATAAAGTGGCCGTATTTTGCTGCATATTCGCAAAAATGGTGCAAATGTTCATCTATGCGAACATGGAAACCATCGGTTCCATGTACACTCAACAAATGTTTGATCTTAGCCGTGTGGAGACCATCCAGTTCAACTCGATTCTGGTCGCAATCTCAGGTTTCGTCGGCTTCGCTTTTCTCTTAACCTACATCTGGAAGAAACTAGGCAGGCGGATCGACGACCGTAGCGGTGTTATCGTTGGCATTCTTATTTGTGTCACATTTCTCTTTTCCACGTATTCATGGTGGTTTTACAACGGAAACATCAGAAGCAACGCTTGCCTTTCGTCATGGTGTGCTACTACACCACGTATACCTAAGCACCTTTATGCCGCTTCCTATGTAATTGTATATGGTATCGGATTCGCAATGATAAACGTCCATCTAGCAGCGATGTATTCAGGTGTACTTGGACCACGTAGACAAGGTACCATGCACGGTATCAACACTTTCTTGGCCAGCTGTAGCCGAGTGCTGGGTCCAGTAGCGGTAACAGATATGTTTGCTCGATTCGGTCCGCGAGTTGTCTGGTTATTTCAATTCGCTACATGGATGATACTTCTCTTAGCTTTAGCTGCTTTTCAAAAACGACTCGTGCCTTTACAAATCCCAATGGTTAAACGAGACAACACGGATGCGGGGGCGGAATCGATAAAAGATGTCAATCAACAGCAATCTCGTCAGGATTAGTTGCCCGTACTCTGAATAAAAGGTAGAATAGAAATGTGAATGCTAGATGAAGCTTAGCAGAACCGCTTTTCAAAGAAAACCTCAGAAGTTTATTCTATTCATCATTTATTGCGTATTTGTACAATTTTGGAAAACTGAATAAAGATCTTTGAGAGACAGGCGAAACGAAGGACCCACATGGTGTGGTTGTGAACGCGTTAGCCCTCGGAAGGGGTAACAGGGCGTTCGTTCCCACCGCAGACACCTACGGTCCGGAGTGCAAATATCTCAGCATCATTGTGGTTGCATCACACATAATATCCTGCCCTGAAAAATTGTAATAGGTACTAAATAAAAAGTTAACAAAGGGTTGTTTTTGTATACGAGGTTGTTCCTTTGTGAATGGATTTATTCATAACCGCAGAAGAATCCATTCCATTCCATACACCTTCATATCAAGTTGTCACGCTATGAAACTTGTTATTAACTACTAACGCTGGTAAATGTTTCATTGTCATGTTACTGAATGGTTGCTGTGATTATTGATTGACTATTGATTGATTTTAATAAAATCGGCTTGTTGGTTGCCACGTGTTTTCTTTGTTATCCTGCATGAAGTGGATTTTTGCGAAGACCATGGCAGTATTTTCACAGCAACATTCTTTTCAACGACGACCGCATTATCACATTAGGATTAGAAACAGTATTAGAAGAACTTTCACGTCCTTGCAACAAATGGAAGGCCGGAGCTACCGACGTGCGTAGTATATTCTTAAGTCCTATTAGCAATGTGAAATTCCGCTCTTAGCTGAAACTCATTTTACCCAGAGCTATTAAAAGAAATATTATTTATTAGTGCCTTAGCAAGCATAAGCACCATTCCTAAAACAGAGTAACTTTTCCGCATTTCTAACATGACTATGCATCGCGTATGTCACATATTGTGGATACCAGGACTTCTTGCTATCGAATTGTTCTCGGATTCGTCGTCCACAGAGGTCTTCGCTTCTTCGCGTACAGGTTCGGATGCTTGTTGAGGATTTTTTTCGCCTTCATTACAAATGTCGTTCAATGCTGGTCATGTCGACTGTCTTTCAAATTTTGACAAAGCCGTACTTGCTTGTTCCAACGTGGATAAGAGGGAATGAACTTCTCCCAGATAGGTTTGCTCTGCCGTTCATTTAACGATCCTGGAAGGATAAGAGATATCATGTTGTAATGGACTCTAGCATATGTGTTGAAAACCTGACACTCTAACAGTATATCCTGGAATTCCAAGAAAAACAACACTTGGACGTCATCCGGTATATACGTGAGAGACAAAAGAAAAGAAATCGTTAATCCGCAGCAGAACAGCTGCAGGCTGTGGAATAGTGAAACCAATAGAAGAGTAGCTCAAACCTATAGGATAAGTGGAAACACATCATCTAAGCAAAAAAGAAATTTGATGCTATCTTTCTATCTCGCACCTATCTGGTGACTCCGGAGGGACGGATGGCATGGTGACCCTGAGCGCACCGATCCCATGTGCATTGTAGAGCGCTCTGTGACCACTGCGCTGTACGCGCTCGTAGAGAGAAACAGTAGTTCACTTTTACGTCTATCTCGGAAGAGAAACGCTATTTACGACTTGTTTAATTGAGCCACTAGTCGATAATGGCTCGGCGTTACAATCGTGGGTGTAGTTTAACATCCAGTCGTCATGGATCAGCAGGCGCTGCGCCCCTCTACCCGATCCCATGATATCTCGTCCTACACAACTTCACACACACTTTTTCAATGCGTAGGCATTTTTACCACGCCTTATCAAAACGCTGAGAGTGCGAACGATCAGCCTACTTGTGTTTTCTACGACCAATTTTTAGTCTGCATTGTTGGTTTGGGTTTTGATTTGTGCGATTCATTCTGAAACAATCCCTCCTGTGAAGAAAGTCTGGGTTCCTATTTTGGTATATCTCAATTATGTGCCACTTTTTTAAGCGCCCTGTCTTGTCTGTAAATTTTGTCAATCATGTTGTTTATAGTGTTTAACCCAATAACAGAAATGTATTTGAAATTTTTTTCAGAAGAATCTCTGATTAAATCTGAACATTACTGAGCACAAAATTATAAATCCCAAGCAAATGCTCAGATGCCATGATTTTGAGAACATTCAACCTCAGATCCCAGTGCCCACTCCTTGAATGGACCAGTGGGAGGTCAACTGGCACGGAAGTTTTTTTTAAATGTCCTTCTCTGCACTCATGGAAATTTCACGAAACCCTTCGCACCAATCAGTTTTCAAGTTTTTCTTCCGATTTTCTTTCTCATTATTCACACGTCTATCGATTGCTCAACAAATCTAGTCGCTTCTTTTTCAAATAAATAAGCCTGCCGAAGCAGAAGTTGGGAAGACTACGATTTTTAAAGGAGACAAAAGATTTATATGGCACCTCACCGTAATTTAATACCACACTATGAGACTGACGTGTCTTCCTTGTCAGTGAGAGGTTCTAAATTAACGGGTCGTCGATTTTTTAGAAAGGATAAGCAGTAGTAGTAGCTAGAAAGTGAAGTAGACCTGCTAAGGTCCACTCTTTAGCATGGTTATCGACCACTCTATCATTCAGAAAAAATTTTTAGCATATAATAAAAAATGATGTTGAAAAGAACAGCGGTATAACGTCTTCATTGCAAACAACAGTTGTTTTCTCTCAAGCCTAAGCCAGAGATCTCATGCTTGTCATTGTTCAGTCTCGAAGCCTCTTTTTTTCATATTCCTTTTCTTCTCTTCCTCTTTCCTTCCCTCATGTTTCATTTCATTCCCTCATTTGTTTCCCTACTTTCTGTTAAATAACCTCATTCGTTGCATATTGTTTTTTCTATATTCAGTTGTAATTCTCCTCCTAGTCTTAACCGTTTTATTTACTGCCTACTCTTTTTTAATGGCAGGGTATATTGCGAAATATAACTTCAATGGTGCTGAGATATTTGCAAAACTCCGAACCGCAGGTGTCTGCGATGGTGAATGAACGCGCTTTTTCTCCTGAGTTTTGCAAATATCTCGGCTTCGTTGAAGTTGTATTTCGCAATATACTCTGCCATTAAAAAAGAGTAGGCAGTAAATAAAACGGCTAAGATTGTGATTATAACTAAAGCCTCAGCTTAACTGGGTTCATTGCCGATTTGGGCTCCCTAGGTCAACCCCGCTGATGGGTGATTGCTGATGGCAGAAATCGATAGAACCAGCTGAGAGACAGGCGAAACGAGGGACCCGCATGGTGTGGTGGTGAACGCGTTATTCCAGGGAAACGACAATAGCGCGTTCCCTTCCCCCACCGCAGACACCTGCGGTCTGGAGTTTTGCAAATATCTCAGCATCATTGAAGTTATGTTTCTCTTCCTAGCTCTATTCAAGTGCCCAGGAAGCTTGCTTATCGCTCATAATTAACATAATTGTTATAATGGCTACTCAAGTTATTATCCTCTTAGTTTTTTAATCTCTATTTTACATGAACCCAATTTACATTTTCTGTGCGGATCCTAGTAACTCTTGAATTCGATTTGTTTCCTCGCATCCATCACCCGCGAAACTTTTCGAACTATTCACGTGTGAGTTCGGCTGGTGCATGGTAATTTTCCTGTCATGAATGTCGTTGAATGCTGTTCGACTGGATTCTCCTTTCGTTGAATGCTGGTCAATCGGATTCCTGGAGCCCAGAGATAACCGGGCTAGATTGCTCCTCCTTGAATTGCAGAGTATGAGCCTTCTCAGACAAATCTAGCAATAATTTTCTGAGTCCGGAGAGACGACGGTGTATGCGGGGTCGAACCGGCACCGTGCTCATGATGGTTGACACCACTACCACTGCACCACTATCCGCTACTTTAATAGCTAAACGAGGTCTGCAAAAAAAGGAGAGAGAAAACGAAATTGTCATTGCAGTTTTTTGCAAATGTGGAATAGATGCTTTCCAATCGATATTTTTTAGTGTACTCATAAAACCTTAATGTGTTCTGTGGCCGAGACCAGATTTTGTCTATAACGCATGTGACGCTCTTTTTTGCCTCTAGTTTCTTAGAATTTCGACGTCAGTGAATGTAAGCTACACTCGTATGCTGACGCCAGATCAGTGTCAGCTCTCTGCAATACATAACACGACATTTTTCTCAATACTTAGTACATTTTCATACTTGAGTAGCTCATAATCACGAACAATTACACTGGCCGTGCAAAACTTCCACTTGACTAGTCGGTCAGAGGAGACTTTCTGGGTCGAAAGAAGTCTTTCGGTGACAAATCTGGTCTAAATTTACCAGTGCAGAATGATGCGTGGGCTTGGTTGACCTATGGCAGATTCCAAGCAGTGGCTTTATACGTATTATTGAATGGCAACGCCACCATTACGCTTCCGATGGCACTCGTTTCTTTATAGTTTAACTCTATTCTTCGCTTTTCCTCTGACATTGCTTTTTTGTAATATTCCGTTCCCTGTTTCTTAGCACGCCAACAGCAATGTGAGGCATATGGAATACGTGGCAAAGTGGTTGACATTCCCTTGTTTCTTCACAATGTGACCCAATCCTCCGTTATTCTCTGATGCGACGCAAGCTGAGATAGGTGCACTTTTCGGAAAGCAAAAGATAAAACATGTTAAGTCGTCGTTTTCGTGTAACAAAAATTGAGCAATAACCATAATGAAGCTGATACATTTGCAAAACTTGTACCCCAGGGCAGTTTCGAACCGGCAATTACCCTTTCCGAGAGCTTAGGGACTTGGGGATCTGGTCAGAAATTCAAGTTTTACAAATATCTCAGCATCACTGGAGTTCTATTTCACCTCATACCCTGCCGTGAAAAGTAATGGAAGCCAGTAAATAAAAAGTTAACATTTTATTTTGTGTTCACCTATGTTAAATTTCGTTAGTTCATCATTAAATTATTTAGCAACACCTCTTTGTTTACTTATTGGTCAAAAGGATGGAAAGATTAGACCGTTAAATCGTTATCAACACAATGTTTCTCTAGTGTGCTAAGCGTTCAATATCATCTTTTGCATCTCCACTACCTAAGTCGGTTGTTTGGAAAATTAGTGGAACCTTAGCTTTCAATTGACCAACGTTAGACGTTCAAATACTAGTTCCTAGAAGGTTCACTAACTGAAAAAAGTGTCGGTAAAACCTGCGAATCTTAGCTGAAACGCCGGTAATTTTACGCATTGATTCCAGTGCGTGTTTTTGACTGCTTATTTTGCCACACCAGAGATCCTTTGTGTAATGTTTGCGTCAATCGACAGTTTCTCCATCGTGTTGCGCCAGACTACGTGGTCCGTGGGAAGTTATCTACACAAAGTAATTTGCAAAAACTTTTTCAGGCAAGTTTCTTCAGTGCACATTGTGCGCTCCGAAAAATTAGGCACAGTCCCCAAGGGGCCGTGACAAAAATTATATGCGATCGCGTATCTGTTAATAATATGCAGGTTTATCTATTAACATATAGTGACTCTAGGCTTCAGAAGACATTCTTAAAAGGGACTTGTCTGTTGAACAGGATTTTCCATTGCTGTGAAGTTGCGCCGAAGTGATGATGCATCGGCCAGAGGCTTGTTAGGAATCCTGGATAAAACAAACTTTCACATCTTACTTCTTTTGGCTTCCGCAGTATTAGTTGTTCACGTGCAGTGGGAATCTGATAGTGTAATAGAATTAATTCCCTTCAAGTGATAATAACAACCGATGTCATCGACTCGATGTGTATTTTATCCATCCCCCTGATAGGGATACAATTCTGATCAAGGTTTCATCGGAATTCATGCAGAGATATTGAACAATTCTATTTAAGGAAATGACTGTCATCCCTCCACCATCCCTCGACAACTATCGATCTTCTGATTGGATTGCTTAGAAACCCCACAGAACGTCATCGCCAGATGAAACGAATAATTTCTGGCGCAAAATGTATAGAACAAAGAACAGTTGGTTCGAACTTACGACCTATTAGGCTTCTCTAATTGTAACATTCTTCATCATAGAATCAACTGGAGAGCCTGTGCTCTTCCATTATTTGATGTTATTCAGAGCTCTATAGCTGTTCCGTAACATTTGTGAAAGATTTTTGAAGCATTTTTTCTATAACATTTAGATATGAAGATTTGTAGAGTCAAAGGCATAGGGGGAAAGTGCTTTGTACTCTCAGTACATTCTGGCTATAATCAGCGCTGTTCTTTTTTTTTCTTGCCCTGGTGTTACGTTGTCATCATGTTATAGACATGACTATGAGATTCGTGATGGTCCTTCTGTTCGTGTGTGTGGGCACCTTACTGGATGGAGAGGGCTTCTGACCATCTTCCTGTCCCTTGTTGACAGGGTTTTCCCTCAACAACGTGTAAGGTATGAATATTTCCATGAGCACACAAAAGGCACCAGCCGATCCGTCTCAGCAGAGACGGAGTCGCAGAGAGTACTTAAGATTGGTGAATAAAAGGCAAAGCATAAAGCTCTCTACATGGATCATTCCGTGAGGGATGCGCCATGCATTCGACTTCATCAAGCATCGTTAGAGGTAATTTAAAGCATATCGGCTTATACAATGACTTGCGGTGGGCTAAATAAGAATTCGATCAGTACACTTTTACTTCCAAAGCAAGGCGAATGCTTCACAAGGTAATCGATGATCACAAAATTCAGCAAAGAGAATAAATGTTCATCGTATAGGTGAAGCAATGATCTGTACTCAGATCTAACTGAAAGTTTGGAAACGTTTACTTTTTTATTTAGTTCCTACTATAATTTTCACGGCAGGGCATTAAGCGAAATCAACCACAGCGATGCTGAGATATTGGACTGGTAGATAGAAAACAAGCTGAGAGAAAAGCAGAGCAAGGACCTCCGTGGCGCAATGTGTAATGCGCGACCCTCCAGAGAGGGAAATCGTGGTTTGATCTGACCCGAGTCCAAGTTTTGCGAATATCTCAGCATTCCTGTGGTTGAAAATATGAAAATTTCTAGAAAGAAAGCTAGTAGCACTATACAAGAGATGTGGTGTGATTAAGGGCGAACTTCTTTAAATGGAGGAATCTCATGGGCATAGTGACAATGCGTGAACGTGAGCCAAAGACCATGCGCTGATGATTGGCACTCTGACGCACTGTGCTGCACTTACGGAAGTCTGAATGATAATGACCTACGGTGTCGCTCAATCCGTTCAGAATGAACCATTCATTCGCATCCACGCATCACAGAGGTGATTGAGCGCATTGGTTCTTACAATGAGTCGCGACGGCCCATTGGTGTGTAAAATGAGCGTTTTTTTGCCGTGCCGCAGAGTGGTTTTGGATCAACTGGAGCAGACCCCTCAGGGCAAGAAGGCTTAATACTAATAAATTTCCCGTTCAAAGTTGAATGGAGTGATAAACTTCGGACATGCGTAGGTCATAGATTACTCTTAAAGTCTCATTTGTTTTCAAGAGACCTATAAAGAAATGATGAAAATATTAACTTCACCAACTTTCTGGAATATTTTCGGAGTATTTTGTTGTGAAACCAACAGTGCAAATCAGTGTAAATCACCCTGTTTACTAATCTCTTGGGTACTTACTTGGATACTTGGATGACCCGTCCTCACTATTTGTGCAGGCCCCAGCATAATCTCTATTTTTCGGAGTTTTGCTAGTTTAACAACCATGGAATGTTTCCCTGGAGCCCCGGGGTCAGCCTGGCCAAAGTCTGCTCCAGGTCGTCACCACTACAGGCAGTCGTCGCAGTTGTGGATCAGAGGGAGATTTGTCAACATGTGACTAGTTTGATACTAGGACTGTGGTGGATTCTGGTAATAGTTTGCTCTTAGCAGGATTTCCAGATGGAAACGCCGGACTCCTCAGCTTGGGCGACCCTGCCGGAGAGATGAATCCTCCAGCTATACATGACACCCAAGAACACCTCTAGCCGCGATGAGGAGCTAAACAGTTGGGAGGATCTCTTGCATATGGGTTTACAAAGAAAAAGAAAAAAACGACTGAATGCTTTCGCTTTAAGATAGACACAAACAGTGATTTTTTCTCTGAAGAAAAAATTCGTTAAGAACTCATTGGCATGAAGCTTAGAAGCAAGACAAAAATCGTTTTGTCTTAAAATCCTCTGCTTCTTCTATTTATGCATGATGCAGGTGTAGCACAATGGTAATAGATGCCCTGTAATATGCACAGGGTGGTTGGTTCGATTGCGCGTCTAAAGCTAACCAAATCTCCATCGACTCAGTGTCAAATATATGTGTATATATGTGTATATGTGTATATATACATATATATATATATATATATATATATATGTATGTATGTCAGAATAGTCTGGAAGGATAAAAGCATAGCTTGATACGTCGGTCGACCCGGAACTCATCGACTAGGCCACATACACATTCAAACAGCTCCATGGTGCTACGAATGAAGTAGAATGCATGAACACATCCCTAATGAACTTATCAACGTAAAAGTTTTGTTCTTCGTCCTACCATGAATATTTTTTTGTAGTGATTTCCTTTTTCAGTCGAACTGGTTGTAGGAGAACATTAAAATAATGCACAAAAGAATTGTCAGCTTCAGTTGAACGTCAATATGCCGGTGGTCACTGGCCAGTCTCCCTGTACGGTTTGAATGGATTACCAACGCCTTCACCTCGGCTTATCATCACTGTAGACGATCAGATATATAGCCATACCTAATCAACTATGACTCTCGTCACTAGTTCCATTCACATTTATACGCAAAACTTGCATTTAATGATACCAAATTAAGGAGATAGAAAACCAGCTGAAATAAACGTGAAACGAAGGACCCGCATGGTGTGGTTACTGAGCGCGTTAGCCGCCGGAGGCGCTGGAAAGGGTAAGCGGGGTTCGATCCCCAGCGCAGACACGTGCGGTCCGGAGTTTTGCAAATACCTTAACATCACTGTGATCGTATTTCACATAACACCCTGCCGTGAAAAATTGTGGTAGGGAAAAAATAAAAGTTAACATTAAGGAGATAGTGTTAAAGCCAAGGACGAGCAAAAGCTCTTACTGATCACTTTCCTTCAGTTAATAATCGGTGCAAAACGAACAAATTGATTAACGCTGAAGTAAATACAAAGGCAGTGTCAAGTTTTCATGGAAACTGCAACACCGCATCTTCGCCAGTCGTTCGATCTATCTTGTTTGTTTTTCTATGACGTTCCGTTCAGTAAGTACTTGAAGTCAACTGCTTATATTTGCTGATCGGGGTCGATCGTATCCGTCCCGTTGTTCTTATTGTCCTCTTGACAACGTCGACAAGGAGACCGTCCAACATACTACATGCCGCCCGCGAACCCACGATTCGTCACCGACTCTTGCAGGTTCGGTGTCATTTTTTGTTGGCAAATAGATAAAGAATAATAAACTCGCCGCTGGCCGATTACATTGGGACATACGATGTTGGTCAATGCCTTAAAAATGAATCATACATTCGACTCAACTTGTAACATCGCAGAGGTGATTGCAAGCATATCCGGCATCTATAGCGACTTGTGGCCTATCGATGAATAGGCGCGGTTAGCCCGGGGCGTAAGATTGAGCTGACGTTCCTGTGTGTATTGCTGGTAAATTTCTGACTGCTGTCCTCCACGCACCCTTTCTGTTGGTAGTACTGGTGAAACCTCCAGTTATCACATTGTTCAAGGTAGCACTCGTTCCTTTGGAAGGAAAAAAATAACGTGTTCAGTTCGGTCCTCTTTCAGACTATTGTAACCTACTCTGATTTTTTATATTCATGACGTGGACTATCGACTGCATAGATCCAAACTATGCTTCGGTTAAAAAAAGGGTTTCGAGCTACTCAACGAAACAAAACGGGACACTTCGAAAAATGCGTCTTAAGCAGATAACTAATAGTGTTAGGCTTGCTATTTTTTTAGCGTCGAATTCTTCATTTTGAAATCTTCCTGTCAAGTAAAAGTGTTAAATTAAGAACCGGAAAAAACCTAGTAACATCCCCATCTTTAATGATGCTGAGATATTTGCAAAACTCCGGACCGCAGGTGTTTACGGTGGGGGAACGAACGTGCCATTGTCCTTTCCGGGGGAGTAGCGCGCTCACCACCACACCATGCGGGTCCTTCGTTTCGCCTGTCTCTCAGCTAGTTCTATTGATCTTTTGCCATCAGCAATCACCCGTCAGCGGGATTGATCTGGGGAGCCCAAATCGGCAACGAACCCAGTTAAGCTGAGGCTGCAGTTATAATCACAATTTTTAACTTATTATTTACTGCCTATTCTCTTTAACGATCAATCCCGATGACGGGTGATTGCTGATGGCAAAAGATCAATAGAACTAGCTGAGAGACAGGCGAAACGAAGGACCCGCATGGTGTGGTGGTGAGCGCGCTACCCCCGGAAAGGACAATAGCGTTCGTTCCCCACCGTAGACACCTGCGGTCAGAGTTTTGCCAGTATCTTAGCATCATTAAAGTTATATTTCGCAATACATACACTGCCGTTAAAAAGAATAGGCTGTAAATAATAAGTTAAAAATCCCCATCTTTGTGAAGATTAGAAAAGTTTTCACTCCCATCTGGTAACGGTGCTCGCATTCTATTAATACGTCATTATCACAGTCACATTTTCTCTAATGCGATCGATACTTGTACTTTGTATGGTAAAGGGAATCAGCGCTTCAAGCGGCAAAATCGCTCTTGGACTCATCAAAAAACAAAACCTGGCAGCAACTTGTCAGCCACCACCTTAAGACCAACGACAACAAGCCGTACTGTTTGAGGTAAGAGAATTCGAGTTTCAAGTATTCACTGAGAAAACTTTGCTAACAGTTGCATTATTTTTCATCTTGAAGGCAACTCCAATGAAAGTGAAAATACCGCTCAAACGTCAAAACGTGACAGAAGTCAAAAGAGAAACTCGGTTACCAATTTAACAGGGAAATGGTTCAGTGCACTATCTTCCTGCTAATCGACGGCTGTTGTCGACTTTCAACGGCAATAATATCAAAATTTAAGTGTGATATTTAACCGAATCAGAAATTAGGTAATTAATCATAATTTGACTTTTTATCGCGCTAACTTCATTCATCGCAGTACCATGGGGGAAGAAGAGAAACAAATGAGGATATCCTTTTTAGCCTACGTCGAGAATCAATGAAGTTATTTTAATTAATATCGACTTTTTAAGATGTCGTGGAAGCAAATAGGCTTGCAAAAGCCTATGCTCCTCATACTATCTATAACACATCGTCGTTTTGTTTTATAACAAATGTACGTAAGTGAAAGTAAAGGATAATTTCTTAATCGCTGGCCTTTCAAACGGACTAAAATGTGCAACGGCGAGAATAAGGGATAAAGTAGCTGTTTATGGGACAGAATTTTGTCGTGCGATTTTTTAAAGATTTCGAAAAGAATGGTTAAACAAAGCTTAACGAAAGTTACGAGGAAGATGATAACAACTTTGAGCTGTCAACTTTAACTGCTAAGTAGAATGTATTCATATAGACCTTCAAATTTTCGTTTTACACAAATTTTTTTCCTTTTCATATTTTCTATGTGTATGTATCACCACGTAGGCATCGCCTACGTCATGCCATTCGTCGGACTAACAATGGCAGTGGCTTATCGGACCATTTTGCTAGAGAAGATGAATGAGTCAGGACGTATGAGTGCTGAAGAAAAGCTCAGCTTTTAGATGATTCGTGGAACGAACGATAAAAGCAAGAAAATCTGTTTAGAAACATACTTGTGAAGCAAGAGAATACGACGTAAATCTTCGGGTCCAATGAATGGTGAAGTTCCCAGCAAAATCTGATCTATGCGGAAGCATTTATTTAGATGGACGTTCAAATTCTATATATATATATATATATATATATATATATATATATATGTTGAATAAATTTTAAAGATGTTTTAGATGTAATCAACATTCTGAAACTATGGGTATGTTAAGGTAGAATGGAGTGTTTCATTTGCTTTGTTAAGGCAGCTTTTTTCATTTTGAACGTACTTTGCATTATTTTTTGAATACTCGTTTGCTTTGCCTTTTACAACTTTTTTTTCGCATTCTACAAGAAAAACGAGTCCTCAGTGTTCTGTTGCTTTTAGCGGATAGTATTAGCCTAATAATAAAAAAGGATAAAGGACAAGGCTCTTAGCGTTGATCAATCCCTGAGGGATGTGCCATGCATTCGGCTTTATTAAGCATCGTTGGAGGTGACTGAATGCACATCTGGCCTTTACAGTGACTCGCGGTGGCCTACCGATATGTCGAGCCAGTGTTGCTATTCTCCCAGACAAGTCTGGTACCAATTTGTCAACCCCGGAGGTATGGAGGGCTTGGTGGGCCATGGGCGCGGGGATCGATTTCACGTGTGTGTCGCAGTGGCGCCTTCAACCATTGCGCCAGACGCGCCCTTACTTTACTTTATTACTTTAGTAATATTTGTCATTAGTAACACTAGTGCTAATATAACTAATAACAACTAATGTAAAAATAACAAAAACATTGTTGTTTTTGGTCCAAAAAGAGAAAAAAACCAAGTTCTACTGATAATAAGTCCAGCAAAGAGCAATTCGATAGGGTTATAATGCAAAAAGAACACAAAGAAAAGAAAAACCTTTGCATAAATTTTTAGTGGGTCTTATCAATTGGAGTTTCTAGCCGTGTTGTTTAGCCCGCGCGCATAGTTGCCCAAATGAAGAGCGGCTATCCTATAGGTGAAACGAAAACCATAGAAGATGACATTCAACTATCATCGAGTGGTTTGTTAAACAACTAGACAGTAATGATAAAATAGAATTACTATTGACCACACACTCCAAAAAATTTTGGACTGAGCGCAAATATTATTTGAAGTATTGTTACTTGGGCTGAAACCAGGTACTAACGTCATGCATCCGCACTGCAGTCGTTGAAAAGATGTGTATCGATCGATCTTTTATGAGTTGTGTGGCGACGAAAACAACATGAATGGTGGAAGATAGAAATATCCACTTCCTTCCGTCATCTTTCATTCTGAGAACACAAGTAGTACTTTAATTCTTCGTCAAAAACTAAAGTATGAGCACAGGTCACAAAGGCTATTAAATGGGAGACGTCAGAATATCATTTATATTGTAGCAAGTTTCTCTTCTTAAGCACCATCATCTGTCAGCGATATATCTCGTCAAATAATTTGCTTTCTATGGAAGGGAAAAAATCGAAGAGAAATTCAAAATGAATGGTACACGTCGAATGACTCGAGCAGGCAACAACTCAAACTGCGCCACCATCTCTTTTATAGTAAATTCTGGCCAGCGTTCCCTAGTATTCCTGCTTGGCAGTGCTCTGTAATTGCAGAATTTTACTAATTGAAAAATTTCATTAGAGAAATTCTGCCCTCTTAGGTTGGGTGACCTTGCCGGGAGATGAACTTCTAGCTCTTAAGTGACAGCGCCATCCAAGAACCTCGTCGCAACCACGATGTGGTGAAAAATCATTAACAGAAATTGACCAACGATCCCAAATCTACACTTTTTTTTATTACTTTTTAAACCACATGAGCACTTCACTTGCTGCTGCGGGATCATCGAAAAGAACCAATCGAGCTACAAAAAGACCCAGAGATCAAGTGGGAGTATTTGGTACTGTAAGATTCACAAAAAAACAACGTAATAGGCAACTTTCCTTTAGCTGAAGAATCAAAATTGTTCTAAATTGATAGGAAATAAGTTCCTTGAATAACATCGAGAAATGTACGCATTTGCATTTAGGAAAACATAAAGCGATTTCTAATTGCGCCTAATTTCCCTTCGAGGGTTCCACGCACAGATGAATTCGTGCCAAAATAGGTATAAGGCTATCGACACCTAAAGGAATGAAGATCTATTGCAGGTTATCAGAAGAAGAACTCCAGAAGAGTTTAATGGCTTATCGTGATTCGATTCGAATCTATCGCAGTAAATCTGTAGATCTCGGCTTTCTTTCAAGGTGTGCTCTCTGTTTCCTTTGAACACTTACTCATGTGACGTGCCAAACCGCATAGTTTATGACAACTTTTGTTAGATCGACTCAGTAACAAACCAAGCGCTTCGTCACA
This sequence comes from Angiostrongylus vasorum, assembly GCA_018806985.1. NCBI lineage: Eukaryota > Metazoa > Nematoda > Chromadorea > Rhabditida > Metastrongylidae > Angiostrongylus > Angiostrongylus vasorum. Next base: position 204,640 of record JADANN010000009.1, on the reverse strand, counting down.
TTGGGTTTAGTGTGAACCGATATTGGACTGATTTGAGAAAAGACATTATTGCAATGAAGTTTTCCTTATTACTGTGAATACACCGGAAAAGTTTAATTCACGACTTTATCTGAATAAGTGGATAAGTCCGAATACTATCTCGAAAAGTGTTCACAACACTATGGACTGTACTTGTCCACTTAAAGCATAGGAAACCTCGCAATTTTTAGTAGGTTTTTTGACTTGGTAAGAGTTAGCGGAAAGTTTCACAGCTTTCTTCAAGCGCCTTACCCTCATAACCTGTTGACTACTACACGACCACAATGTTTGGGTCAATGACTTTCCAACTTTCTTTCCACATAGTAACCACATAGTTTAAAGTATTTTTATCGTTCACACTAAATAATATTTTACGGCTTTTCAGTAGTCGAGAACTACGGTCAATCACTTTATCATCACAGATATTCTGAGAAATACCCGCCCTTTCCATGATGATGTTACGTGCCTGATAGTTGATAGAGAGCACCAGAACACGTCATATTTTTTTCCCTTAATCTGCAAAAACAGCTTGCAGATAAGCTGCTCGAATAATCGATTCTTAATCATCATCAGCGCAAATGTATGGCTTCTGTCCATCGGTCGGAAATCGATGTTATCTACGAAGTTTAGAGAAAGCTACCTCTCACAATGGAATCGTGCAAGAACACCAGTAGACTGTCAGCAGATATATGCAAGCAATGTCAGACGCAGTTTCACACCCGTCAGGGAAATTGCCAGCACTGAAGTGAGCTTTATTCTTTTATACATAAGTAAAAGACATTTAAAGGTACAGTATCAAATTAGCAAAAATTACATCTTTACATTGGCTCTTCTCTTCATCCATCTGCTACTTCCCTATCACCCGTTTATCCGCCTTATTTTCTCCGTTCTACTGAGCTCATTCATGTGAGGAAGGTAAATGCGTGTGCTTCCAAGGCTTCGCAGCACATCCCAGGTGGAACATAGGGTGGTTCCTGAATTGTGACATCGGTGATTCCTAAAATGTGAATTGTTCCGCACTTGTTGATTACGGCAAAAGTTTTCTATACCTAACAGATGAAGTACACTGGGATGTGAACTGAATCACCTGTACTTTGGATAGATGACTGATACGTGCGACCAACTCGTTTTTGCACTGCCGAGTGAGGCTAGACAGCTAGTGGGAAAAAATACGCTTAGTATGAAGAGTGTGGTAGTGCATCAGAGAAACCTAGTGGATCGCTCGAAGGTGCAACAGGCTTTACCGATTTCTGCCTGAGTCGTAGATTATTAACAGAACTACAGCCGATACGGATAGCATAGATTTGTTTGATAATATTCAATGTAAGCCGATGGAAGGAATGGTGAATGCCGGAGCTTGGGATCGAGCCAGTATTGTAAAACGTAACACGTGTATTGTAGCACACCTCTAACCCTTCAAAACCACCGCCTCTAGGCGTTTTAATATAAACATAAAGTGCTAGGAAACCCTCCTAATTATAACAATAATGCTTGCCGTAAATATTAAACCATCTTACTCATAGCGTTGGGGGGGGGGTCATCGTTTTATCCTAATCAGACTCCCGTTGACCCCACAAAAGCATTTGTCAAGTTGTTTTATAGTTCCGGACAGCGTTCGTGTGTTTATTACAGCGTTCAGCAGCCATTCAACCCAAGCATATGATTCTTCTCAAGCTCATGTTGCGCTGTCGCTTTCGTCCTATTGTTGATTGGAAGTAAACCGGAGTGTTTCCATATTGATCCTTGCGAAGTCTTTTCTATTATATGAATACTATTTAGTTCACCTTCATATATGCTTCATCCACTAGAAGTTGGGTTAAAATCGATCCTAACAATTGTGGTTTATTTCAAAAATCCCTTATGTTAGGCCTATTTTTTGTGGTTTAGTTTTTGCATAGACCTTAACCATATTTCACAACTATCAAGCGCCTCTGGATATGGCGCTTATCACCAGCATTCAATCAAGGAGTGGATATGTTGCCGAGAGTCTTTTGGAAGCGCCAGGGCCTAATATCGTGCACGTCATGTAGTAGAAAATATTCTCAGATGACTGCATTATCTTCACACTCAGGAGTATCGTTTAAAACTTACACTATCGCGTTAAGTACCGTAGATTTATCTCGTTGTCCCTTTTAAAAAGATAAAAGCCCTGTAATCGTTCATTCTTTACGTTTCACCTTTTGACACTGCATACTGCTGAATTCCTGAAGAGAAGAATTGGCAAAAGATTTCTCTTTCGCCTTCTTATCAATGTAATCAACAAAATTGCCGGCGTGTACAACGAAATATTTTGAAACACATTGGTTCGGTCCGCAACCTTCAGCTTATCCAAGCACCCTTCTCAAAGTTTTTCAGGGTCGCCAAATTGATTTCTTTTTGCACGATCTGTTTTAACGTCTACTGATGCGGCTGCCAGCATTTCGTGCATTTGCCTCGTTTCTTCGCATCCGTCATCCATGGAAATCTTCGAATTTTTATTTTTTGCGTGTGGGTAGGACAGTTGCTTGAAGATTTTCCTTTTGTCATGGATGTCATTGAATGCTGATCTAGTCGATTTTTTCCTGGAGTCCTGAGGTAGCCTGGTTAGAGCGTTCCCCACTTGGATGCGGAGAGTGAACATTTTCCGGTCAAGTCTGGCTACGGTCTCCCGTCAACAGCAGGGATGAGAGGCTTTGTGAGCCCAGAACTGGGTCGGCATCACTACCAGTGCGCTACCCGCCTTTCCTCAAATTTAATACCTTGATACATCGGCTGATCGTAGAAAGTTATTGTATAGGCCAAATATGTATTCAATCACTTTCATACGAATACAAAAGGGAATGCTTTCTCTCTTAATATTTTTTACTGGATAACATTCGAAAAAAAGCAGTATTAGCTCATTTTTTGTGGTTTAGAAATGAATAGCTGAATTGCATGGATGACTGCCGATGAACCGTCGTAAGAGTCACTTCAGAGACGAATATCATTTAGTTGAGGTCTCTCCAAGACCAAAAACTACTGGGAGGGGGAATCGGATGGCTCCCAACAATAACGACTCCACTGTTAAGGCGCCAAACTGCTGCCGGGATATGACTTGTAACATTAAGAAAACTGCTCGTGCACTGGTCAATGCAACTTTTTTATTGGGAGTGTCATCGATCAGATTAAGGTCCTCACGTTGACGGCTTTTTGAAGGGTTTTTCCAAATGTTTCTATGACACCGTAACAGAAACCGTTGGAATCAATACCACTAACCAAAGAAAGAATGCTCAAGCACTGCAAGTCGAATCTAATATTGAGGGATTTTCTCGAAAAAAATCGATAAAACAAAGTAATAATTATTCCAAGATTGGTTGAAGCGGCTGAGATTATTTGAAGTATTTTTGGATTTAGTGAGAACACTGCAAATGAGGCGAGAATTTTCAGAATTTAGAGGGAAATTTTTTAAAGACTTCCTTAAAAAGTTTCTTTAAAGTATTGTTAAAAATTTAATACAATATACTACATATTGTGGAGTTGTAGTTTAAAAAAATAAGCGCTGCCCAACAAAAGATAGAAATGTCACTTGAAATAAAATCACAGGTGAGTGCATTGACAAGAAGTTGAGCACCGCACAGCAGAAATCTGGTACAAATGTCCCTAAAGTTTAGCACAACACAAAAACAACGTGGTGGAGAATCGATATATTGATTTGCAGAAGATCGAGGATTGGCGCCACCCTCTCACATCGCGTCGTGCTCGCACGCCGTTAGCGATGGTGACCGCACCATATCATACTAACATTCATTATCGAGCCGAGGAACAACCGTTTCGCAAGTACGACGTCTTCGGAATTCGCACATGGAGTTATCCCATATACAAGTAAGTGTCATTTTATCCTGAAGCTCAATCACTGGTGCCAGACTTACGCCACGACAAGGTCAGGCATTGTATCCGTGGCTATCTGTTCGTCAACAACATTGAAAAAAGAGGCCACGTACCAAAAGTATGGTGCTCTTCGCGTTCCCTGAGCTAGCGAAGCCCATTAATTAGCTCTGGTTGCGGAGAAAAACGGATGGAGAAGCCCTGCAACACACACATAGAAATGATCCCAGCACCCTTGGCCCACCAAGCCTTCCATCCCTCCGGGGTCGGCAAATTGGTGCCAGACTTGTCTGGGAGGATAGCCGCACTGACTCGATACATCGATAGACCACCTCGAGTCATTGTAAAGGCCAGATATGCATTCAATCACCTCCAAACGATGCTTAATGAAGTGGAGTGCATGGCGCATGCTCATGGATTGATCGACACCGAGTGCCCCATCCTTCATCCTTATCTATAGATTACAGGGGCGTGTGTAGTACACTGGTCAAACTTGCCATGCATTGTACTCTGGATCGGTCAATGGTTCGATTCCTTCCCCATGCTCACCAAGCCTTCGATCCCACTGAGATCGGCAAATTTATACCAGATGTGTTTGGGATGATGTTAACAATGAGTTGCTACATTGATAGACTACCCTAAGTCATTGTATGGTCCAAATATGCATTTGATCACCTCCACGATGCTACGAATGAGTCGAATGCATTGTGAATCCATCACGGGATGAACGTTACTAGCGATTTATTCTTTGCTCTTTAACTAAGGACGATACAGGTAACATAGACGATAAGCCATGCTATTAGGATTCGTTCTTATGTGTGAGTTTAATGGTGGAGTTTACTGCTAAAATGAGTAACTCGATGAACGCTGATCGTTAACAAGCAAGACCATATGCGACAATTGGTCGTATTGATTTCTTATTGTCGACTTTGTATGTACTTACAGGTATATCTATGGACGGGATCAAGACCATCGACGACCATATTCTTATAAGACATTCAACCGAATGTATGCTACCACTTCACTCTACACACCCCCACAACTAACACCTGAAAGTCGGCCGATCACCATACGACGCGGGTAAGTCGGCACTTCCATTTGACATGCTAGCTCTCTGATAAGGACCGTTCTATATCATATCAACATAAACATAACATAAAAGCTGTGGAAAACATATTTTCCATCAAATTCATTCTTAGACGGTAGCTGAACGCCTTGAGAAAAAGCAGCAAATTTCTAGCATAGGGAGATAAAAACGTGCGCGTCAACACTGTCACCTAGCTCTTGGTTCCTTACAGAAAATGTTGTGGTGAGGACCTCGTTTGTCGCTCGACATGGTAATCTCTGTGCTAGTTATGCTAACCATAACGGAACAGACCATGGAAGTTTCTATAAGTAAAAAAATGTCATAAACTCTATAATCCGTGACTTTCTTTATATCATTATGGGAAAAGTAATGTGAACCCATTGAGAAGTTACACTCTTTTCAAAAAAAATCTAAGCAATTCATGTAAGATTTAGGTAAGTCAATCTTTTTGTTGTTTTTTAGCACTTTTCTGTTTGAAGGACCCCTCTAAATCCATTAGCTTTTGTATTTGAACTACGTGTAAAATTCTTTAGAAAGAATCGAAGAACTCCTGAAGGACATCTTAGTATCCTCCGATAGAAATCAATAAATCAATACATAGCCAATAATATGAACATTGTTGTTATTTGTCTGTATCATTACTGTGTTCACTAGAGACTGTTGTGGTTCTTTTTTGGTGATTCGATTCTTTCTTAGACATTAATAATCGATAACTAGGTTATAGTATGCTACAATAACGAACCATTTAGGTATTCGGGCTATACTTATTTGGCTAGCGAAACCAATTACGATATAGCGAGTCGACCAAGAAGCCTGAAGACCAACATGTACAATCGAATCCATTTCGCTTCAAAGTGAGTATCCCAATGTATCTGACCACTTTTTTCTCCTTGAATACTGCAGTGTATAAAGAATAATTCCGGTTTATAACCTTCCACTATAACACTATAACACTTGGTTGGAGGCGCCACTGCGTCGCTCACGTGGAGTCGATCCCAGCGCCCATGGCCCACCAAGCCTTTCAACCCTCCAGAGTCAGCAAATTCGTACCAGTCTTGTCTGGGAGGGTAGCAGCACTGGCTCAATACATCGGTAGGCCACCGCGAGTCATTGGAAAGGCCAGATATGCATTCAATCACCTCCAACGATACTTAATGAAGTCGAATACATGGTGCATCCTCCGGGAATTGATCAACGCCGACTGCTTTATCCTTTATCCTTTTTATTATAACCTTCCACATGTTGGACTTTCCAGAACTAGAAATCTTCTGTACGCGTTTTCACTAGCGATTTCATTGCCTTAGATTTCATCAGAAAGTGGCTGTTGGCGTGCTTGACAAGTGGTGGTTGGCAGCGAATATTTTTATTTTAGACGAAACAACGCTTCTAAACCCAATTCGTTTGGGTTTTACAACATTGGTTGTAGTACAAGCACTCCGGTGACTTTAGAGTTAGGTTCCTGTTACTAAGACATCAGTATACTTCCTGGTAACATTTGCTAGGTGCAATGGTTTCTTTCACCAAGAACAAATCATTTAAAATGAGTTCCTTTTGGTGACTGTCATCATCATCAAAGCTTCGTACCGTTGTACATTTGGCTTTGAAGTCTTTTGACACTTCAACACCTTAAGGAGAACATTATGTGCCGTGGTATAGAATCTACTTCTATTTCTGTGCCATTTTTTATTTATTTATTTTTTTTGTTTTATTTGACCCGTCTTCACGTGTACTGTGCGGATCCCAGCACTTCTCACATGTCTTCCAACTTTACATGTGGCTTCGGTTGCTACTCGACGATTTTCATTTTATTTTGACTGTCGTAGAATGCTAGTTGAGCAATTCTCCCTGGAGTGTTGAGATAGCTGCGGTACCAATTTCCCGACTCCGGAGGGATCAGAGGCTTGTTTGACCCGGAACGGAATAGAACTAACACAATGCTCGTCATGACGGGCGTCACTACCACTGTGCTATCAGCCTCTCCTATATCATTATTCTACGGAAAAAAGGGGCTGTCATTGTTGCGGGCATAAGAAAGTTAGAACAGACTTCATAACTACTACCTGTTGACACAGCTTTCACGAATTTTTTTCGTGACTTTATAACTCTGTTAAGAGGACCCAAAACTGCCGTTTCACCTACCGATAATTCCTCCGCAAGCTCTGGAATATCCTATGGCGAATTTTCTTCGGTCAACGTCTTAAGATGTTAATGCTAACGTTCACGGGAGCTGATTGACTCCCACTCATTACAAGGAAACTTGATAACGACTCCATTTTCATCTTTTCTTCTCAACAGTTCTGCAACCAAATGTCTTTAATTAGATGTGGGCTGGTGACAGAAGGAAAACTACTGACATACAAAAAAAGTCGAAATCTATGCTTTAAAATGAATGGCATCCAATATTATTATAAATCATAGTTTTCAACAAAATATTTCACTAGGACAAATACCACAAATACTCATTTTCATTTGAGTAACCACAGCAATAAATGAAGATCACTGCGCAGAGAAAATTCTGAACTCTGCGGAAATATCTGGATGTATTTATATTTGTTTGCAGTCAAGACGAACCAGTCTTCTATTTTGTATGACTTGTATTCATATATAGGGATACGTAGACCTCACAACAGTTTACCGCCTAATCGTGGCTGGGAGGTGTTCCTGGATGTCCAGCTGCGATGTACACCGGGAAGATTCATTCCCCCTGGCAGGGTCTCCCAAGCTGAGAAGCAGTCCAATGTTTCCATCAGGAAGCCTAGCTAAGAGTGCAACAAAACCAGTCGCATGGTGGCAGATCTTCATCTGATCCTCGACGGCGGCGACTGCTTCTGGTAGTGACCACCTCGGGCAGCCTTTGGCCTGGCTGACCTCGGGACTCCAGGGAACCACAATAGCCAAACTAGCAAAACTCCGAAAAATAGAGATTATGCTGGGGCCCGCACAACCGGTGAGGACGGGAAATCCAAGTATGCAAGTAAGTATTCACAATGCTACATGAACTGATTTTCCTGAAATCCTGGTGTAACTCTACTACAGTGGCACTATTTTTTAACCACAGATAGTCGCAGGTTTTTTGGATCAGGAGGAACTTTTTTGTAGACCAGTCTGGGACAAATCTGCATACACTGAATGGATGGGGTGCCTAAGTAGCCTCACGCAGGGATGAATAAGCAACAACACATATATGCTTATATGTGCCATTTATATGGCCCTCACGACCAAGTATTACGAGAAACATCTTCCACCTTCGCCAATTTTCACACGATGGTTTTGTTATCCACACCATAATTTAGCAGATTTTTTTGCAGTCCCACTCCATCTAACTGGTCCTATTACGGCAGCAGTGGCCTTCGTCATTTCAGCAGCTATCGTCCGTACCTCTACATACCATCGATAGCGACATGGCAGCGCAACTAATAGTGCATCGTCCATTCTAGGCCTCCGGCTTTAAGCTGCTTTTTATTGTCTCTCATTTTATCGTCTATATTTCTCTAAAACGTCCGTCGTTGTGCACCATTACTGCCGTACACTGCGAAACCTACCGCTTTCTGTCAACTTAGATTGTATTTTCGCTAGCTTTGATTTTATTCATGCCAAGTTTTCGATCGCTGGCAGAAAGAAAAGAGGACATCTAGATTTGCGCTATTGAAATCACACCCTCCAGGGTTTTCAGAGCCTAGCAGAATTTATACAGACATGCCTGTCACCTTGGGATGCCGCTGCTTCAGAACTAGGTAGGTGTATTTCTAGCGCTTCATCAACCTCCTCGCATCCCACTCAGTGAGGCGTATCGATTCGAGAGGAATCGATAGCACTGTACAGATAGTAACGAACGAAATTTGTGATTATTGTAAATGCAAAGAACGTTCAAATAATTTTATGATACACTGGTGTCGAGTATTCTCACCCATATGTGCCAATAAAACTCTGCGAACATTTATACTCTGTTCACATGGAACGTGAAAAAAATGAATGTGAAATTTTGAAGTACTGGAGATTATATGTGGTGCTTCTGAAACCAGAGAATCTCCCTTACATAAATGAAGGATATTGGGCCAGTTAAGTCTACGTGGAGCTTTTCAGGTGGCAAACAGGGTGCAAAATGCTAAGCAAAAGCGACGTGACCTGACTTATCCAATGATAATAACAATAATAATGACAATAATAATGATAATTACACTAATAGCAACGGTCCACTTGTCTCTCATCTACCAGATTGACTTCTACGCTCCGCATAGGCGTCGATACGGACTGTACCCTACGCGGTTCGACGGAAAAAAAGAAAATACACATTGATCACATTATGTTGATTGGAAATGCCATACACGGACATCGTCTGGGATCGTCTCAAAGAAATAAATACAATGTCTACTTTGGGATAGCGCTTCAAGCCACCCATGGCTACTGTATTAGCAAAAACGGTACACATAAAAGGCCTTATATGAAGAGCGTGATGCTCTTTGGCCCTGTAGCAGGTACGGTCTATCAGGCAGTTCTCGCATATGATGGGAGAATAGAGCAGTTGTTGACGTCATCTCGAATTAATGGATGTCGAACCTTCATTGTCGAACCACTGGTGCGTACGGTTTCTCATTTACGACGAGCTGGAAGACTTCAGGTCGGCTGTAGTGTCCTACCGTATCCATATCCATCTTAGCACATGCAATACGTGAAAGGTCGACATCAACGTAGCTGAAAAAATGCCATATTCGAAAACAGTCTTCTGCGATACTTGTAACCCTTGTTCGTGCTTTGACAATGGATTCCTCATTCTTAATCCTTTTCCAAAGCAAAAAGAGCCCTTTTGCAATTCAGTCAACTTATCAACTGATTCTTTTAAGACAACCAAATGATATACAGCATACTGTATGAGTTCCTTTGTGAAATCTGGCTCCACCAAAACAACGCCTAGGGGATCAATGGCACATGAGCCGCCACGAATCAGTATCTGAAAAAAGTCGCTCATTCTATACCACCACCAATGAAATCATTCATCAATCCAGTGATCAGTTTGACCAACTTTTTTCCTTTCCATGTTTCAAGCGCATTGGATGCCCTTCCGGATACGCTGCAGACGTAAGAAATTGAGCCGACGAAATGACAAAGCATCTTAAAAGGAACAATTTTTTTAGGAAAGGAAAACACTTTGCACCAAAATAACTCCTTAAAGCTAACAAATATCTACAGAACTGGTGAGGTTAGTAAAGAATAAAACATCTCCGTTTTCAAGTACTGTGTAAGATACCCGACTCACCTGCCTTCGAGAGCAATTGTTCTCATTGTCGGCAGCCATGTCTCACGATCATCGACAGTGCAGGCAAGATATAGTTCAACGTCTAAATTAGTGTTTCAATATTAAGTTTTTATTCACTGTATACTAGAATTTTTCACGGATTACGTGAGATGCACCCACAATGATGCTGAGCTATCAGCAAAACTTGGTACCCATGCCAGGTCGAACCGCGATTACCATTTCCGGGGGTCCACGTGTTGCGCACGGCACCACTGCGATCCTTGCTTTGCCTTTCTCTCAGCTAGTTTTCTAGCTAACGGTGCCATCTGCAATCACCAGTCGATGGGATTGATCTGGGAGCCCAAATCTGCATTGGACCCAGCTAAGCTGAGGGTGCAGTCGAAATCACAATGTTTAATTTTTATTCACTGCATACTCCAAATTTTCACGTCACGGTACTATGCAGTCGGTTTGAAATCGAAAAGGTAATCGCGGTTCGATCTGGCCTGGGGTCCAAGTTTTGCAAATATCACAGCACTATTGTTTTAACGTTCAGCTATACAGATGCTTCTAAAGAATGTTCTTCTCCTGTAACCTGACCTCTGATAAATAACGCTGGAGTGTGAACGATCTTTTTGACACCCGTATTGAATCAATAACTACTATCATCTACAAAGTGATTATTCTGGCGTAAAAAACAAGTTCCAACTTTGAACCGCATAAAGAAGACATGAACGAGCACATAAACAACCAGCAGTCATTTAAAGCTGCCAATGAAACATTAACGTTATGTAATACCGATTTTTTTGTCAGAGAAAGTTTTTTTTACAAGATTACCATGCTACATGAGTACAGTAACCCCTCCCAACGGCTTACCGCCTCATCATGACTGGGAAATGTTTCTGGGTGTCGAACTACGATGTACAGCGGAGGGATTCGTCCCTCCGGCAGGGTCTCCCAAGCTGAGAAGGAGTCCGGCGTTTCCATCAGGAAGCCTGGCTAAGAGTAAACCAATACCAGGATCCACCACTGTCCTGGTATCAAAGTCGCATGGTGGCAAATCTCCCTCTGATCTACAAGGACTGCAACTGTCTGTGGTGGTGACGAACTGGGGCTCACTTTGGCCAGGACGTCCTCGGGCTTCTAGGGTATCACTGTGGCTAAACCAGTAAATCTCCAGAGAATGGGAAATATTCTGGGGCCCGCACAACCCAAACAGTGGAGGCGGGCCATCCAAGTACCTGAGTAACCAGTGTGTAGCACACGCTTTATTGTTCTAACGAACAAATTTTTTATAGAAAAAAGTAATTCCCTTTCGCTACCATACTAGAAGTTGCGGAAGATAATCGAAATCTAGGGTAAAGACAAGAAGTGAGAAAAATACATACTTTTGTTATACAAAGTCATGCGGTACATTGGCATGTAGTTTTCCCAGCAAATTGCAGCACCGATTTTACCGACAGCTGTACTGAATACCTGGAACTTCGATCACATGGATTGAAATTGCACGACTTATTGTACATGCAGTGGTCAAGGTAGTGAGATGGAGTTCACTGAAACCCCATATATGAAATTGTACGATTCTCACTCGAAATTATTTTCCGCATCGAACCAGGAAGGTAACATTTTAATGATCAAAAAACATTGTGAAAAAAGATCTACGAAGAATTAAGATTTCATGCGCACTTTATAAATGAATAGTTTTCCAGCATCGTAATCTAACTTGAATTTGAATTATATTTCGATACTTGGACGACCCGTCCTCATTAGTTGTGCGGACACCAGCATGATTTCCATTCTCCGGAGATTTTCTGGCTCAGCCATTGTGCTTCTCTGCAGTCCCGAGGTCAGTCTGAGCAAAGTCTGCACCTGGTCGTCCGTCACCACCACAGGCAGTCGCCGCCCTTGTGGATCAAAGGAGGATTTGCCACTATGCGATTAGTTTGACACCAGGATCGGTGGTAGATCCTCGCAATGGTTTCGTAGGAGTGGGCTTCCTTACAGAAACGCCGCACTCCTTCTCAACTTGTTGCCGGGGAGATGATTCCCTCCACTGTACATCAAAGCCCGACACCCAGGAACACCTTCCAGCCACGAGAGGCGGAAAACAGTTGGTAGGGAATTTCGATTTGAATTGTGCTTGAAAAAAAGAGGGAAATACGATCAGAAGAAGGTCAGATATAATGAAAAAAAAACCGTCTTAGAAAGAGCAGCTTCAAAATAAACTAAAAAAGAACTAAAGAAGGAAAAAAAATCACATACCGGCATTGTCGAGCCGTCACCGTTTCCCCAGATACATCGTTCCAAAGCTGTCGGCATCAACTTACGATGTTTTCCCAAATAACCGTCAGGACCGTAGAAGAACACCTCAAAGGGAAAACCAGCAGTCGATTTCGCTGACTTGCTGATTATGTGTTTCCAGATCTAGTGATTGTTCTCTAGCACAGGGTTGTTTCTTCTATATAGCACCACTACTGTGTTTTAAACAAGCTCCAAGCCATGTGCATAGTTCTCAATAAAATTCCATAAACGCATACTTTTCACCTACTTCCTACTTTTTTCTTAGAATAACTGATTGCAAGCCTTCAGTACCATACGAATTTTGTTCGACAAAAAAGAGCCTTTAGAGATCAACAAAAACCGCAGCGGTGAATTTAACAAGACAAAAGTGGGGCGCATGTAGCGCAGTGGTTAGAGGAGCCCTGCAATGCACATGATTGCTATTTCGATCTCGCGCCCTATGCAAACTAGAGCCCCTATACCTTCAGGAGTGGTAAGATGGCTATATATATATATATATATATATATATATATATATATATATATATATATATATATATATATATATATATATATATATATATATATATATATATGGATATACATGGGAAGTCTGATACCATCTTACTACTCTTTTCGCTCCCTTACCGAACAGTACAGCGTGCCACCATGACGCTCCACCACTCCTACGACAATAATGATGTCATTAGTGGTGGCAATTTCGGCAATACGTCGTGATTCCACTCCATGCTCTTCGATTGCCGAATCGTAGTACCTAAAATCTTGAACTATGCGTTGGCAAAGGGAATAGTAATGTTAAATCGTTTGCAGAATTAGAATTCAACAAGCACGCTTACCAACCATTGAGAGCTCTAAAATGAAAGACATAAGAGATATAAAACCTAAAACTTCCAAAATCTCATAGCTTGTTTAAGGTCATCACCAACAAAAAAATTATACTTGTAGTTGAACTAAGCAGCGATTTACTTCCTGAACTCTTCACGACCTTCTGCTGAACGAATTCCAAGTACAATGCCAAAATCCATCCCTTTTGGATATCCGCCAATAAACGCCTCAGGAAAGAGTACAAGCTTGGCTCCTCTGGCTACTGCTTCTTTAGTGAGATTTTCGAGTTTATCCAGCGTAGAGGGAGTATCATATATTACAGACCCTGCTTGTACAATAGCGACAGACATCAGCGATCCCTAAGAGGTCGCTTGTTAAAGACTCACTAACATCAGCTGACTGTCATGAAGTTCGTCGAGGATTATTAAAACTTATTTCACAAAGAAGAAAGCCCAATTGATAGCATAACAACGTCAAAAGTTATCAACACTCCGAAAATAACACAAACTGGTAGTGACGGTTAACTGTGAATGCATTTGCTGAGAAAATGATGAACTGCAGAAATATTGTCGAAAGAATTTACCACTGGATTGTAGAATTTTTTCATAAAAAAGCTCAAAAGCACAAAACTAAAACACCATGTAGGAAAAATCCCAGAAGTCACAGAAGTCAAACATCTGGATCATCTGTGTAACTGGGTAATTCCACAAATCACACGATGACTTAAGTGAACAACTGTGAGATTTTCCTTTGCCGTTGACACACACGCACCAAGGTTGCACTGTGGATTGTATTCATTCGAACGAAAACTATATTTTTTGCATAGTGTACTCTACTTATAGAACTTTAATGATGCTGAGATATTTGCAAAACTCTGGACCGCAGGTGCCTATGGTGGGGAACGAACGCGCTATTGTCCTTTCCAGGGAGTAGCGCGCTCACCACCACACCATGCGGGTCCCTTCGTTTCGCCTGTCTCTCAGCTAGTTCTATTGATCTTTTGCCATCAGCAATCACCCGTCAGCGGGATTGATCTGGGGGGCCCAAATCGGCAACGAACCCAGTTAAGCTGAGGCTGCAGTTATAATCACAATTTTGACTTCTTATTTACTGCCTACTCTTTTTAGCGGCAGGGTATGCGTTGCGAAATATTACTTTTGATTTATTGGCAAAAGATCAATAGAACTAGCTGAGAGACAGGCGAAACGAAGGGACCCGCATGGTGTGGTGGTGAGCGCGCTACTCCCCCGGAAAGGACAATAGCGCGTTCGTTCCCCACCATGGGCACCTGCGGTCCAGAGTTTTGCAAATATCTCAGCATCATTAAAGTTATATTTCGCAACGCATACCCTGCCGCTAAAAAGAGTAGGCAGTAAATAAGAAGTCAAAATTCTACTTATAGAATTTCTTTCAGCGAAAATATACCCAAAGCAACCTCACAAAGGACAGCCAGTGAAAAAAGGTACACTCACGAACAGCTGCTAGGGTTTTGACAGACTAAACACATTGTTCATTTGTTGGAGACGACCATAAATGCGCTCCTTGCACTTTCTAATCACTTAGTTGCAGACATATAGTTAAGCCGAATCGACGAGCATGATATAACCTCCATAAACACTAATACCCGTCCCGCATGCATCCATCAATATGATTCTAGTGGTACAAGTGTGGAGCGCCTATAGTACGGTGATTAGAGGTGCCTGCAATTTACATATGGTCGTTAGTTTGACCCCATATCCCTAAGCCAACCAAGTCCCCCCATTCCTCCGAGGTCTGAAAATAAATATCATTCTTGCCTGCCAGAAGAAAAAAACACTGCGTTTAGGCATCTCTATGATGCTTGCTGAAGTCGAATGTATGGCACAGCGATCTGGAATTAATGGGCGCCAAACACTTAACCCTTCGTCTTTTATTTATGGAATTGTGACTTCAGTGATGTTCAAGGTGATGGCTCTATATCCCACTCTCATCAACTGGCTTGACTTCGATCATTGTAAAAGTTCTGCTTTGTTTTCCTATCAACTCACTACGCTGATAGACCACAAAAAAGACCAAGCGTTGAAATGGCCTTCAATGAGAACTAATTTTATGGTGTGGTAACACTACCGAATATTCTCGCTAGTTGGCCAAGTTCTTTATTGTTACTCGTTGTTATCGATGCGATCATCATTGAATTATCTGATTTTAAAAGGAACAATATGAGGTGAACAACTGCCTGTTCATGATGATCCGCCGGCTGAATGAAGAAATCCTAAAGAGTGTCGATTGCTATGAATGTGCTAGATGATGGAATTTCATTCCCACGTCAGGAGGAGCGAGTGCCGTCAATTTCCAGAGCTTCAAATGAATTCGCCGAACACAACATCCGGTCGGATATGGTGAAATTATTTGGAGCATGTGTGGCCTATCTTGTAAGCTTTACCAGGCTGAAGTCGTTATAAAGAATTCTCTATCTACCTAACAGATATATTCCGTAAGTCAATAGAGAACATTTCTCGTAACTGCGCAATCTATTGCATAATAAAATATTTGCAACAACACCCGCGTGCGTGCCCTACATCCACATCCCATCTTAGCCATTGGGCACGCCACTGGACAAAGCATTTCGTAGCCATCACGCACACAACCAGGCATGCTATTAGGCACGACTCATTGCTTAAGGACTAGACCTTGCTACCCGCGCCACTCGCTTGGATCTAATCACGCCCCTTAGGACTGCCATTCGCTTCCCAACGACTCGTCACGATTGCTTGCACCCTTCTAAATTATTTGGTTTCTTGTTGTACCAATGTACTGGAAGGACAAACCCAACTAACTACTATTCTATATTCCGCTGGGCCAACCAATACAGTCGTACGAAAAAAAGTGAGGGCTGGCAGGCTTATGATGTCATTGCACCAGTGATTTAACTGTTTTTGTGTTGGTCAATAACCAGCGGATTGTCAGAACATGGAGTCGGCGTGCAAAAAAAAGCGATAAGGAATTGAAGAAATAGAGCCAAAGAAAACAATAGGTTGTTTTCATATGATATGTTAGATGGGTAATGGAATAAAATGTAGTAAGTCGTAATTTGTATCCAACAACAGCGAAATGAAAGACGAGAGTGGAAATGGAATCGATTACTAAATATAAACTACCTGTAGAACTCATGTAGGCAAAAGAAGGGAAGATCGACATCTCACTATCTGATAAGACAACAATTTCATTCAGAAAGCTTCGCAATAACACACAAAAAAGGATTATCCATGGAAAAAACCACTGTGAGAAGATATGAGGACTAGAAATTATGCCTGTGCGAGTGGAATCTAATACAGGAGTTTATAATCCTACTCCAAATATACGAAAAATAACTTCCATTATTGAAATAACGAAAGAAAACTGCAGAATAAAGGAAGAAAATACTTATGAGGTAGCAATGGAGTCGAGAAGCGGCATAGGATATGAGATGTTTCAGGAGCCAGACACTCCATCTCACCGGGTTATACGTTCTGGTTTCAGCTCGTGTTAACTCGTTTCTCAGTACGGAGTTGATTCTTGACAATCTGAACGGGAAAGCAGCTTTTACTTCCCAACTGTTCGCGCGTCCTAATCAAGTTTTCGTTGTCACAAATATCGTTGTCTCAGATGATCGTAGAAGCCACTGGAACATCATTTTGTACTAATCGGACGGATTTGATGAGACATTCTATGCCAATGGTGAGTCTGAGGATGTTAAAATTGTACAGGAGCAGAATTGAAGGTGGTTCTTGCAGGAAAGATAAAACAATAAATGATCGAAAATCGATAGAGTTAACGGTTGATGGGAAGTGTTAGACACCAAGATACGGATAATTTAGACAACGACTTAACACAATGTTTAACAAAATTGTTATCCATACTTTAGTTGAGCAATCGAGACTGACTAAGTTTCACTTTACCACCAAATCTGAACCTAGATTCAAATTCGGGAACTCTTCAACATCTCAAAAAATCAATAGCCAATAAATAGATTTAGCTTCAAGACTGATCTGGTCGCAATCACCCATGAGTACTGTTTTTTTGGTAATTCCCAAGACTGAATTTCTGTTAACCTCGGCACTGATCAAACAATTCACCATATTCTTGATGAGCAAACACTTGGTGTTACATTGTTCTTTATTGACGGAAAAACTGAAGTTTCGCCGCATTTCGATTTCTTCAGGGCCTGAAAAGGTCAAGTCGACTGTAATCTATCCAGCCACCCTTACATAGAAGAAAAAACGCTAAACCAAGATTTGAATCACAATGAAAACAAAATAGCCTCTTCGCACACCCACCGCTTTCCATAAGTCTTCCCCTGAGTATTTCACGTGAAGATTAACTGCATGTAGTTGGCATTAAGTTCAAGATAGACTCAGCAACTAAGCTAAAGTTGAAGGACTAAATAGGGTTGAACAAAAGGCGTAGGGGCATTACCACGACCACCACTTCTTCAAGCGTTCTTTGGACAGCAAGATATCAACAATGAAGTTGACATCAAATTTCGGATATTAACGAACGAAGCTTCCAAAGTCCCTAATCATTATCGCGCAAACAGATTTTGCTCCAACCTTATAGAAGTGCAAAAGTGTGGTATGGTGAAGATGCGAGAACCGATAAGGTTAAAAAATGGACTAACCACTAGTGATAAGAGTGAAGAGGTTGTAGTAAATCCTCGTTAGTCCGATGTTGAGATAACGAAGAAGCAGCTTCACGATGATTCCCTTTATCGGCCATCATCTCAAAAGGAATTAAAAAGACAATACCAAAAATTGGATAATGAAAGGGTCAAAGTGGCAAAATCGGCTAGACGAAAACCATCAGTTATCTCTCAACTCAAGGTTGAATTGCCCACGTGTCCCGTCTCATCCTTACTCATCAAAACTCGTAGTCTTCTGATCCGTCGTTATTTAAGGTTAGACCTACCATTACCTGCTTATGGAGAACAACGGATGGAATAATGTGGTTTTTAACCGTAATATTTATACAGTTCTTAAAGCACACCCGAGCCCATCTCATGAACACCGAGATGTGCCTGGAACGTCTACGTGACGCGCGTCCTAACGGCGCGTACGTTATGTGATCCTTCGACGTTACCGTCCTTTACACAAAGGTGTCGAATGACCCTGCTATTCAAGCCATCCTGATACTCTTACCCAACACGAGAGAGCAATAAACGTATGTATGGCTTCACGATACATCAGTTGATAACGCTTTTAAAGATGTGCCTGAAGTGTTAGATCTTCAGGCGCTAAGAATTCATTTTGGGTTCAATGCGATTGAAATCTTGATTTCGCGTCTTCTCTGCTTGGTTATGGAGGTGTTTGGCCGGGTAGATTGTAGTCAGCGTGACCTTTCCAGACTCTGAAGAAGTCGAAATCAGACGAAACGTCAGCTTTTCCTTCAATAAAGAATGAAGTAACACCTTGTGTTTGCTCATCAAGGATATAATGAATTAATAATTTTTAGTTATTATAGACAAATATCGCAATCACTAGGAGCTGTTTCGTTTAACAGCTTTTAAGGACTGGTAGGTTTCTTTCGTCAAATGCAACCGTATACGGCATGCCTGCAGATTAGTCGTCTGAAAATCCTTGTATGTGGTGAGAAAGGTATTTAATAACGTTTTAACTAAAATACACCATATCCAAGCGCTGAATACTTTCGATTGTAAGAACATTTGCTTCGTTTCCTCAATATAGAGCATATTTCTGGAGGTTAGCATTTGGTTGGTCCATGGTGCCGGATCGAACTAAAGTTTATATGTGCAAGTTGCAGGCACCTACTATAACCATTACGCTGCACACAGCCCTTTGTTAGAGTATTAACTATGGCAACTGTGGCAATGATTTAAGGCGTTGGAAAAACATCACTGATCCATGCATTTCGAGACGATCGTTTCACCGAAAACGTCCAGGAAACCGGTGAAATGGTTTGTCGAATGCACTACATACACGATCGCCGTATATTATTCCAGGTGCGATCAACTTCGAAACTCTCACGGTTCTAAGTCTTCTCAATTTGTCTCATATGGATATACTTACATTTATTCCTCCTACACGTTCTTTAGCTGGTTATGAGTACAACTGTATAAAATGTTTAAACTGCATGAAAAGTTCAGGACCGTCGAAAACTCACCCTAGTCAATCGATAGAGTGAAATTTAGAGGCATATTTCAGCAAGAAAACAGAACTCTTCAAGTAGAAATCCCCACGACAGACTTTCGATTAACCTCTGCATTGACCAAATAGTTCTCGACATTCTTGTTGAGCAAACACGCTACGCTTCCACGTTCTGAAGAAGGAGGTACTGCTGAAACGTCAGCTTTAACGGAATAAAGAATAAAGTAACAACTCGTGTTTGCTCAACAAGAGTATCTTCAAGTAAAGTCCAAAGGTGGAAATGAGTTCTAAATCACAAGAAAAAAATAAAAACGAATTGGAGTATGAACGTCCTAATTCGTTCGGAGATTTTGAGGCGATGACAAATCCGCCCACACTTCCTGACAAAAGCTAAAATAACAACTGACTGTGAAACATTACAAACACACGATTTCGTCTCAGTGGCTCGTTGTGTCTATAAAGAGAGAGCACTGATCGATTCATTGATTTGTTCAATTATTCTGATCGAATTTTCAGATGGTGGAACTACACATCGGCAAACTATTGCCGGTAAATGCTCATAATGCTAAGGCAATCATGTTGCTTTACGACGATGAGTCTACACCGACACTAAAACGAATGAGAGAATACGTGAGAAAGATGAAGACCTAAACTTTCAATATTAAAAATCACTGAAGCAATATTTCTAATTGAAGCACTCAAAATTTTCTCAGAGAGCTCTTTCATCTGCTCTTTTTTCACTACGCAAAACCCAATATGCTTTCATTCATGTGGACTTAATAAATCGTTAGAAAGCTCACTGAAAGGGATAGTAATCCCTTAACATTTGAAAGGAACAGGACCTTGTTATGTTTTGACGAAGAACGAACTTCTGATCAGATAATAGCTAGTGATGTAGTAGACCACTACACCATAAGCCTTAAACAGATCTCATATGTTTCACACCTCCTCCTATTAAAACTTAAGCATTTTTGATGCTGCATTTTATAAACACAACCGTTCTCAATCCATGAAATCTCTTCCAGTGGTATTCGAAGATAAATCTCTACTTCTCACATGTGCCATTGTTTTTGGTTCGAAGTAAATGTGACTTGAAAACGGTGAGAAATCTCTAAATTTCCCTCCTCCCTCATTTAGTAGCACTTCAGAGCCAAAATCAAAAACAAAACAACCTTGCTGACCAGCTATCAAACCTCTCTGTCGGTTCGCATCTCATGTTCCGTGCATTCAGACGGTCAATACGGCTACAGGTGAATCTCTGAAGAACTCCATTCATGCACTACGATATCTCGAATGCTCGGCAAAAGAAATGGCAGGTTATTCAGACTCGTACATTTTCAATTAGTTTGACAGATATTTCTTTGCTGAAGGAATGGGCGCATGAAGCACAGTGACTGACGGTGCTCTGCAGCAAGTATCGGTATGATCGAGCGCCCAGGGAAAGCTAAGTAGGTCATCTTTACGGGGGTCGGTTTCGGTTGCTGGCAAACTTCCCTTCACATGCATCACCTGTAATCCCGTTGATCGTCAAGTGACTCGAGCGGGCGCCAGTAAGTCTTCCATTTTTCCCTGTCGCATGCAAGAGTAGCCCAATGGGTTCTGCTCGCTCTAGGGACTCGTCGAGCATCATATCTTTCTTCAAGGCTCTTTGTGAAGAACTCTGACCATCCGGTCGGTGGTCTTCCTGCAGAACGTTTGACATCCCGAGGAATCCAGTCACTAACGGCTCTTGTCCATCGGTTGTCATTCATACGCATTACGTGTCCGGCCCACGTTATCTTCGATTGTTTGGCGTACAGAACGGCATCTTTGATTTTTTGATCGTCGACGCAGATCGGAGCTTCGGATCCCTTCCCTTACTTGTGTGGAACGGGATACTCCTAGTATCGCCCTTTCGACTGCGCGTTCGATAACGATAAGTGACCTTTCATCCTGTTTACGCAGCGACCAAGTTTCTGACGCATACGTTAGGGTAGGAAGCACCGCTGAGTCGAAAAGGTGGGCACGGAGTCAGGTGTTCTCTGTTCTTCTCACTACACCCTCAATGCTCTTGAAAGCTCCCCAAGTCGCGCTCGTTTCCTTCCGCTAAACTCTGGAGTTAAGTCGTTCATCATATTGATTTCCCGAACTAGATAGATATAACTGGAGCATTCGGAGATATTTGTTCCGTTGAGCGTGAATGGGGCATACGAAACCAATCCGTTCTTCATGATCATCGTTTTTTGTGAGATTTATTGGAAGGCCAATCTTTCCGCAGGCTTTATCAAAGTCGGCAAGCATACGTTCCGCTTGGCTAATGTTTGGTGTTATAAGGGCGATGTCATCAGCAAAGCGAAAATGATAGAACTACCGACCATCGATTTTCACTTCCATATCATCCCATTCCAATGTTCGCATGACGTTCTGGAGGGTGGCGGTAAACAATTTTGGCGAGATTGTATCGCCTTGCCTAACTCCTGTTTTGACGTCAACGTTAATATCGTTGTAGGATGGTGAAATCTTGGTTGTGAAATTTTTGTACAGCTCACGAAGAATCTTTATGTGCTGAGTAGGGACTTCTTGACTGTCAAGGCCTTCCATAATTGCTTCTATCTCAGTTGAGTCGAAGGCCTTATGTAAATCGATGAAAGTGAGACAGAGCGGTCTTTTGTACTCTCGCCATACCTCAATGAGCCTTGTCATCGTGTGGATGTGGTCCATCGTACTAAATCCTTTTCGAAACCCTGCTTGCTCACATGGCTGTTCTTCGTCCAGTGTTCTGTCAATCCTGTTTAGGATGTTTAGGACTCGAGTGAGACGTTTGCAGACGACAGACAGCAAGCAGATCGGGCGATAGTTGCCGATATCGTGTAGGTCACCGTTCTTGAACAATAACACGGTCCTGCTGGTCTTCCACTGAGTAGGGACCTAGCATTCAGACAGGTAACGTGTGAAGAGCCAGGCCAGTGTGTTTGCGGGGACTGGCGGAAGGTTCTTCAGGTGTTCTGATCTTATCCTGTCCTGACCTAGTGTTGTTCGATTCTCTACCGACGAAATAGCATGTCGGATCTCGGGAGTGAGAATCGGTGGTACGACTATATCCATCCTCCTTTATTTCATATGAGGGGAGGTGGACGTGGCTATCGAAAAGATCTGAGTAGTATTCGTGAATAATTTTCTCCATTGCCTTTCTGGACGCTGTAATTGTTCCGCCGGGGAGTCGGAGTGCAATCATCTTGTTCTTGTTACTAGCGAAGCTTCGGTCGGCTTTGCTAATGCTTTTTCTCACCATCTGCAGCTTCGACCATTACTGCTGATCTTGTCTCTCTAAGATCTTCTTTTTTCCGCCTGTCTGCATTGTTTTGCAAGCTCGGACGTTAGCTGACGGTTGTTTGCAGCTCCTGTGATTTACCGCTGGCGTGTCAGCTCGAGTGTTTCTGGAGACGGATTTCTTTTTGGTGACTTTCGAAGCCTCAGCTTTCATAGCGCTAAAGTGAAGATGTTGAAGAGAATGAGCCGATCGTATTCTTCGTCGATGTTATCGACAACGGCATCATCCCAACAGCCGACTAATGAATTGATTAAGTCCCAGTTTGTGGTGGTTCTGGGACTTCGGTTTTTGAATTTAGCGGCTTTTTTCTCCTTTGCGCGAGAAATAGAATCTTGCACGAAGGAGACGGCGGTCTGATCCCGTGTAGAATTTCGGGACAACAGCGACATCGGTTAGGCAAAACCTATTTATTACGATGTGATCTATTTCGTTATGGTACTCTCCATTGGAAGACCCACGTCCAGCGCTGAGGGTGGGGCTTCTGGAATTGCGAGTTACCACGGATTGTCTTGGTCGCCATGATAAACTCAGACAGCCGCTCACGCCGTTCGTTCCATTCTAATCCGTGGGTCCCAATGTGACGTTTTTCAGACGTTCTTCTTGGTCCAGTATTGGTGTTAAAATCTCCAGTGATGAACTTGAAGAATGTATAGTCTCCGTTGTAGAACTTCTCCAACTCAATGTAGAACGCTTCGACTTCTTCTTCGCCATAGTTTGATATCGGAGCGTAAACGACGAAGATTGTCAAAGTCGGTATTGATCCACATCTTTTTAATCGTAAATGTCCGATTCGGGTTATAAGCTGTTCGAATTAATCGATGTACATGGACAAACTCATGTTGACGCGAACGCCGACGCCGCGGGTTCCTCTACTGTCGCATGTTCCGAGGAACACTTCTTCTCCGGTGTCATAGACGGCGTTGAATGGGTGGCGTCGCCTCGTCTGGGCCAGGCCGATGGCGTAGTACTTTGCCCTTCTTGCTTGCATGAGCAAGTCTTCTATCGAAGACTTGGATGCAGGTGTACGTGCATTGTAGGTACAGATTGTCACCACAGTTCTTCGTGATCCAGGCAGCTTCCATTGGCCCTGAGATTTCAGCAGCCTCTCCGTACTCGTCCTACCCAACGCTGCCGAATCGTGAGCTTTTTTCGGGATCAGGGGATGAGGCCAGTTTCTTTCAGTGTTTTTAGCTTTTTTGATAACCACGTATAGCTCGCTGGGCTCTGAACGTGTGGGCTGGGTATATTCACGGGTAGCTTGCCGGGCTCTCCCAGAGTGGACACGGAGCTTATTTGTTGGAGGCGACTCCAAACCGCCTCCCATATACTTCCCTGTCACTTGATTGCAGGCTTTTGGCCGAATTGACTCGTAGAATACAATCCGCATAACCGAGAACGCACCCACACACGCATGCATGAATACGCCCTGTAAATGCAGCAAGTATACGCCAAATCGGCGCAGCAGTATCAGGGAGTCCATCCCCTGGATCCACCTGCGTCTCAAGGAAGCAAAAGTCGCTTTTGGTCCGCGATTAACCCCCTATCTGCCACCTGGGCACGCTCCACGTAGCCTCGCGACTAATCGGCTCAAGATCCCTCATATGAGGGAGATCCGTGGGCAAACTTCCCTTAGAGGACAAAACCACTGATGTTGATGCAGCGATAGGCACTCATATGTCATTGTGTAAGCCATATGTGCACTCAGTCACAACTGCGACTCTATGAACGGATTTCAATGCATGGCGCATCCATTAGCGATAGATCAACGTTTCCTCTTAGTCTCAGTACACTTTTTATGTCACACATACTTAACGACTACTGCGCCGAAAAGTAACGCATAGATAAAGGATAAAGGATAAAGCTCCGGCGTTGATCAATCCCTGACCGATGCGCCATGCATTCGACTTAAGTATCGTCGAAGGTGATTGAATGCATATCTGGCCTTTACAATGACTCGCGGTGGCCTACTGATTTATCGAGCCAGTGCTGCTATCCTCCCAGACAAGACTGGTACGAATTTGCCGACCCCGGAGGGTTGAAAGGCTTGGTGGGCCATGGGCACTGGGATCGACTCCACGTGAGCGACGCAGTGGCGCCTCCAAGCACTGCGCCAACGCACAGATAGTAAAACAATTGTACCCAACGCTGGTTAGTTCCGACACAGTGAAATATTGTTTCCTTGTTAAGAATTTCGTCGTAGAATATTTGTACGCTCGAGTTGATGGACATCTTAATGTTTACCCTTTTGTAGACGAGTTCTCACTGACAACGTTAGGCGTTGTCGGCATGAAAGTAACACTTATTATCTCATGATTATATATGCTATAAATCCATCGTGAATTTAACAATAGAATTCAATGGGACCTATGGAAATCGAGGAGTTTAGTCCTTAGCATTAGCAAAACAGTAGGACCTTAACGTACTCATTTTTAGAACAGCTATAGTTTAATGGATACGTGTGGCGCAGTGGTTGGAGGCTTTCCGCGCCCATGACCCACCAAGCCCTCCCTCCCTTCGGGGGTGGGCAAATTGGTGCCAGACCTATCTTGGAAGATAGCATCACTGGCTCGATACATCGGTAGGCACCGCGAGTCATTGCAAAGGTCGGATATGTATACAATCACCTCCAAAAGATGCTTAATGAAGTTGAATGCATGGCGCATCCATCATGGATTGATCAACGCCGAGAGCTTTGTCCTTTTTTCAATTATTTTTTATTTACAGTTAGAAAATGCTATACAAAGCTGCATTACAGAGTGGGGGTCAATTATGTGTTCTTCGAGATTCTTTCTGCTCTCAGTGCAAAACCAGACACCGAATCGACAGGCGTTGATTGTTCGTCATTTATTGTGTAAGTTTATCTCATTGTCGATTCGAAATGCCACTCCATTTCAGTCAACCTATCAATGTCCACTATGGAAACTGCTAGCGCTGTCTTCAGCAAACTCGGTAGCAGCGGCCCATTGCTAAAGGTGAACTAAATACTTAAATAACTAGATACCTAAATTCCTTAATATATAAGACCATTAGCAATAAACGCCATAGAAGATAAAAGTAATAGATCTTTATTAAGCATATTTGCGGCGAGACCTAATATTTTTCACCTTGTGATATACTGTGCTCCTCATCTAACAAAAACAGGCATCAAAAACTTGCTAATTATGATCTCTTATTCTGTTGATACATAATTCAAGGGATTCCAAGAGAGCCAACTATCTATGTTTGTCCAATAGAAAACCTTAATGCAGTCCTCGTTTGTGGGATACCTGCTGACGGAGATATCTTAAGACCTTTCTCACAACTAACAGACATTATGGCTAGATGACCGATAAGCTTTTTTTAAATCAAAAAGGGCAGTATATAGTCTTTTCTTGTCAGCGACGGGCGCGAGATTTTTGGTGGAGAGCTACAGAATGGAAACAGAAAACAACAGGGAAACAAATAAAGCCTGAGACAAAATGAGCAATATATCACTCAGAAGACTCATTATGACATTTTACCTATGAGTGAAACAAACATCATATTTTATTACAGTTTCTTTAGCTCCACTCGTTTGTTTTTCAGCAAATTGTTATCAATGCGCGTGAATGTATTTCAAATCCTGCTGCATTTCCAGATATTAAAGGATCGGTAAGGTGATTAGCAGTAAGTAAAATTGATGGAAGTATTTGCATCAGGCAAGGGCGCGTGTGGCGCAGTGATCGAAGGCGCCCTGCAACACCACACATAGGATTGATCCCCGAGCCCTTGGCCTATCAAGCCTTCCATCCCTCCGGGGTCGTCAAATTGGTATCAGACTTGTCTGGGAAGATAGCAGCACTGGCTCCATGCATCGGTAGGCCGTAGGGAGTCATTGTAAAAGTCACATATGCATTCAGTCACACCAAACGATGCTTAATGAAGTCCTATGCATGGCGCATCCCTCAGGGATTGATGAAAGCTGAGAGCATTTTCCTTTATCCTTTATTTACAACAGGCACAAAAACCACATTAAAAACACTTTCCTTACAAAACTCATTAGGTGATTTCCCACAACCGCTTTTACGCCAACTGATGGAAGTTTTCAACAAACATTAGATAGCACGTTTTCTAAGCGATAACAGGCGATCTACGACGGCATCGTGCGACTTGTCATGTCATGAAGATACTAAGACATCTTAGTAAGTTCACTTACCTGTTACTCAGACGACTAGTCTTCATGAGTCTCGACGACCTTGCTCATGAATGTGGATGGCTTCACACATGATATCAACGAGCACTATGGATAATCCCATGATCCATGACTAGTATCTTGGTTTAAATTTCGATATGAATACAGTATTGCCGCATAAAACAAACAAAAAGCTGAACAATGAAAAATTTTTAGATCGATTCCTACTTGCCCTACAGCATTTTCGGTTCTGCACCACATACGAAACAAAACAGCACACCTAAAGAAGAAAAACAGTCCATCCAGAAGGACGAAAGTCGTGACCAGGGCAAAACGATGCCAAACGAGGAAGAATTAACAGAAACGACCAAAAACGCAAACGCGAAACCTTTTGAAAACCTCAGGAAGAACGACAAAGGAATTGCTAAAGAGGAAACAGAGGCGAAAAGCGAACCGAACAAGAAACCAAGTCGGCGGTTAGGCGAAGCCGCCCAAGGAAATGATGAAGAATATGAGGAAGAAGCCTAATGAACTCATTCTTCGATCCAAATCATTAAATATTCTATTATACACATGCGAATTGCAGATAAAACTATAGTGAAAATATGTTCTGTTGTGAAGAGGACACTAAACAATAGAAATGATAATTTTAAATTTGAACGTATTTTTACTGCCTACTCTTTTTAATGGCAGGTTATGTTGCGAAATATAACTTCAATGATGCTGAGATATTTGCAAAACTCCGTACCGCATATGTCTGCGGTGGGGAACGAACGCGCTATAAGCCTTTCCGTGGGCGAACGCGTTCACCACCACACCATGAGTGCGCTTCGTTACGGCTGCCTCTCAGCTGATCGATAGAACTTCGCTACCCAGACACCTCGATCCGGAGTTTTGCAAATATCTCAGTATCATTGAAATAGAAATGACAGGTTAAAGTGGAGTTTTGTCATATCAGACCATCTGAATGAATAAAATTATTCGAAGGGTTGCGTATTCGAAGAGAAAAAGAG
Organism: Angiostrongylus vasorum; assembly: GCA_018806985.1. Taxonomy (NCBI): domain Eukaryota; kingdom Metazoa; phylum Nematoda; class Chromadorea; order Rhabditida; family Metastrongylidae; genus Angiostrongylus; species Angiostrongylus vasorum. The sequence continues at coordinate 176,741 of JADANN010000009.1, read as the reverse complement.
CAGTTTCAAAGCGAAGCAAAGATAGAAATCGAAGGTCTTCCTGCCACCAATAAACTCATACGCCGTTGACAAAAACAGTAGAAGCTTTATCGCATAACAATAACTAAAACATAAACAATCCTTCTGTAAAAGAGTAAGAAAATTTGTGATTACGTCAGAAATCTGAACGACATCTTTTGCTCAATGTCGGTTTTTTCCATAGCCTAAAAGAAATCCCGATCAGACAGGCACGTAAGAAAGAGGATTATTACTGCAAGCAATATTTGTCTGAAGGGATAGCCCTTGAAAAGAAACACTGTTGATCAGGAATTTATGAAGTTTGTGATCTTGAAGTGCCTACATTGTAAGAAAATATCCAAATATGAGGTACTGAACGAACATTACACACTGCTTAAGCGGAAAAAATGACTAGACATTTCGATTTTCTGATAGTCAGATTCTTTGTAGCGCTTTGGAACAAAATATTTCAACACTACAAGAAAGTAGTATTCATCGTATAAATCGAGTATTTCTGTACCAGTAACAAACCACAAATAATCGAATAGATTAAGCGATTGTAAAATTTTTTTCGGATCTTTGAGTAGTTATAAACACAATGTTTAGCTTCCATTTACTTCCTACTGTTCTTTTTAATGACAGTGTTATGATGTAAAATACAACTACAAGGATTCTGTGGTGTGTGGAAAACTCAGGACCTCAGCTAGGCTTCGAACTATACTTTCCCAACGTCCATGTGCTATCCACCACACCAACAGAGGCCGTTGCTTTATCTTTCCCTCATCTAGTAATTGCGATTGCAGCTCCAACTTAACTCGGTTCATCTCCGATTTGTGCTCACCAGATCATTTTCGTTGAAGGGTGATTGATTATGGATAGCGCCGATAGAGTAAAAAATGTAGCTGAGAGAAAGGAAAACAAGGGTCTCGGTAGGTGCGGTGGATATCACGTAGGCCCTAGGAAAGGCTGGTTGCGGGTTCGCTGCCCAACTGAGGTTCCGAGTTTCGTTCATATTTCATCATCGTTGATCCCTGTAGTTACAAACATACATGGCAAAACTCAGTGAATGTTATGCATCCATCACCGTCCCTATCTGCTTCTCTCATCGTACGATCGGCTATCGAATTCACTTGATCTTCGGGGACATTCGCACCAATCATCATCTGTAATTCTTATAAACGCTGAAGATTCCAAACAGTACGTCACTAGTACGACCTAAAACATCGCCACCAAACAGAAACAGTTAGATAGTGACTCAGGAATAGATTCATAAAATCATTAGGAAATATCATACTTAACTATATTGGATGAAAACGAAGATGTGAACTGTCAACACACGACACTAAAATATCCGTTTTGAAGACAATGATTCGCCGAACGGTAAGGAAACCGAGAAAAATTCCGACGGAACCGTAACTATAGTAGAAAACATCTCGAAAGTACCATTTCTAACGATACCAGACGTCCTGTGGGCACATAACAAAGTCCGTGGTTGAAATTGCCGATAACTATTACACACCGTTGTAACTAGTTTTTCCTATGAAATTAACAGCGTTGAAGAATATGAATAGTCACCAAGCGGAAATATTTCTCAATCATAAGATTTGATTTATCTGAGACTACTAATCGCGACTATTTGTATTACCGATAACGCCGAGCGTTCTATCCTTCATGCTTCTGTTCTGAGGCATTCTACAACATTTATCTTTGATGAAAGAACACCAATTCCTTTTTTAAGGTATTTAGCGATGCTTTCCTTACACCTGAATCAACCATAACACGCTCATCATTAGAAATAAAGGAACAACAACAGCAACAACAACTCTCCGTCGGCGTAGAATGTTGGGAGTACATCGCATAGCTCACACTACACCGTATCAGACGGTTTGAGAAACCGGATCGGAATTGATTTCAATGGCCTCGCTATCAGAAAACAGACTCGACTATTGTGAAATTACAACAAAAGAACACACATATGACCATTAGCACAGTAGATACGTGCGTTCGTGGCTGGTTCAAATATACCCGCAGTATTGCAACCCTTTTCCCACCAGTCGCAGGGCAATCCGCTTCACCGCAACGACATCTTCCAATAGCTAATACACTTTCCCTTCTACTGAAACAGTTGTCTAGCAATCAGCTTCGCCATAACGACATCTCCCATGCGCTGACGCGCTTTCCCCGTCGCTGAACGAGCTGTGTAACAATCTGCCTCAGCCTAACGAAATGATATTTTCAAGCCACTAATGATGTATTATTTTTTGTTGTGTGTGTTCTAGGAAAACAACCCATAGCGCGCGGTGACTCCAGCTAATGAATTCACTTGAACTACATAATATCTAATTATATTTGATATTTTGTTAATAATGACCAATGTAATCATTATAAGTCGAGCAATCTGAAGCACAAAGAACTAACGCCTGTATTCATAACTCCACAAACTTTCATAAGTTTTGCGTCCCAAGCTCTCACATCAAAAGTGCCACAAAATTCTTAAAAAAGATCCCAAACCCTCTCGTTATTGTCGTTCTAAAGCAGTAGACAACGTTAAATAAAAAAAACATGTGACCCGATGCCAAAGCATAAACGATGGAAGAATAAAGTGCTCGGCGTTCACCGATCCCTAAGAGATATGAGGCGCATTGAATTCCATTCGTAGGAGTGATTTAAAGTGCACATTTAGCCTATACAATGGCTGTGGAGGAGCACCGATGTGTCAAATTATCACGCTGCTCTGTACCGACTTTGCGACCCCAGAATGTTGAGACTCATGCTACTCACTTATACTCATGGGATGCTAAGAAATAATCAACCCAGTTTTTGCGTTTTTATTACAACACATGGATTTTTGTCCGTTGCATCACTGCTAACCACTTGGCCGACTACTTAAAGAAATTAGCTGTCCTCTCAGAACAGTCCAGCTTGCATAGCAGCAAACTTCCTCTTAATAAACAGAAAAATATTGAATGTCTACAGCGAAAAACCTTGGAACCCTGTACCACACTTATTGTGAGTCTACAGCAAAACCTTGGAACCCTGTACTACACTTATTGTGAGACTATGTGGAAAACCACATCAAAATGTCGATGAGTGAACGCCATAGAATCTTACTCAGCAGCTAAATTTACACAAAAACACGACCATTTCTGTGAATTGAAGGTTCCCAGAAAACAACACGAAGAGAAGAACTGCTAGAGTCCAGGAGAGATCGGAGAACGAGCCAAATGAACTCAAATGTAAGTAAATAGTCTCTAAAGCAAAGTAAATAGTCACACCGTCTCTAGAGCAATTTTAATAATGAGACGATAAAGCTTTATCCAATCCACGACGATTGGTTATCGCTTGTGGTGACGAGCTAAGAATGGCCTGACAAGGTTATCTACGAACTACGGAGAAAACGATGTTCTCCTCAACCAACACAAGTCACATTATGGAAACGACAGTTCACTTTGTCCTTCATCGTGATCCTTTCTCATCAAGGAGACCATATCCGAACCACCTTCTCCTCACAATCGATCTTTTGGATCTCATAAGGAGATTTATTTTCTGAGGTGTAAATTGAGCGGCACAGATGTGTGTGTGTGTGTGTGTGTGTGTGTGTGTACAGGCGTGCGCGTGTGCGTGTGCGTGCGCGCATGCGTGCGTCTGTGCCCATTAGATTCCTTGCAATTGTTAAGTAAGTTATTCCGATGTTTCAAAAATTGGCTTTACTCCATCCATGCACTGCGATATAAAAGGATTTTCTACGATTTAATTCATCACCACATTTTTTAAATGATCTCAGAAAACATTTTTTACATGATGAATCCCGCTTCCTCTCCTTTAAAAAACATCCTGATTGATAAAATAACAACGTAAAACCTGAACTCCACACTACTTTAATAATGATAAGGCTCACCTTCAAAATATCCTTAAATTCATCCTTTGTTATCGTACCACTCTTGTTCAAATCGTACATCGTGAACGCAACTATAAAATAAGTGTCCCAAAATTCCATCACAATCGATAACAGTACTATGATGAAAGCGTAAAACATACAACGCAGCTTTGCTTCGCGACTATTCCATGGATGCGGTTTATTCCTGTTGATCGGACGAAAACGACTTAGGACTTTGACGAAATCTCGAAAGTAGACTTTTCTTCTCTCCACCACACTTTAAATATCATATTAAGTAAACTAAAATAATCACTATGGTCTCTTTTGTGAGTTAAGGTGTTTTGTTCATACTCATTTAAATTTGTCGAACCTATCTGATCGCTTGGGCGCGTGTGGCGCAGTAGTTGGAAACACCCTGCAACACACTTGGAATTGATCCCCGCTCCCATGGCCCACCAAGCCTTCCATCCCTCCGGGGTCGCAAAATTGGTACCAGACTAGTTTGGGAGGATGGCAGCACTGGGTCGATACATCGGTAGGCCACCGCGCATCATTGTAAAGGCCAGATATGCATTCAATCACCGCCAAACGATGCTTAATGAAGTCGAATGAATGGCACATCCCTCAGGGGACTGATCAACGCCGAGAGCTTTATCCTTCATTCTTTTATCGGCTCGGTTATAAAAAAAATCTGTGGAGGAAAAGCATGAAATTAATGTTAGATGGCTGCCTGGATCCATGATGAGCCATTACCTACTGTACACTCACATTTTCAACGATGTATAGAATTCTTTCAGACAGGAAAAAATCTGCGGAATTCTTTCACTACAGCGAGGCTCAACAATGATCGTCGTCAGTGGTGGGCATTTCCAGCAGATTTAAGGGCGTAGTCTCATTTTCAACCACGGTGTGTTGTTTGTCGCAGTTCGGAGACACGACGACAATTTAGCAACGATTTTCAAGTTGGGTTGTATTCTATGTTTATTAGTCTATCAGTAACTGCATCAATTCGGTGCATGCGCCGTTTAAAAAGAAATGACTATTTTCAACTTTGACACCGACAAAAGGCATCTTGTCTTCCTCTCCGTGTCCAACACTGATTTTGTGGTGAGCGTCAGCAGAAGAAACGCTTTATTCTACACTTAGTAATTGGAAAAAGAAGCTTTTTCGGACCAGTTTGTTCTTGTGATTTGGACCCGATGGTGGCCACTTGCATGTCTGCTGTATTTGAAAAGTGATGTTCGAGTTTTAGAAAAACTTTTCGTGACGATTAAATAATTAGCTATCGAGGAATTGCACAAAGTGGGCATTCATAAATGTATTTTCTCAAAGTACACGTCTTTGCAAGCATTGCATAATCTCAACACACTCTTATAACCTTTTGCTGACGTTGTAGACGTTCTGCTCTAAAACGTTTGCTTTAAAATCGCCAGTAAATGCTTATAACAGCTAACATAACGTCTCCAGTTCAGTGACTGCTGCCCTCTATCTTCCCGTGTCGACTACTTGACGAGATGGCCATTTGCACGCTGTCCATTTGAATCAAACTCGAATAGACTTGGGACTTGAACTCAAGCATTTACACTTTCTGCAGATTGTCATAGTATATTATCAATGTTATAGTTGTGTTGCGTATGTGAGATGTACTGGCTGAATGCTGTCCCCTCTCTGCAAGACATGAAAAAACTTGACACATGTGCTTTTTGCAAGGCTTGTAAATTTTCATGTAATTTCTGTTGACAAGTTCCATGCAGCCAAGATCCCTTTCTGACTCACCTCCTTCATTTCTTCACCACGTATTCCATTATCCGTTAAATAGAGGTAATTCAATAGCCTTTCAAGCCTATTTCTTGGCATAACTTGAAACCATGTAATTCACCGGAAATCCAATAATATCTCAGCCGTGGCAGCCTAATGTTTCTCGTGCAAAGAGAGCTACCGATGAATTTGCCGCACTTTTGAAGAATTGTGGTTTTTCCTTCCTTTAAAACCATTATGATGAGTACAGTTATAGTATCGAATAGGTATAAGTGAGTATGAAGCGAGACCGACTAGCGAAGTCTGACAACAGTGTGGTTGGAGTGCGAACAGGTTTTCCCTGTCCTGGAAGAAGTTTAACGTAGAGGTAACGAAGCTTGTATCACCAATCGGTAAAAACTACCTTGTATGAAGAACCGAGAGTATACAACTATTTGAGATTCTCTAACCAAATAAAACCTTGTATAACTCGCTAATTACCAATCAAATTCAAGCTATACTGGGCTATGAATGACTTTCTGCGAAGTAGGGCTGAATAAAGAATAAAAGTATAGAGCGTCCCGCGCTGATCAATTCCTTAGTGATGTGTCGTGCAGTGGAGTCCGTTTAGCATCATCGAAGCGATTGAACTGCACATCTGACCCACATGATGACTTACGGGAACCCATCGATGTATCAGTTCAATCTTCTTTTTCTATCTTTCTTATCATCTTCTCAGACCTACCTTATCCCTATACGGCGACCCGACAGAAATGGAGGGCTTGATTTGACCGTTATACCAAACTTACGACGATGGGTTTATTGAAGAATACGTAAAGACGCCTACAAGCCACTACGGCTTCCGAAGTACTAAGTGAAGACCTATGCCTTTTTTCACAGTTGTCACCTATCATAGTTCAGTGTTCACAGAGAGATAGAGTGATGAAGCTCTTCATCCTATCACACAAGCAATTAGCTACTGCTATGTCCACAAATGCTTAATCCACTGTCGGTCTTCAGAACTGCCACTGCATCCGAACTCTCCCCACCACCACCACCAACCATTAACCTCCGTTATTTGTTTTTCATTCACATCCGGTGGCTTTTAATACGTGGTGGGCAATTTGATGATTTTATAGTGTGGTTAAATAAGGGAAATTATAAGGTGAATAACCAGCACTTTCAAAAATCTGAATGAAGAACCAACCGTAGACATTTTTTTAACTTTTTTTTTCATTTTTAAGAATTCTCACTCTCATACTAACGAGTTCAAAAAAATAAAGAAGTGGAAACATTCATGCCATTTAAAGGACCGTTCATCTTTCAATAAACCTCGGTAGCAATAACCAACAAATTTCTGCATCGGTTAACTGATAAGAGGTTGGTATACCAACCTTTATTAGAAAATGAAAACTTTTACACCAACCTCGTGCCAGCTCAGTCATGTAGAAAATTATGACGTTATTCCTCTTGGCCATAGATAAACACCCTTTGTCAACTATCGTACTCAAAACCGTTGACTGTCTAACTTTCTTGTTATCATATTCAAATAATCTCGCTCGTCGTAAAGTTAAAAAAAAGCTCTTGGTATTGATCAATTCCTGAGGATGCGCCACGCATTCGACTTCATTACGCATCGTTGGAGGTGAATGAATGCATATATGGCCTTAACAATGACTCGTTGTGGCCTATCGATGCATCGAGCCGGTGCTGCTGTCCTTCCAGATGAGACTGCTACCAATTTGCCGACCCCGAAGGGATGGAAGGCTTGCAGAGCCACGGGCGCGGGAATCGATCCCTTGTATGTTGCGGGGCGCCTCCGACCACTGCGCCACGCGAGCCTTCTTGTCGTAAAATTCCGATATTGTTCAATGATTTCCTTCAACAAGGAAAAAAGTCGTAGCTTATAACTTGCACTTTCCATTTCTTTTATAGTTCTTGTATATCTGATTTATGCATTCCGGTTACAAAGTTGATATTCTTAACAGCCATATAAGATGTATAAGGTTAGACAAGTTCTGAAGGTAAATGAAACATAATTCATTCTGACGATAACATATTAAAGCTGTACCTATTTGAAGAAGATATTGTTAAATACAGCAAGCCTTAAGCAGCATTACGATATTGTGACTGCTCAAAGCCATTCAGTGTGACGTCAGTAGGTCGGTGTCCTTAATAGTTTTGCATTTTTTACAAATTCTTCCTTGAATACACATTATAGGAAACATCCTGGTTGAGTAAACTCAAAAATCCCTCCAAATATATGGTTTTCTTAAGTTGTTCGCGAATTTGATTTATTACGTCGACGGTGCAATGTGCACTTTTGCAAATACCAGCGTAACAGAATCTGGCAAAAGGCTTATTCAATGGCTGATAGAAGCTCGTAGAGATGAAAGTATAGCCAGTTAGTCAGTTAGCCGCCTCGTTCATATCGACTATATCGTAATATCGACGATCGTTCTGCTTACAAAAACATACTGTCGTCTTTGTAATGAGTTGTACTGCGATACCTCCGGAATCTAACACGAACACAGAGCAGCTGCAAACTTCGCAGCCGGAAACAATCGAATTCTCACTATAGGTATTGAGAGTATTCAAAATACTTCCAATAACTTGTACTGTAGCAATCACGATGTTCTTCACCTATTCAACCTCTTACGTGGTCCATCTTCACAAAAAACCTTACGGACTCTACTGCGTTTACTTTCTAACCAGTAAGCTAATGGTTTAAAAAGATTATTTTTACTGGAGTCCCTAGAGCCCCTGCCTATGTAAAGGCGTTTTCAGGTCATACTTTTAGGTTGACATGTTGTCGTCGGCTCCTGCGAATGGCCTTCATTTTTCATGGAATTTTGCGCTTTGTCATTAGAGTTCATTCAAAGCAGTGACAATTCTTGGTATAGGTTTAATAATTATACCTAGGCTGTCGAATAAAAATGTCAAAGTCCTTCGCAACCTGCTTAACATTGCCGAAAATTAATGGTCTGCTGCACATGGTTCCGTTCGTCGGACACCAAAAAAAAAGAAAAGGAAAAAAAAACTTGTTAGCTATGATACTTACTTGATACTTGAACGACCCGTCTTCACTAGTTGTGCGGACCCAAGCGTAATCACCATTTTTCGGAGATTTGCTGGTTAAGCCATTGTGGTTCCCTGGAATCCCGAGCGTAGCCCGACCAAAGTCTGTCCCAGGTCGTCACCACGACAGGCAGTCGCAGCTCTTGTGGATCAGAGGAGGATTTGCCACCATTCGACATTGATACCAGGAAGGTGGTGGATCCTGGTATTGGTTTATTTCCTGATGGAAACGCCGGACTCCTCAGTTTGGGAGACCCTGCAGGGGGGGGACGAATCCTCCCGCTGTACATCGCAGTCCGACACCCATGATCACCTCCCAGCCACGATGAGGCGGTAAGCTGTTGGGAGGAGTTAGCTATGATAAGACGACAAACTATTGAAGGGTGTGTACGTAGTTTATTTCTTTCGTATTATTTAGAAACCAATAAGATAACTTGGATAACATGGAGGCAATAAAGTGTTCTTACCGTACAGATGATCTTGTAATTGTAGTCTTGTTCTATAGAACTAGGTCCGTAGTGCTGTGTTAACAGTTTTCCTCTAGAATGCACACGTGGGTACTAGTTCAATCCCGTGTCCCAAATGAACTAAGCACTCACTTCATTCAAGGTCGACAGATTGAACTAGATTTACCAAGAAGGATAAAACTACTGATCTCGCAAGTTATTTTATAGGTTAAACATGCTGCCGAATACCTATATCTTACTTTAAGAGTCGAATGTAATCCCTAAGGGATTGATTAACGCTGAACGCCTTATCCTCTAATTTTCACCACTGGTCCTAGAACAACCTTCACTCCCCGAAAGATTGATAATTTCGTAAGAAAAAAATGTTTGAAAATAATAATGCACTTTCATAACTGTTTGTCTGGTTTCTCCGCAAACTCTCTAGCACAGAAAAAACTGTCTTTTTTGCCGCCGCGGGTTTACAATTAGAATAAGAATACGAGCGGCGGGCTTCCACGAGACCGCCTTCACTGACGGGCATTTCGTCCTTTTATATTACTGCTTGTCCATCATTCATTTCTTTTCTTTTCTCTTAATATGGTTTCATTCTGAAAACCGCCATTCTTTCTTTTTAATAGATGTGATCCAGTTGCAATCGAACCTTGTGCCTTTTGTCCTTAGTAACAATCAACAATTTCCATTCTTAGTAAAAAGGATAAAGGATAAAGCTCTCGGGATTGACCAATCCTTGAGGGATGCGCCATGCATTTGACTTCATTAAGGATCGTTTGGAGGTGATTAAATACATACCTGGCCTGTACAATGAGTCTCGATGGCCTATTGATGTATCGAGCCAGTGCTGCTATCCTCCCAGACGGATCTGGTAGCAATTGACACTGGAGGGATAGAAGGCTTGTTGGGCCAGGGACGCGGGAATCGATCCCATGTGTATATGTATGTATCCTTAGTAACGTCAAAAAACACCATAAATTTGAAGTTTGTCGCTCTCACTTCTTTCTTGCTATTCCATAAAATCTACTAGACATTAACGACTACAAAAAGTGCCTTACATCTTACGAATTTGTTGCCGCTAGCCATATGTCAGCTTTAATGCGTTCGAATAGAAGAATTCGCGGCTTTCAGCGCCAAATTCCGAGCCACTCTTTATAAAGCTTCCTATATTTCGTGAGGCTAACGACCAACCTACTTCTCCTCACATCCCCATGCAGCTTCTATTTCAGTGACTACCATGGCTTGGTTGAGTTTGCCCTCTTCTTCTCTTTCTTTCTTCTCTGGCTCCAACTTAAGGCAGTTCATTAGCCTTGCTTCACAAAACGTGTGGAGCCCTACTATTCCACTAAGCTAGAATTTTTAATTCTTTGCTTGAATACAACCGCTAGTATGCTGAGACATTTGCAAAACTTAGACCCTAGGTCAGATCCTACCGCGATTACCCTTTCCGGGGGGCCACGTGTTACGCACGGCACCACTGACGCCCTTGCTTTATCTTCTTACCAGTCAGTTTTCTACCCTAACGGTGCCAAGCAATCATCCAACGAGAATGATCTGCAGAGCACAAATCGGCATTGAACCTAGTTAAACATTGCGGGTTTTGCAAATATTTCAGCATCATAGTTGTTATAGTTCGCATCATAATACCCTGCCATGAGAAAAAACAATAGGCAGCAAATAAAAAAGTCAAACATCACTTGCTTGAAGTTCTAGAAAAATCCAAGAGTTGGCGTACGTTCCAAATCTTCCTACTTTGTCACTGCCAGTCGGCACTTTGCGCATAGCTGGAAGGCTAAGTAGCTTTCTACGAAGCGTAACTCGTGACATTGATTTACTCTTATCTCAGCTTCTGGCTGAAAGCATCGGACTGTCCCGCAGCTTAAGCAACCCTGCCTAGTAAATGAAATCTAGAAAACACCGTTTTTTCAGGGCGATGTGGTATATCGATGTATGTTTAGCAATATTTAATACTGATATATGCAATGTTTTCTATATGGATAACCGACCCACCACCCACCAGCTTCTACGTGATATTCTGTTGTAGTCACGATTCAGAAGTTCAACAAGACAGCTTGAAGTTTCCTTGCTCATCGGCCCCTCAACATTTTATAAAGTACACTTACTTCTCACTGCCATTCCACATTGTGTTACCACTGCCTGTTTGTTGGTTACGATTTTCTTGTTGTTCAATGAACAGAAAGATATTTTCAGCAAAAGAAAACTTTCTACGGAAAATCGTTCAACCCTAGAGTAAGATCTTCACTAATCAAATGAATATCTCAACCTCTGCTTATTCACTTTTCAGAAGGAATTTCTATAATTCTAATTCTATTTTAACGATAAATATGTAAATGCATAATATACTAGACCATCCCATTTTCTAACTATTGTAAAAAAAGGTAGGAAAATAGTAAAACCTTTTTTTGATTTATGGGTTTCAGTATACCAAATCAAGTGCTCTCATCCCACATGACCAGAAATAAAGCCCTTTCGAAACATCATCCTCTAGGGGGTGCGGCGGTAGATCGACACATGGACAGTGGGTTTTGCCCTGACTGTAATAAGTCCTTTCTTCATGATTTCGAAAAAAATACCCTGCCATGAGGAAGAAAAGGCAGTAAATAGAAGTTCAAACATTTTAATAAGTCCATCTCCCCACCAGTCTGCCGCATCCGAACGCGCGCACACGGCGATTGGCTAGAACCAGGAAGGAATACAGTGGAGTTGTCGGTCACGACATATGTGCTATTATCGAGTGAATGATCGTAGTAGACGATCATTCGAATTCAGTGTTTGTTCATCGTTCTTTGTTTCATACTTTCATAAATCCGCTTTCTCACATACACTTGGAAGAAATTCTGGCATATTTTATCACGTATCCGACTACAGTGCGCCTGAGAACTGTATAAAGTGAGAGAGAAGATTTGTTTTCAAAATGTTTCATTCACTACCCTTTTGGGTTAACTGGAATAAAAGGTAATGCAACAGAGTTCTGCCTAGCCAAATTGCCGATTAAATCAGCTTTTTGCCTTGATAAAATATTAATAATCATTCTAGAACCAGTTGAAATATTGATTCATTGGGCATTTGAAAAATGATAGAACAATAAACATCTATGATTTTTTGAATGAGCGAAAGAAATGATGCTTCTATTTCGAGTACTAATTTTCTCCTTCCATATGGTTCGATGGAGTTCCTCGTAATATTCGACATCCACTGTCCTTTCATGAACGACGCATTCAAAACGAACATAATGGTAGTTCAACCAAAGAGTTCACCATTGTCTCAGAGAACAGAAACGAATGTCCTCCCCCTTCCCTGATCAATACTGAAAGTTTTAGGCAAAGTCAATGGTTTTTTGCGCTGTCTTACTTGTTTGCAAACTTTTATCTAAACTTCTCGTTATTATCTAATTAAGGATTATATAGATTTCTATCACTAATCCCATTACATATCGAGTTACTCTAGTGAAGTCCAGTAAAGTCTCCCATGTAAAGTCGCTGTATTCCAGAGTTACCGATCAACCAACTTCGCTAGGAGACTACAAAATTCCTTCTATTGGCGCCATTATTCTTACTAGTTTTCGCAATATACTATGCATTCGTAGTTTGTGAATTATATATTTATGGCAGATAGTTATCAGCAAACCTAAGACGGGGAGAATCTAGACTTTCGAAATTTTCTGCTAGTTCAGTGTCTCGCGATAGATAGAGTAAGGTATAGTTCTTGGGTACCGAATTCCGCTCTGTAGCAGAAGATCAACAAGCTCCCAAAAACTGAGAGAGTTCCACATAATCGCCAAGAAGCCTTCCAGCTATGAGCGAACTAGTGGCACGCCAAGCAAATTGAGCTCAATGAACCGTTATGGAACGCGAAAGAAAGAAATGGAGACTGCAATTGACCCTTTTAAGTCACTGAATTCCTTACTGATAGTACAAGTGATACTAGCTTTCCGTTCCCAATAATAAAATAGGTGGGTAAAGGATAACATGTTCGGCTTCGATGAACCCTTTTTAGAGAGGCGCCATACATTTAATTCTATTTGTAGCTATGAATGTATATTTAAAATAACAATGACTTCCGAACTCCAGACGATACCTCAAGACCAGTGTTTGTCGTTCTTCTAGACAAGTTTGCCAACAATCTTCTAACTCTGGACGGTTAGGGATGTTGGTTATCCCGAAGCATGTGGTCGAACCAACGACCATCTTTTGTGCGTGACAACTCTAACCATTACACTACACACGCCTTATACATATATCAGAGAAACCATTCTACAGCATCACCTTCATTTTATAGAATGACAAAACCTTATTAGATCGTCAAAAAGAAGCAGAAATACGAACGACTTCTACATGAGAAGTTGACGCCAAAACGGCGAAACGCTTTGTTTCAATTGTTTGTGGCAAAAGTAAAGATTAGTACCTACTTGGCGTCAGCGAAAAATGCGTCAATAATACGTTGACCGAGCGGATTCTGTTGCAGTTCAGCGATGCTCTGGAAGTCGACCTCAGTGAGGAAGTGCTCGTTCGTGGATTTGTCACGATGTGTTGCCAACGATAGAAATCGCTTGTAGAGTGTGATGATACCGCTGCGTGACACTGAAACTACCATAAAGAGCATACTGGCCGATCTATTCATTCATTTCCGTTTTTGTTTATTCTCTTTTGTGTTATTTAGTCGGATGTCTATTATTGGCTTGCTGTATGAAAATCGTCAGATCATTTCAAATCCCTCTTCTCATATCACTTCTAACAAGAGGAAGCACTGTGACGTGCTACTGCCTCCTTTTTCTAATACTAGACGCTTTCCTTTCCTTCATCGTAAAAGCGAAAGAAATTCTTTAAAACCTCATGAGCTTAGATCATGAAAATTCCAAGTCATGTAAAAAATAATCAATAACGAAGATGAAAAAAACGGACGATATATCTAAGAAAATCAAGTGCTAAATTATCAAAATTTCCTGTTTGACAGGTACTTTGTTATTGTTCCAACTTTTCCTATTACGTTCATCTGAAAGTCAAAAACAAATCTTTATATTCCTGTTTAGCAAACACGAGGTGTTATTTCATTTCTTTATTTACGCACAACGTTTCGGCGGATTTCGCCTTCCTCAGAGCCTGGAAAGGTCAAGTTGACCGCAATCTATCCAGCGAAACACCTCAAAAAAACAAATGTACTCATATTCACCAACATAAAAATGTTCTCTACGTAAAACATTTCCAATACTGTTTCCGGTGACCTTATTCCTACTTTCTATATTGGTGTGTGTTTCTTGTTCACCTGTAACTGTCTTAAATCTATCTTTGCATCTTCTCTAAATTGCCTCTTAGCCACTATCTCATGCAGATGCCTCGCAGGGTGGCTGAAAAGGGATTCTATAACTTCTTTCACTAAACTGCTCTTCATTGTCCGACAGTTCGGGCACTGAATCAACAGCAGTCAGCTGAATGTACTTTCCAGCATCTGCGTCCCAAAGAAATTTCCGAACGAGCAGGTGCGCCTTTTCACATGTAGCTTTATCAGATTGTGCTAGTAGTAAAAACCTTTAGAACGTCTCTCTAGGCGCTGTCTTTAGTTCCCTCTGGCAAAGCTTCACCCACTACAGAAGTAATACACGGGGGGTGGGGAGTCGACGGGATTGGTCTTCAAGTGTTTGAAGCGTTCGTCTAGTGTTCATTCAATCCCTCCAACTCCAGTGTCCGCCTAGCTTCCTTCAGTTGTATCACTTGTTCTCATTTCAATCTCGCTCGTATATACCCACCTTACCACATATCGTCACATATCAGATATTATTATTGTACCCTTGTTATTGCTATAAACTGTTATAACCCAAGCTCGAGGTTGTTCACGACAGTTACGGAAAAAAAGTTGTCGGAGGCGCCCTGCGACACACACACGTGATCAGACCCCGCGTCTATGGCCCACCAAGCCTTCTATCCCTCCGGGGTCGGCAAATTGGTACCAGACTTGTCTGGGAGGATAGCAACACTGACTCGATACATCGGTAGGCCACCATGAGATATTGTAAAGGCCAGATATGCATTCAATCACCTCCAAACGATGCTTAATGAAGTAGAACGAATGGCGCATCCCTCAAGGTTTGATTGAGAGCTTTATCCTTTATCCTTCACTCATGTCATGAAATATTTAAAGTGAGATCAAATTTCTTCTTTCTTGCAAAACTGTGAAAATGATTTCAATCATTGACTTTGAAACAGTACATTTCAACATAAAATAATAACATACTAATTGAAAAAGGATAACTAAAATTCATAAACTTCCGCGAAAATTTGGAAGCCCACTCCTAATCAAATAGCATTTGGTGAATATTCAAGGCAGTTAATCAGTGCTTCAAATCCTTTTCTGGAAGGTCAAACAAAAAAGATAAAAAATTGTCTGGATTTGTTTTGTCGCTTGCTTTTTTATAACCTCGTAATCATATCCTATTCATCAGCTCGTTAAAACTAAATGCTTTAAGCTTCGCTGGCTCTAGTCCGTGTGCACCACGTGTTGTTTACCGCCTCGCTGCCTTATGAGAGAAGAGGTGTACATCATCGTCAAACTTCAAAACCGAGTGCATGACTCATCCCAAGAACGACATCTCTATCCAGAAGCCAAACAAGTAGTAAACCCATATCCGAAGTAATACCCATCCTGGAAGGGACATGATGAGAGTAGTCAAACGGCAAAACTCAATCCGATCCGCAAAGGCGAAATGCTGGATTGGTGAAGACATAGGAATACCATGGCAGGGGCTTCGTGGGATCCAAATGGGGAGAAATCTTACCGAATTTATAACATAGCAGCTAAATGAAGCACGTGTTAGAGCTCATATGTGAATCCAGTAAGTAGTTTATGTGAATACCACTGAAATTCCAATATGAAACCTTAAGACTACAAGATTTCTTCATGTTGACGCCACTAGTGCTTCTAATTTTTGAAGAACCAGGTGGAGGAAAATCCAACATTAGGTAAAACTGTTCCAGAAACATTAAGTTTTTCACTATATTCACATATTTAATGAAAAACTGACACTGAGACGTAATCATCTTCCAGAAAAGTCATCATAAGGAAGAAAACTCTAAATTCATGTCAAATTGTACAACCACTACGAATCTACGCGCTTAAATTTTGATGGCCTCAAGCTTAGCGTCTAATAATCTCCATAAGTAACGCAGGTTGTTAGCCTATCATATAGATGAGTATCCCGTAAATAATTGATTCATATCCAGTTGGAAATTAGACTATTGATAAAGAAAATTCGATCCCCTTAACTTTCGTAACCTTTTGTTATCATTTCATCTGCACCTGTTTTAATCACCCATTGTCTTGAACGGACACTTCGATCACTACCACTGGACCCTACTGCGCTTCAGAGCTGTTCTATCTTTGAGACCTACTCCATTGAGGCACAAACATTACACTTTTGTTGCAAAACTTCTTCTTCGTTGTTCGTTTTCTACCACATTTTCTTGTCTCCTCTTCTATCGTTTATTCTGCGCTTGATGGAACGAAATCCACGAGCAGCTCGTTGTGCTCGGCCTTGAATGAATAGATATAGTCACGAGCACCTTTTTTCTTGGAGTGTAGATAGCAGGTACATAGCATTCGGCTCTTACATCGTCTTTGAGCGGTCGATTACCTTTTCATCCCTACTTTCGTTTTTTGATATCGGTTTTAACATCCCTCCGAATCAACTAGTGAGAGGACCGAGCGAAGGATTCGTCGCCGAAAACATATCTCCCTCTGATCCACATCGTGGTGAAGACCTGGATACGCCCTTGCGAGGTTAAGTCAGGACTCCAGGCAGGACCAAGTTGTAACGACCAACAATAGGCCAGCCTCAGTACTCCCGCACACTGGGTGCTCCCGTCTATGACGTCAGGCGGTGAGAAGACCGGTGAGAGGCCAGAAAATCTCGGGCTACGCAGGACGTCATTGGAACCGGATCTGACGAACACACAAACGAGACGCCATGGAGATTGTTTCTTACTATGCACGTGTAGTGCCAGAACACTCTTCACAGACGCCTATCTTCACGCCCTTCTTGTAGCCGCAGATCGCATTAAATCTCATGTGGTCGCATTACAAGAAACAAGAATCAAGAAGACCTATATATGCCAACTAAACAACGGGATCCTTGTGATCCGTGGAGAAAAAGGTCCCGTCACGAAATGTCGACGGCGTAGGCTTTGTCGTCCACCCGTCCACTCTCCATCTCGTCGACTCATACGAGATCCTTTCCGCTCGCATAGCCGTCCTCCGTCTTTAACTGTCGCATCATAAGAAGATCACTATCATCAACTGCTAGTCACCGATCGACGCAGCTGATGAGTACGAATTAAATGCGTTCTACTGTCAGTTAGAGGAAGTCATCCGCAATGATAAAGCATATCAAATCATATCATAAAGGATTACGAGAAAGAAATGAGAATGGGAACCGTCTCGCAGGAATCCTGTCCGCAGCACGTCCCTTCCATAGAAACTCGTTTTTTCAGAAGAAAGAAAGCCGCCGCTGGACATGGGAATCTCCCAACGGCATTGCTCATGCGGAAATCGACCATATCCTGACAAACAGAAGATGGTGCCTACTTGACACATCGGTAGTCCCGTCATTCTGTACTGGTTCCGATCACCTCCTTCTTCGCGCGAAGATTCGATTCAGCCACAAGCTGGAAAAGAACTGTCTTCATCGACCACGAGGAAAAGTTTAGCTATGTACGACGAGGAGATTCTGAACGACATCCTATCCAAACGTGACTGGCAGATTAAAGAAGACCCGACCGAAGACTACGAGCTGCTTGTCGAAGGACTGAAAAGCTGTGCCGAATTCGCCTCAGTTCCTCAATCAAGGAGATCGGATCGCATCTCCGTCACTACTAAGGAGTTGCTCGAAAAGAGAAGGAAACTGAAGCTTGATCCTACTGCAACACGTTTGACATGGCTAGTAATAAATGCCAGGTGCAGAAGAGCTTTGCAGGAAGATCTACTACGGCACAAGCAGAAGAAACTACTGGAAGCAGCAGAGAAAAGGAGTCTGAAAAAAAGGGCCGTCCGGACTTGTGTGATTATAATGTTCCGCTGTCAGCCCTGATGAACGAAGATGGGGACGTCAAAACTTCCCACTATGATATGGAATTAATAATGGAAACGTTCTACACCAACCTTTTCCGTTCCACAATCCCCGTCTCGGACCCTAATATCCCCGCTGGAGAAAAACCATATGGAATTCTTCCGTCGGAGGTTCGAGTTGCGATAGAAAGCATGAAAAGAGGCCCAGCTCCAGGACCAGACAATGTCACCGCCGACTTCCTTAGAGCTGGAGGTCACAATTCACATGTACTTCTTGCAAATCATATGACAGCCTACCTTCAAAAGGAAAAAATCCCAGACCAGTGGAGGACGTCGCGTACGGTTATCCTGCCCAAGAAAGATGACCGAAGGGATCTTCGTAACTATCGTCCCATATGCTTGTTGAGTGTACTCTACAAGCTCTTCACGAAGATTATCCTCTCGCGCATATCAAGGACATTGGATGAGGCGCAACCAGTTGAGCAAGCAGGATTTCGGAATGGATTTTGTTGCATGGACCACATCCAAACCGTGTCCAGGGTCATCGAAGTTTGCGACTATGAAAAAAGCGTTTGACAGTGTCGAAACGAATGCAATCCTATCAGCGCTCGTCGACCAAGGAGTGGACCCGTCCTTCATTAGAACTCTGTGCGATTGTTATCGGAACTGCACTACGAAAATACAGTTTTTCCATCGACCTCTTACCATACCCATAGGAAAAGGGGGTTCGACAGGGCGACACAATATCGCCAAAGCTGTTCGGTGCAGCACCGCAATGGATTATGAAGTCACTCGACTGGGATGAGAAAAGCATACGTATTGATGGAAAGTTCCTATCAAACCTTCGTTTTGCCGATGACATTGTAATCTTCTCAAGAAGCGCTAACGAAGCAGAGATGATGATCAACGAGCTCAACGAAGCGGGGAAAAACATTGGACTTCGCATAAATCGAAAGAAGACCCAGTTTATGAAAAACCCATGGTGCGAAGGCGGAAAAATTGAATTGGATGGCTCTCTCATTGCAGAGACCACCTCGTACGTATACTTTGGGCGATCAATGAACATGGAAAACAACATGAAGGAGGAACTAGATAGAGGAAGGAGAGCAGCTTAGGCCGCATTCGGGCCTCTCAACGGAGCCACCGACCAACTGAAGGACCCGGAAACCTGCGCTCACCTCTTCGATTCTACGATCCTCCCAGCGCTCTGTTAAGCTGCGGAGACGTGGGTTGATACTTCAACTACGTCAAAAATGCTTCGCACTACTCACAGAGCGCTTGAGCGATGTCTTCTGAAATATAACCGGCACTCTCAATATCTAGCCGGAATGCGAAGCTCTGCCCTTCGAAATCTGTCACATCTTCGAGATCCAGGAGATTATACATCGATAGCGAAACATAGATGGGCCGGTCACATAATGAGAAGAACGGACGGCAGATGGACGAAAAGAACAGTAAAGTGGACTCCAACAGAATGCAAACGTCCTCCAGGACGACCACCTACACGTTGGGCGGACGTGTTCGTAAAGAAAAGTTAATCAGCTATACCCGCAGCTGTAGTTGTTTTACAGATCACGCTATGAGACTCGCACGCGCTACCATGCTCGAACAAGACCACCACCATGGACTACGATAGCGAGAGAAAGGAACGAATGGCATATGTACCGGGGTCCGCACAGCTCGTGAAGAAAGGACCGTTCAAGTATCCAAGTAGGTAATTAAGTACATAGTAGGTATGCCTATCTGCCGTCATAAGGACAAGAAGCCAATCTTCAGAGTTCACCTGCCCCATGGCGAGTAAATGGCTGCGTTTGTCCGATATCAACTCGACAACTTCCAAGTAAAGAGCATCCATGTGGATGGGAGCATTTGTGGGCCCTGCGATGGGTCATAATAGTGCCTGGTTCGTGATGAACAACGTTATTACTACTGCATTACCCGACCCCTTCACTAGAACTGGAGATGTATTACATCCGGAAATCATTAGCCATGAAAAATTTTCACGAAATTATACTAATTCTTTTGACATAACCACAATGACGCTGAGATATTTGCAAAACTCTGGACCGCAGGTGTCTGCGGTGAGGAACGAACGCGCAATTACTCTTTCCGGGGGTTAACGCGTTCACCACTACACCATGCACGTTCTTCGTTTCGCCTGTCTCTCAGCTAGTTCTATCGATCGAGTGCCATCAGCAATCACCCGTCAGCGGGATTGATATTGACAGCCCAATCTTCCAATCATCAATAACCAATCAAAATCTTTATATTTCGCGATTAACATACCCAGATAATAGAGAACAATTATAAAACATCACTGGTTTGTCAGATATGCAATTAGCAGAGCTTCCAGAAATCTTTGTGTTTTCCTTTGTGTTTCTTCCTATTTGCAAACACCACTCATTCAAAAAGGCAAAACCATTAGTTACGGGACTGCAAGCCTCACGGAACAAACATAGTTTTCGTTCGTCTTCAGCCTTAAAAAATCATTGAAAGCTGCTGTGCTATGATGTTGATGTCATGGAGATCGATTTGTTACTCTAGTGGGATGAGCTTGAAATATATGTATAAGCACTTCACATCATGAGCAACAATAATAAACAGCCATGTTTTCCTATCGTTGGAAAATATCTCCAATGTAGAAATTTTGGCGAAAAAAAAGAAAAGTGGAGAGCCGTCTCAAGCCTCCAAACCGGACAAACTGCAAAAAATAAAGAACAACTACGACGGTCAGAAATCAGTCCACTTCCGCGATTAGGAATTCACATAAATAAAAGAGCACTGAGTTCTCTGGGAGATGTTTTGCTCAGAATATAACGATGTTGTGTGTTGAATTCTAAATAAAACACGGTCTCGGAAATAGCATACCACTTCTGCACGCGAGGGGCTATCAACGAAACCAAATCTGGGCAAATCTGGGTTATAAATGGTGATCGAAGAACATCCTAAGAAGTAGAATGGGATTCAAATGATACACTATTTCACATCAGGCCTAACAGACTTTCTTATTTGTCAAACTGCACTTTAGAACACGGAAATTCATTCTTCCACTAGAGCGTAACCTGAGGACTTCGCTAATTCCATTCAGGTCCAGCTAAAAGTATACGTATCTCACGACGGAACTCCACATACTACTTGTGGCTTCACTGTCGCTAATGACAAAAAGTCATTATGCGAAAAGTATGAACTTCCTTCTCAAAGCAACTCTGATGTGCGACAGGGAAGAATGGAGGAAGTGAATGGCCTACTTGCTATCGAAAAGTTAGGAGTGGAACATGAACAATGGAAGAAGAGAAACTGCGTCCCACTAACTGCTTTATCCAATTAAAAAAAAATGATGCATTCGACCTCATTGAGCATCGTAGAGATGAGTGAATATACTGAATGAATTCAATGCATAAAAACCTTTGCGGTGCCTTACCAATATATCAAGTCAGTACTGCTATGGAAAAAATAAGGTGAGGGTGGATGGTGGATTTACTAGTCTATGGCGCAGGATTGAACCAAGGAACTATATAATTTCAAGACACAACACTTTCAACCACTACGTTCGCCCATATTGAGTTACCAAAGCTAATGTGGTTCAATAGCTAGTCGATGACTTTTCCAATACTTATGCTGATATTTAAATTACTTTTGGAGACGACGTATTCCAATGCCAAGCTTATATTGCATTGCCCAGTTCTGCTATTCGTTAGAACTACGGCCCTCTATTTGAGTTACGCTTGAATAAGATTTATGAGGAGATGTGAATGATTGGTTTCTGCCGTGATATATCCACCTCGACGCCAAAGTGATGCTCATATGGGTTTTCTTCTGGTTCTGGCAACGTTCTTCTCGACCGTGCTAAGTACAACGACGATAAAGAGCTTGTAAACACCTGAATTCAGCCGGAAAGCCAAAAAGTGTTCAAGATCCAATCTAATCCATTGTGTCTAAACATTTACTGATGGACGCAGTCTTCGAAAAGGTAGAAGTGGTAAATAGCTTTCTCACTGATATTAAGAAACGAACGCGGATACGGCATAGAAAAGCTTTCGATCTTGATGAGAAAGGCTGGTATTTGCCAACGTCCCAGGAATGGAAAGCATGGTTTATTGGAAGTGTGGAATCAACTAACGATGGTGTGGGTATTCCAAGACACCTTCAATCATTGCATTACTCACGCCTTACCCCATTTTAGTACCAATATGAGAAGGAAGAATGGGTCAGCAACTCTAAAATGATCAGCTTCGCTTCTCTTCAACAACTAAAATATTGTTGTGAAAAAGTGCTAATTTCTGTGGAAAAGATGAGCAAAGGAACACTGAAACAGACAAGGGACGTGAAGAATATTATGATTCTCAGGACCGGTTTTCCATCAACATCGGCTTTAATCAACCGACCCCCGTTTCTTTATGAGCAGACACGACTTTCTTATTACATTATTTATTAAGGATGACTGATGCTTCGGCAACAGCCTTCTTCAAACCCTAAAAGATCAAGCTGATGTGCAATCTAGTCCGCTAAGTACTTCTATAACATTGAAAAATAGCTTCCCTCATACAGCCATGGTTTTTTATGAGTTTTCCGCTTACTCGGGTTTAAAATATCAGTCTGATATGCTGTGTGAGATCTCGCGTTGTAAGGAGAAATTCTTACTTGCAATTCATTTTCGGATTGTCGGAATATCGAAATTGAGTCGAAATCGCCCCAGAGTTTTTTGCAACCAAGTTTTAGGTTTGTTTGCCAGGATCGCAATCTCTACTTCAGAATCTTCTCGATCATGTCTCCATGTCCTAAGCGCGCCTCGTTTAACTTTAAGTTTGCCGACTAGGTGTCTTTTTTGAACGATGCAGAGTAGTCTACCCGCTTCGCCAGTAGATTCGCTACCGCACGCTTTTACAACAAATCAGCTGCATCGTACTCATGAAATAACTGTCCTTACCGTTAGGGTAAATTATGCAAATTTGATTTGCTTATCGATGGTCAAACAAACGGCTAAGAACTAGGTGAGTTCTTGTAGTTGGATGACTAGAAACTTGACCTTGGAGGCTCCGAAGAAGGCTGAATCGCAAGAACGTCAGCTTGCGTGAATAAGTAGTGCAATAACGACCTCTTGTCTGTTCATCAAGAAAACAGCAAGTTAAAAATACTGTATGTAAATTGTTGAGTGTACATGACGTTGGTAAAAAGTGGTTCTATTCAGCCAACTTTTCGGCGTCTTCGTTTTCATCATAATCCGTGATGAAAAAAATATAAAAAAAGTGAGATAAGAAATATTGTAATACTATATAAAAAATATTGGAAAAATTAAAAAGGATTGCACTTAATTGATTGTTGTAATGATTAGCTTGTCAACGAAAGAACACATGTCGATTAAAAAAATTGTGTTGGCTTAAGCCGTTGAGTCGAACAATATGCCGCTTTCCCGAGGGTTCAATCCCAATACTTTGAGATCAAACGCTTTCGTACTTCCATGCAAAAAAAATTACAGTGAAAAAGCTGAAACCGTCACTCCTAGTTTTTCTAAGACTACATTGGTCTTTGAACGTGTACCATCCTAAAAAACAATGGTCCACTCCAGTTTCGCATTCTCAAGTATGACATGCGCTCTTCTTACTCGGCGAAGCAGATAAATGTGAATCTCTTCACCAGTTTTTTGAGTTCTTGATCGACAACCAGATGTTCACAAGCTGTTCATCGACGTCATGCTCAATGCGGTCCAGAAAAACGTTAGGAGAGAACTACCCACATGTGCATGAGTATGCTCTCAAGGTGGATATGGCACAACAAAAGCCGATCATTCATATCCTCTCACAAATCTCATTCAAGCATAGTTCAAATATAGGGGTGTAATTCTAGCGAATGTATAACGAAAGAACTCGACAATATCATATAAACTTTGCATTAAAACACGCCATTTCTAAGCTGTTTAAATATCCGAACAACTAATAATGATGCTGAGATATTTGCAAAACTCTGGACCACAGGTGTCTGTAGGTGATATCTCAGCATCACTATGGTTGCATCACACATAATACCCTGCCGTTAAAAGTTGTAATGGCAGTAAGTAAAAAGTTAACATTGTGATTTCCTACAGGCTCAGCTTAGCAGTGTTCATTGCCGATTTGAGCTCCCTAGACCAATCCCATTGACGGGTGATGGCACTGATCGATAGAAGTAGCTAACGACCCGCATGGTGTGGCGCTGAACGCGTTAGCTACCAGAAAGGACAATAGGCGTTCGTTCCCCACCGCAGACTCCCTGCGATCCGGAGTTTTGCAAATATCTCAGCATCATTGTGGCTGCATCACACATAATACCCTGCCGTGAAAAGTTGTAATGGCAGTAAGTAAAAAGTTCACATCAGCACAACTCTCTGAAGATCGTCGATTTGCTAATGAAATACATTCTCGACGCAGTGGTGAGAAGTGCTTAGTGGTGCACACCCTCACCAATTCGATCTGGCGTCCTGCGTTAACAGCAGGGTTACCACGTTGGACCTCCATCCTTCTAGGATAACCAAATTGTACAAAACTTGCAAGGCTCTGCCAAAGTTACAAGGCAAGCATTCAATCATTTCTGAAATTCCTAATGGAGTCGAATGCATGTCACATTCTTCGGAGATTGACGAACGCCAACTGCTTTTTTCCATTTTATTCCCTAGAAACGAATACAGTGAAAAACGAACTCGGAAGCTACATAGTTGCTTTGGCGTTTCGGCCTAATGTAAAAATTTCGTCATAATTCGAAATTATACCCTTTCATCGGCTTTTTTAGCTCAGTCTGCTCACTTGCAGTTTTAGGATTTCCTTTCCATTTTTTTGAGCATAACAAAATTAATTCAATTCCTCGTCTTACATCTTCTATTTCTTCTTCACTCTAACTCATCGTCAGTCTGAATTATTTATATTGCATCTTCAAGACCAACTACTTCACCATATCAATTTTATCAACACACGTAACAAAATAATAAAAACTTTTTGATAATTTTTCTTAAAAGTTTGTTCTATCTTCGATAGTGAACACAGCTTCAAATACGATCATTCTCGCTCTAAAAATCGTCATCAATCAATTTCAATCAATAAGAGGGAAAAAGCATCTCTACTGATTCCTCAAAGATCTCCATAACAAAGAAAACCACTATAATCAAGCTGTAGTAAGGCATAATTGTAAACCAGCTGAAAACTGACATTTCTTGAACACAGGTGATTGCTGATGGCAGCATTAGGCAGAAAAACTGAGAGAAACGCAGAGCAAGGGCCTCCGTGGCGTAGTGTGTAATGCGCAAGCTCCCGGAAAAGGATATCATGGTTCGATCTGAACTTACGCCCAAGTTTTGCGAACATCTCAGCATCGTTGTGGTTGAATCTCACATCATATGCTGCCGTGAAAACTACTGTAGGCAGCAAATAAAAGGTTAGCATTGTCATTTCTTGAATACTCTCTGACTTGAAATGAAAACGATTCCCATAGACCTTTTGAGACAAAAAATGATTTCTACACAAGGATCACCAGGATTCCATTTCTAACAGGAAAATATAATGGATTTTTTTTGAATATTAAACCGCGTGTCTTACAAACATGTCTTTATCACCTCTGTAATGATAACAGCTACTGTTTGAGGAAGCATTAAACATTATTGATTAGTGCTTCTGACAAGAAAATTAATCGAATCCACTGATTTTCTGCGATGTAACGTTTCCTCATTCGGTCACAAACACGTCCAACTGTCATCCTTGAGAGTCATCCAAAAAATTGATGACTTTTGCGAGCGGCCATAAAATCCAGAAAGTGCTCTCCACCCTCACCTCATTCTCATTCTTTAGCCGTTCATGAATTACCCAATGAATGCCCTTTTTCGCACGTTCTCGTAAATACGCTCTTATCTGATTCATGGAATATGGATGAATTATGAACCCAAAAACAACTAGGGTATCGAAAAAAGAGGTGATAGCTAAGACCTTAGCCTCGCTACATTTTGACGATGGTTCTCATTAGATATTACAGATCACTTCTTGGAATCATAAAATCTCGAAGAAACATTAGTTACAGGCATTTCTCTTCCAAAAGCTCGTGGTCCATTCTCTGAAGGGAACTCACTTAATATTTGATTACTCCACAAATTCTTGTACGTGCAATGCAGACAACTAATCTATCCTATATGTTCATTCTGCCTTATAACTCAAAATGAGATGCATTTTAAGGTTTCCGTGAAAGCACTAAAAAGGACTAATCTGAGATATTCCCACGATAATTGCAAGCGCATCCTCTTATCCCCTATTCCACCTAAAGCAGCGGTTTTTCTGAACAATGTCGACTACTTCATGGTACTGCAATGTTTGAAGAATTCGACCTTAACATAAGCATTGCGTAAAATCTGATCAATTTTGCTTTTTGAAGGTGTTTTCGGTCTGCGCCCAGTTGTCGTTCGTTCCATTTGTGAGGTGTTTTTTGTACTTGCTCTATAGTTGAATGGTATGTCTATACAACTGGAATCTCTTTAGTCCCAGAACATTTACATATAACTGAAATACGCAGTAACACGTGTGCTTTCGGAAAAGGTAGTTGCGGGTTCAAAGCTCACCTAGGGTTCCGGTTTTGTTAACCAACTACAAATCGTTGTTACTAACTCAACACCATTATGGTTGTATTTCACATAATACCCTGCCATGGAAAAAAATAGGCAATAAATAAGAGTTAAACACTATAACTTGAATGTTTTCGATTTCGGCAAGGCTTTCTTATCGTCAAGAATCGAGAAAACATCGTCTATTCCTTCTAGATCACCTTCAACCACTGCGCTAGGTCAGCCTTTGTTTATATATTATGTGTACCAAATCCCAATTACATCCTAAGCACATACCACCAATGAAATTTCTAAAACAGAAGAAAGTCCTTGCATCGACGACTAGGATCTTTTTGACTCGTTCTTGACGCTAGTAACTAGGACATTTAGCAAACTTAGCCAAAAAGAAACGTCCTACTATGGAACTTCCGTGTATCCCATGTCTCGCGCTACTGTTTCTGAGTCTTTATTTTATTTCGACCCAATGGTACACTTACAACTCACTCCAAGTGACAACCTACGGGTCATCGTTCCGTTTGCACAATCAATGAACGACTCTCAATAGTTATCTAATATAACTAAGGTAAAGTTGCTTTTGACCTAGGTCTGACTACACCTAAAGAACTGTCCTATTTATAGCACACTAAATACAAAACTTATAAAATAGTTCTTTTTCGAGTAATGAGAAAAATAAATGAGAATTGAAGCAAAATCCTAGCATAGTAAAGAAAAAAAGAGAAAACTAACTTCCTGTTCACTGCATGATGGCTTTGAAAAGAGCGCAATAGAATAAAAAATCATGGTTTTCCTACAATAAATTGGTATGTTGCTCGCTTTACGTCTAGGGTAAAATTATGAAAAAATAGTCAACCCTCATGCAAGATTATAGGACATAAATGAGCTTGGAGTTTGGATGAAGGAGCTAGACTACCACTGCTTCAGCTTTTTATAGACCAAATTACTAGACGGGAAAGCAACCAACCACCAGTATACAACATTACACGTTAAATTTTGAATGCATTCTGATATGGCCGATAACAAACAGGTCGTTAGTCAACACCTACACATCCAGTCCTAGAATATATTGTAATTGTCACCACAGGAAACAAATGAATCCCTACGAACACAGCATCTCTCGTCACATCAAGGGTCTATGTGTTTGCTATTGTTCGCGAAGAATCGTTGACGCAAGCCTTATAACGGATTCCGTCGACGTCAACATAAACTAAACCGATCATTCTTCACAGTAGCCTCCCCCATTCTTATCTCTTTCTCTGATCAGAAAGTTGGCTCGAATATCATCAATCGTCGGCAATAATTCGTTTCTCTTCGCTCTATTTATCACCATTCATCTACTTACATTTCTATGGTTTTGTTTGAGACAAACATAAGAAGTGAGAAAAATTACGCGCTAAACAACGTATCTTCAGGGTTCACCTTCATTTCCTCAACACTTTAGAAAGACTCTTATCCTATCTTTTTGTTTTCTCTTCTTTTTCCAGTCCACAGACAAAAGAATACCCCTTCAGTCTGTCTTCTGCTACCAGCATCATCCCCTATGAAATTCATATCTTCCACAGTATACTACATTTAACTGCCATAATTAATAATATGAATACTGATTTAAGATCTCCCTATGTCACACTGAAACACCGTAAGATCTATGATTATTGAAATGATCTGTATAAGAAGACCAAATGACTAGCCATACATGCAATGACTACAACTCATTTAGCGAACAAATGAAATCCGACCCGAACTTTAAATTTACATATCCCAGATTATTTTGAATCTTAATTAGGCAGGTGGCACAGTGGTAGTGATCCCACTTTTTTTCGCGGACGGCCCAACCTACCCTAAGCGCTGGTTCAACCCAACCACGGACCCAACGAGCCTCTCATCCATCCGCAATCAAGAAAGTGGTACGAGACATCTCCGGAACAAGCTGACTCTTTCTAGTTCACGTTGAAATTCCCTAACAGAGCTATCGCAGGAATACAAAGGTTAACTGGCTTGAGCAGCCTTTAACGACTTTTATTAAGAAGACGAAAAAATCCTCAAGTAGCAGCCGAACTTATGCACAAGAAAAAAAACTCGAAGATCTCCCAAGATGCTGGATGAGAGAAAATCAATGGAATTGAAGGATAGCTGGGGTCCCACCCAGTGTAATATATGTGATGTCGAGTCAACTAATAGCAATAACATAAACGATAATAGCAATAATCACAATCTTAACCTTTTTTTATTTGCTGCCTACTTTTTTAGTTTTTAACGGCAGGGTATCACGTGAAATACAACTAAGATGATGCTGAGATATTTGCAAAACTCTGGACCGTAGGTGTTCGTGGTGGGGAACGAACGCGCTAATGTCCTTTCCGGGGAGTAACGCGTTCACCACCACACCATGCTGGGTCCTTCGTTTCGTCTGTCTCTCAGCTAGTTCTATTGACCCGCATGGTGTGGTGGTGAACGCGTTACTCCCCGGAAAGGACAATAGCGCGTTCGTTCCCCCACCGCAAACACCTGCGGTCTGGAGTTTTGCAAATATCTCAGCATCATCTTAATAGCAATAATAATCATTATTATGATAGGGGGGCGCGTGTGGGGCAGTAGTCGAAGGCGCCCTGAAATACACATGAGGTCGATTCTGGCGCCCTAGGCACACCATGCCTTCCATCCCTCCGGAGTCGGTAAATTGGTACCAGACTTGTCTGGGAGGATAGCAACACTGGCTTGATACATCGGTAGGCCACGGCGAGTCATTGTAAAGGCCAGATATGCATTTGATCACACCCAACGATGCTTAATGAAGTCGAATGGATGGCGCACCCCTCAGGGATTAATCAACGCCGACACCTTCATCTTTTCTATGATAGGAGGCAGAGAGGACAGTGGTATCACGAGCACGATTCTGGTTCGACCCGTCCGGGCCCATCATGCCTGTCATCGCTCCGGCTCGGTAATGTAGTATCGGACCTATCTGAGAAATTTCCACTCTCTGCAAGCCAGTTGAAAACGCTCCAGCCCGGCTATCTCAGGACTCCAGGGAGAATCCACTCGACTAGCATTCTACAACACTCAAGATGAAATGAAAATCCTCAAGCAGGAAGCGAAACCACGTATTCTACAAACGTAAAGTTGTAAGACCTCCGTGAATGATGGATGCGAGGAAACGAATCGAAGGTGGGAAGTGCTGGGATCCGTACAGTGGACATGAAGACGGGTTTATAGAACAGAATAAAAAAATAGCAAAAGTAGTTTAATAATAACAATAATAATATACTATAAGTAGTAAATAATAATAAACCAATAAACATAGTAATAATAATAATAATAGTAATAAATAGTGATAATAATAAGTAATAATAATTTATACTCATAATTTCATATTTTATTCCTTTACACGACCCTTGCTTCACTTCTGCACACATCCCAGCAATTCTTGCATCCGATTAGTTTCCTCGCATCCACCGCCCACGAAAGTTTTCTGGGTTTGGTTAGTGTTTCATGACTTCCCTTTCGTTATGAATGTCGTTTAATGCTGGTCACTTCGAATCTCCCTGAACTCATGAGATAGGCAGCGAAAAGCGTCCCGCTGGGATTGCTGAGAGTGGACTTTTCAGGCCAAGTTTAGTCTCAATTTCTTGGCTCAGTGAGCCCAATGCGAGGTTGAGCCAGCATTATGCTTGTGATAGTCGACATCATCCCCAATGCGCTGTCCGCTTCCCAATAATGAAAAGTATTGGATTTTTTTTCAATAAAGACCACGAGAATCTACAGAAGATTGCCTACAAGATACAAATGCTCCACTTTTACCATGATGAAAATTTGATTTGCTAGAGCCCGTCAGACGTGTTATTTCATCTTTTTATTTCGTCTTTCGCTCGCATTTCCAACACAAAGGAAATGAAATGAATAGCCCGAATTTCGCACAGAAGGGTGTAATGTGCACAGTTGGTATTTGCAGCTTGTGACGAAAGTATTATTAAGCTCAATTGCCTTCTTAACTTTTTTCTGGGAGTCTTGGTTGCAAAAAAAATTCTTCTGCAGAATGTGGGGCGCCGAACTCTCAAAAACCTCCAATGATCGCGAAATCATCGTCAGTTGTCGAAAAAGCAACCTCGGACGTTATGTATTAACGCACATTAATCAGTATCATGGGCTACTCATTACAACACTCCAACACTTGTTCCTCCCTCACCGTCTAACTAATAGTCAGTGGATTTTCGTTCAACAACTTGTTGACTTGTTGCTACTAAAAAGCTCGTCCCAAGTCCTTTGGTTTTTTCCACTAAGTGGTGAAAACTGCCGACTCCCACAGCTAAAAAAGAAAGAGAAGCGATCTTTGATTTGGATTCATTCAGATTTTTTCGTAATGCTTAGTTTGAAATACAACACTTCTCTCAAGTGCTCTTAATCAAAGACATAATCCTCGCTTACTTTGAGCGCTTTACTAATTTGGCTTACTTGAAAAACACCTGAATCGTTCTGAGCTCAGTACATTTCCTATTTCTCTAATAATACATCTCTTGTTTAACAAGTTCTTTTCACCCCTTTTAAATACTGAAAAAAAACGGACTATGGCATTTTTCTGCTCGAAGACTTAGTAGCAGCTGGCTTTTGTGGAATGGAGGGATAGCTGTCATCCTACTACTATTAGATTTCCTCGAAAAGGAACGCGACTCCTGCTATTACTTTGACCTCAGCCAGGTTTCTGAATAGAAATGTCAAAGCCTTCCACAACTGGGTTGTGTTAGCATAGAGAAGAGTCATAGAAGACGACAAAGAAAGATTCACAGCCATTTTGAGACGTTAAACCACATGCATTTAATGCTTCAGTAAATACTTTAAAAAGAATAAGTAGAAAGTGGCACTGCATCCTTTTCAAGACGCATGCGAAATGTGAAAACGACTGTGATTTCTGCCGTTCCCGTACCAACAGTTCAACAAAAATAACCAACGTACTTGCTTCACACCTTTGGGCACAAAAGTTTGCAAAGGACGGCAAAAATGTTCAGAAAGACGTGAAAATCTCGAGGCAGATGTTTCATCTCCATAGCCTTTTTCTTCTTTAAGAAGGGCTTCTTTGCATTCTCCTAGTCTAGCCGTTAAAAGGGATAAATAAAGCTCTCGGCGTTGATCAATCCCTGAGGTATGCGCCATGCATTCGACTTCATTAAGCATCGTTTGGAGATGACTGAATGCATGCATATCTGGCCTTTACAATGACTCGAGGTGGTCTACCGATGTATTGAGCCAATGGTGCTATCCTCCCAGAGAAGTCTGGTACCAATTTGCCCACTCCGGAGGGTTGCAAGACTTGGTGAACCACGGGCGCAGGCATCGATCCCGTGTGTGTGTAGCAGGGCGCCTCCGACCATTGCGCCACACGCGCTTCTTCCTCCATGTAGCCGTGTAATTCAATGATATCATTTAGCTCTTCACAAATATTCTTACAATCTACTTATCGTACTCCTAACCCTCCAGCTCGCAATCTAAATTCTTATTTATCCCGAAAAATCGTTAACTTACACAAGCTTAGTTCTATTATATTTGATAGTTCCAAAGCGAAGTGTTACCAGTGAAAAAAAATGCTCAAATTCATGTTTTCTGAAAAGTTTCCACCTCAATTGCTTTCAAACAATACACTGTCTTTGATTTTAATCCCATAACGAGCCATTCAATATGATTCGCTGATCGACTGACTTCATCTTCTTGTTTCTCGTCTTGAGATGTACGGCATTCGTCGTCAGTCATCAAAGGAAAAGTGTACGGCACACTTGGAGCGATGCTTCTCGGCTTTTTTCTCACCGAAACAATCAATCTGGCAACTGCCGCTATCGCATGTCCTTTAAAACACCACACATACCACACTTTTTTTCTTCAAAACTCAACCCCGTAAAATTTGTAAAGCGCAGTAGTAAACCAGTAAAGTCCTTTCAAGAGGTTTTTACTTGTTTCTAACCTTTAAAATCGTAGTATCAAGAAAATTTTTTTTCAAAGTTCATTTTTAGAATTAATGTGTACTATTTCGGTTTATAGTTAAATATGTACACATCAAAGGCTCCATGTTAAATCACCTACGGTGTTCTATACATCGCTGGTCCCGGTTCTATCTCCTGCTGCAATACCGAAGCTACGACCTGCCTTCGCATGACTTCGCAGAACTGCAAATTTCCCACGGAGCTTGTTTGAGCAGTTGTTAGATTCTGCGTAGATTAATGTTATCGCATTTCTATTAGAATAAATAAAAGTTGTTACAAGAACGTCATCCTTCTTGCTCGCTACTTTCACTTCTATCGCCTTCCATCAAATTCAATTATGCTTCCCTTCTAGCAAACAGTTCTTAAGAATTCGAGCAATAATGAGTTCCTTGACTGTCTTCCAGGTTTTTTGTCCTGTTTTCAAAAATAGCCGCTTTTTTTTCGTCATAACACGATTTCCGTCTAAAAGTAGGCGTAGTATCTTTTTACAAACGTATTAAATAACAGGAGTTAAGAAAAGCTAAGGTCTCAGCGTTCACTGGTTAACATGTGAGATCGATGAAAGGAGAATCGCGGGTTCGAATCTGGACTGAGGTCTGGGTTTTGCAAATATCTCAGCATCGTTGTGGTTGTAACGAGATCATTTGTATTTCCAAAATTTCATTCTCAACTCTATTATTGTCACTAATACTCAGCATTTTATTGCATATAATTGCATTAATACACCATTATTTATTGTCACCTCTAGTACAACAATATCTGCGCATCCAGGCAGCTACGATCATTTGCACAATGAAATCCCCTCGCAATACCTAAGCATGGGTATTGGTCGATTTAAAAGACATCGGGCATGATTATATGGTTAGGGGAAAACTTTTACCACTTGCTGAATAGCTAAATATTCAACTGTTAAAAGGATAAAAGGACAAAGCTCTCGGTGTTGATCGATACCTGAGGAATGCGCCATGCATTCGACTTCAATAAGCATCGTTTGGAGGTGATTGAATACATATCTGACCTCTACAATGACTCACGGTGGCCTACCGATGTATCGAGCCAGTGATGCTATCCTCCCACACAAGTCTGGTTCCAATTTGCCGACCCTGGAGGATGGAAGGCTTGGTGGGCCATGGGCGCAGGGGATCTATCCTACGTGTGTTGCAGGGCGCCTCCAACTATTGCGCCACCCGCGCCCCATTCAACTATTAGTAAATAACATCGCACTGATACGTACAGATATTTGTTAAAGTATTTAATGAATAATTTCATTGATTTCTGTAAACCAATCGCAGATTTTCGTGAATTTCACCTCTACTAAGCAGTTTGTTGTAATCGATTTTGTTTACTACGAAACACTTCGCGGATTAAGTTCATCAGAGCACTCTCGATTGTTCAAGGAAGAAAGAGACGTCACGTCTTTTGGTCCGAAAATTTCCCAAGTTCCGGCCGGAGATTGGCTAGCGGGAGATGAGAAAGTGGGGTGCGGCCCAGCATGAGTAGTTTTATGGTGGTGATTTCATGGAAAGAAAAAAATGAGGAAACCAAGCTCAACCATCATTCACAAACACCACAACGCATTACTGGGATGAAAAGACGAGGGATTTTCAAGCTGCAACGAAACTCATCTACTAACCCTACCATCTGCATGTGGGATATTTGGAAGAGGAATCGGATTGAGGTGGTGGACACGTCTACTCTTCCCCGTTCCCCGCATAGATGTTGCAAAGTGTTACCAATGCTCGTCTACCTAGAAAACTACTCATCACATTGGGAGATTTCCCATGTGATAATTAATGATAAGGCATTACGTCAATACTTTTCACATTGATATTTCCCGAACACCCAAAAATATTTCATTCGATACCAAGCCGTACTTTATCATTGAAAAAAATCGACTACCAATATAGGCGGCCCAACTTTCCCCGCTCCTTTTCAATTGTTTCACGAATAAAACAAATAATTGGTCCTAACTATTTGTTACTACAGTGGTGGAAAGCACAGTGGTAGTTGTGTCCGTCATGATAAGCGTGGTGCTAGTTCGATTCCGTTCCGGGCCAACCAAGTCTCTCATCCCTCTGGGGTCGAGAAACTGGTACCGGATTTGTCTTGAAAAAAAATCACTGCTCTGCAATCCAATTGGGGACGCTCCAGCCCGTATTTAAGGACTCCAGGAAGAACTGCTCGACCAGCATTCTACGACATTCAAGACGAAATGAAAATCCTCCAGCAGCAACCGAAGCCACATGTAAAAGTTGGAAGATCTTCGTGGACAATGGATGCGAAGAAGAGAATCGAATGAGAGATGTGCTGGGTTCCGCACGGCAGACGTGAATGCGGGTCATATAAAATAAAATAGAGGCAACTGTTCAATATTTTAATAAACCTCATCCATCTTAAACAATATGGAAGATGTAGCCACCGTTTTAAGACATGCTTTAGGAAAACATAGATTTCCCCATCATCATGCCCTACGAAGTGTTTCTCTAAAAAATTGTGATTTACTTCTAAATTTCATGTATGAAAAAGTATATCGAGATAATCGCATTTCAACGTGGGAGTGTCCATGTAATTCAAAACAGGACCGGTTGGGTCTGATCATTCTGGAACACCTTGACAACACAAGGTCGTAGCCTCTTCAGGACGCGCAATATAAGTAACGGTTGTGCTGAATGCTTTCAAATTGAATCTCATTAAAGCAGTCCATCGATCGGCAGATTAAAAATCAAATCGAGTTGCTGAAGGAAAGAAGTTCTGATTTTCATCAATACCAAAACGATGAAAGAAGCTCACAATGAGAAGCCATCGAAGTACAAAAATTATCATCGAATCGATCAATTAAGTGATCGTAAAAGATAAATAGTAGAGAAGACCTTCCAGTTGCACAAATAAAAGTAATCTTAACAGATAAGTCTATTTACTACTGATATTGATTTTCTTTGAATGGTCATTACAAAGTCACCAATGTAACGCCTATCTATGTTTTATACGGTTTCATCTATATACATCTATATTTGAAGATATTTATAGTGCTGTATACTTCTATAATATTTTTCTACATGGTCTATCATCATCACATCCTTAGAGAAAAGAGTGATAAATGATCAAATCCTCCCTAAGGGTTCACCGCTTCATCGTGGCTAGGAGATATTCCTGAGTGTCAGGCTGACAGCGGGGGGATTAAGCCCTCATCAGGGTCTTCCAAGCTGAGAAGGAGTCCGGCGTTTCCATCAGGAAGCCCAGCTAAAAGAAAACCAGAACCAGAATTCAACACAGTCCTGGTATCAAACTAGTCTTATGGTGCCAAATCTCCCACTAATCTACAAGGCGGCGACTGCCTATGTGGTGACGACATGAAGGATTCAGCTAGGCTAACCTCAGGGACTCCAAGAAACCGCAATGGTTAAAGCAGCAAAGCAGAACTCCGAAAAAAATTTGAAATGTGCTAGGGGTCCGCACAACCAGTGAACAGGTGCTATTCAAGTATCCAAGTAAGTAATCATCATCACATCTACTGTGTGGAACCCATCACTTCTTGCATTCGATTCATTTACCTCGCATTCATCATCCACGAATGTGTTTGAACGTTTAGCGAGTTGCTTCGGCTGATGTTTCCAGAGTTATGTCTCTATTATGAATGTCGTAGAATGCTGTTCGACTCGATTTTCCTTGCAATCTTGTAAGCAGACGAGCTAATTCGTTCCACATGGATTGGAGAACAGCGATACGAAGGTGCTGGAACCAGCACCTCGTTCCTTGATAGATTTCATCACTAATCATTGCGCTTTCTCCTCCTTTGTATAATATTACATTATTAAATTCATAAACACAATGTAGTTCCGTTGTAGCATTCCATTTAGTTATTAATGACTTCTTCAATATGAAGTACAACACAAAAACAAGGTATAAATTAAAAAAAACAGGCATTGTCATCAATGAGTTAATACGTTCCTACAATGTACCCCATCTCTATAGTACTACCACGAAGACTTTTGAAAAAATTATGAAGCAATGGTGAAAATCAGAAACAAAAATAGGAGACCACCCAAGCTGGACAAAGAACAGGAGGACAACTGGGTAGATCATGCAAAAATCGATAACTGATGAAAATCCGGTCAAATTCGTATGAGCTCTTGTGTTTCGGATTCTTTCTCGTTCAAATCTACTGCAGCAAGTCTACCTCCAAATGACATCAATCCACAGATAGCATTTTTCTGTTGAAAGTTTGTACAACTGTACTCAGAATTTGATAAACCATCACTGAGTAAACATGCCACACCTCTCAACGTCGACAAAATGAGGAATAAAGAATGAACTAAAAACTTGTAATGAACACAAAGACATGATTTTCTTCTCCGCAACTCAATTATCATCATAATTCACTCTTCATGAAGTTGCTCACTAATGTCACAACTAGCTCTTTTTCTACTGTGGATTTTTTCGTTCTCATCTTACTCCCTTCTGGTCAATCTAACCTACCAACCAAACAAAATATCTACACTGGTGGCATCTAAGATTTCGCATTCTCTTTACTTTTTTCGCTTTTCTTGTTTTCTAACACATATTTTCATCGTACATAGCTTATAGTTATCCTTATCACCATTAAACCCGCTAATCTGTTGGCTCAAAAGGACACTAAAACTCTCGTCACGCTTCATATCTACTATCTTTGTTATGGCAGGAGGATACTGGTTTTCTCGGATAGCTCGCCTGACTCTCGATGTACACATACGGGGCTTATTTGTTGGAGCCGAACCCGCGACGCTTTATATCAAGTCGTAGTCATTTCGTAGAAGACTTTTCAGCGAATCGATATGTAGGATACAATCTGCGTAAACACATGCATATACCCACATTTATATGCATATGATTATGTCCACACTTGAGCAAAGGCGTGTGTAAAGCAGTGGTTTGTAGTGCCTTTCAATACCTCACACATGACTTAATTACATTTCATGCCTTTGAGCCAACCAAGCTCTCAATCCATCCAGAGATGGCAAAGTGGTACGAAACTCTCGCAAGTCATTGTATTGGTCCCAACATGCGTTCAATAAAGTCAACGATGCTTAGTGGAGTTTAATGCATGGCGTATCCCTGAGGAATTAATCGACGCCGAACGTTTTAAGCTTTCATACTTCTTACACATAAGTACAAGCTACTTTTGCGCAGCATAGATTGACAGCCCATTCTTAGATCCACCTTTGTGGGTCCTTTTGTCACCGTCTAATCCTTTATCAGCCATGGTAGGAGGTTCTACATGGTCTCGTAACTAACTACAGCCCTGGGGTCTTACACATAACAGAGATTGGTTGACGCCGTTCTCACACAGTGAATAAAAAATTTTCACTAAAGCAAATGTAATCATTTCTATACGAGTTCGATCTTCCAACTATCTCTCACCAATATCCATATCAACACTTTTTTCATTGCTACAATAAAACCCGTATTATTTGAGAGTCAGTGCAACCTAGTTTTGCAAAGTCTTATGACACATATTCTTAAGGACTTATTTATCCCTCTACTTGTTCAAATTTGTGTTTTTTTAGTTTAACCCTTACTTCCCTTTTTTTTATCCTGTTATGTTTTTGAATAAAGTAATGCATACGTGATAACAAATTTGGCAAGAAGATAATCATTATATAAGGAAGAAACTATTCAGACTCACATCCGCTCTCGATACTGAGCTGTTCAAGTTGGTGTTCAGGCAGTTGTGAGCTGGCTTGGCCCATGTTCGAGTGTTCGGAACGACTGACTGACTGACTCGACTACATTCACACCGCCGACGCCACCGTCTTATCAGCAGTGATAGTGATATGCCCAAACGATGTCCATTTTGCGTCGAAAAGAGGGATTTCATGGAAGTGAGCGAAGCACAGACTACATTAGTTCTGGAATAGTTCGTAGAATAGTCAAACAACGATTTTCGTTAAAGTCCACAAATTAAGTCATAGCATTAAGCTTCACTTTGGTTTATTTAGATCAATGAGTCTTTTGTCAAATGAAGTCATTAAGAATTTTATAACCAGTTCGAGAAAGAAATTAAAGCAATCCACCGTTTATTTTACAAAATCACAACTTAGTTCCATGCGAATGACGTCGAATTCCCATGTCGACACCCACCGGATGAAACAATTTCTTCCAGTCATGGCTTAAGCGAAAACCATAGAAACACTCTTGTTTCCATCCTTTTATCCACTTCAAATTTCCAGCACTCTGTCTGGGTTCCAATTTTGTTCTAGTTTCGGCTACTCTTAACAACCCAAAATGGAATGCTGGTTGGTATTCATTCATGTTTCAAAGTTTTACAGAAACGAAAAAACTGGACCTATTTGAAATCTTATTCCAGTTTCCACCAATTTCAATAATCATTCCACATTAATGGAATAAACCATCCAGTTCCGTAGTATGAAGCAAATCCTCAGGTTTAAAAATATTAACGTCTATCAAGGTATAGCAGTGTTCCGCGATGGTATACTGTATACGTAAATTCGATCTCTAGGTATATCCAGCACGTTCGGAGGCCGATTTCTACAAAGGTTACGACCCATGGGTGGGGATCAGCACAGCAATACTACTATCATTATTCTTTTTCGCTATCACTGTAAAGTACTGCATACGTTACATCCTACGAAAATGGCGAATGCATCAGTTTTACAAACGGACTCCACCTGATGATACAACTATTGATGAGAAATTCACTACTACTGAGGTACTATGAGGTCAGTTCATTTCACACTGAAAAATAATCTGCGAACGAATGAAATTATTTGCTTAAAGATTGTCTCGACATCTTAGCTGGACAAGGTTAATCTCTATTTAACATACTTCTGAACACTTAACATAAAACTCAATGATTATGGGACCCCCTAAAGAGGAGAAATGCTTGGTAGAAGTAGAAAGAAAAGTATGTTCAATGAATGAAAAATAAGAAAAATGATGAATACTAACCGTAGGTTGTAATTACCGCTCCCTAACAGATCGAAAGTTCTATTACTACCAACTTCTCCATCACGGAAAGGATATCCTGAAATGAACAATGCGCTCATCACTACCAACACCTTTCGGATATCTGTCAGCACTTACACAAGAACATATCTATGCACGTATTTAGATTGTCCTTTATACAACTTATAAAGAAATTCATTGAACACTGGGAATTTTGCGAAGAGAGATCTATACGAACCACTACCCCTTTAAGAGTTACAAAATAAACCATTCTACTGCTCACTAATGAATGAGTTCGACGAACAACTGGGGTAAAGTGTGTTCAGAAAATGTCTAACTAGAGAGAGCACCCATAGGTAGACTCTATCGCACCACAGTTCACCTACTACAGCAAATCATCGCCATAAAATCGACTAACAGAACTTTCCCAGGTCGTCTACTAGTAACGAAGCAGTCTCAATATACTACAGTAACCGTCTAAATCTAGCGCTTTAATGACGTCTTCTGATTCTCTAATAAAGAACTGCGAAACTGAAGGAAAAAGAAAAAAAAAGCAGATATCTCAATAGTATTGGAACAGGGTCGGAGGACCAAGTCTTCCAGATGGTTTCCGAATGCCATTTTGGTAATCGCATACTTGTTGTCACCTGCTGCTTCGTTGTATTCTAGTTTTTATGGGTATTTCAGCTATCTATACTATATCAAAACCCCCCATATTCCACTATCAATATGCACTTTTTTCAAAATTTCTGCTGATGATGGACACGAAAAAATGGAATTTCGAAAGGCGATGTAAACAATAAAACAAGCGAGTTTCTGTCAATGTTTTGGTGTAAAATGTCTGTGGAAGAAGGTTGATGGATTCTCGTGACTCGTTTCTTACAATTCACACTACAGTGTCGTGTTCTGGCATAATCGCTAGATGTTTTTTGAGACCGCAAAGATTGGATATTCATTCCAAATAGATTTTTTGAATAGCAGAAAATTTCCGGCTTCCAGTCTCAGTAGACGGTCAGAATTCCTTACTATTTCAAAATCATCAAATACGATTAAATTCCAAACGATTCTATATCAACATCTCAGATTGTTTTCTATCATGTGTGTCACATTTGCGTTACTCTATGGTGGTGGTAATAATAATAATATAACTAATAGTAATAGTGATTATTAACAATAAATAATAACAGCAATAATAATAATAAAAAGGATAGACTCTCGGCGTTCATCAATCCCTGAGGGAATGCGCTATGCATTCGGCATCATTAAGTATCGTTGGAGGTGATTGAATGCATATCTGGCCTTTACACTCGCGGTGGCCTACCGATCTATCGAGCCAGTACTGCCATCCCTCCCACTATCCTCCCAGACAAGTCTGGTACCGATTTGCCGACCCCGGAGGGATAGAAGGCTTGGATGCCCTTGGGCGCGAGGGATCGACTCCACGTATTGTGTTGCAGGGCGCCTCCGACCACTGCGCCACACGCACACTTAATGGTAACAGTAATAACAATAATAATAATAGTAACAATAATAATAACAACGACAATGTTAACTTTTTATTTGCTGCCTAGTATAATTTTTTTCATGGCAGGGTATTACGTGTGAAACAACCACAATGATGCAGAGATATCTGCGAAAACTCCGGATCGGTGTCTGCGGTGGGGAACGAACGCGCTGTTACCCTTTCCGGGGGCTAACGCGTTCACCACAACACCATGCGGGATTTTCGTTTCGCCTGTCTTCTACAAATAGTGACAATTTCAATAATAATAGTGGCAGTTACAATAGTCACCTGTATCACCACTAGTCCAATTGATCGTCGAGAGGTGACTTGAGCGGGCGCCTGTAAACCTTCTTCCACGCTTTGGGTTCTATTCCCTCTAGGAGCTCGTTGAGCGTGACATCTTTCTCATAGCGTTTTCATGAGGAACTCTGACCATCGGATCGCGCCTTCGTTGTGCAGCTTGACATTCCGAGAGAGTGTTCCGTCGCATATCGGCTGACGCCCATCAAAGTTCGTCTCCTTACCACATTACGTGTGCGGCACTTGATCCTCGACGCTACTTGGCGTAGAAGAACGGCGTCTACGATTTTCGAGTTCGAGTTATGCTTCTTATAATGTTGAGTGATCCTTCATCCTACTTACGTAGTGACCGGGTATCTGACGCATACGTTAAGCTTGGAAGAATCACGAAGTCGAAAAGGTGGACATGGAGTCGGGTGTTTTTCTCTCACAGCATTTTCGATGTTCTTGAAAGCTCCTTAACCGCTCGTTTCCTTCTACTTAATTTTGAGAAGCTAAGTCGTTCATCATGTTGATTTCTCGACCCTAGATAGACATAGTGAGTGAGGAATTCTACATGGGATCAGACCACCGTCTCCTTCGTGCAAGATTCTATTTCTCGCGCAAAGGAGAAAAAGCCGCTAAATTCAAAAACCGAAGTCCCAGAACCACCGCAAACTGGGACTTATTCAATTCATTAGTCGGCTGTTGGGAAGATGCCGTTGTCGATAACATCGACGAAGAATACGATCGGCTCATTCAACATCTTCACGTTAGCGCTATGAAAGCTGAGAGTTCGAAAGTCACCAGAGACGTTTGTCTCTAGAAACACTCCGAGCTAATACGCCAGCATGGAATCGCACGAGCTGCAGGCAACCGCGAACTAACGTCCGAACTTGCAAAACAGTGCAGACAGGCGATAAAAAAGAAGATCTTAAAGAGAAGAGCAGCAGTAATGGTCGAAGCTGCAGAGGGCTGGGAAAA
This sequence comes from Angiostrongylus vasorum, assembly GCA_018806985.1. Taxonomy (NCBI): domain Eukaryota; kingdom Metazoa; phylum Nematoda; class Chromadorea; order Rhabditida; family Metastrongylidae; genus Angiostrongylus; species Angiostrongylus vasorum. Next base: position 134,275 of record JADANN010000009.1, on the reverse strand, counting down.
GCATTCGCAAAGCCCACCGAAGCTTCGCCAATTACAAAGACCAAAATGATTGCACTCCGGCGCCCAGACGGAACAGTTACAGCGTCCAGAAAGGCAATGGAGAAAAATTATTCACGAATACTACTCGGATCTCTTCGATAGCCACGTCCACCTTCCGTCATATGAAATAAAGGAGGATGGATATGTTGTACCACCGGTTCTCCCTTCCGAAATCCGACATGCCATTTCGTCGGTGAAAAATCGAACAACACCAGGTCCGGACAGGGATAAGACCAGAACACCTGAAGAACCTTCCGTCAGTCCTCGTAAACACACTGGCTCGGCTCTTCACGTTACCTGTCCGAATGCAAGGTCTCTACCCACTGGAAGACCAGCAAGACCGTGTTATTGTTCAAGAAGGGTGACCTACAGGATATCGGCAACTATCGTCCAATCTGCTTACTGTCTGTCGTCTACAAACTTTTCACTCGAGTCATCCTAAACAGGATTGACAGAACACTGGACGAAGGACAGCCATGTGAGCAAGCAGGGTTTCGAAAAGGATTTAGTACGATGGACCACATCCACACGGTAACAAGGCTCATTGAAGTATCGCGAGAGTACAAAAGACCGCTCTGTCTCACCTTTCATCGATTTACAAAGGCCTTTGATTCAGTCGAGATAGAAGCAGTCTTGGAAGCCCTGGATAGTCAAGGAGTCCCTACTCAGTACATAAAGATTCTTCGTGAGCTGTACAAAAATTTCACAACCAAGGTATCACCATTCTACGACGATATTATCATTGACGTCAAAAGGGGAGTTAGGCAAGGCGATACCATCTCGCCAAAATTATTTACCGCCACCCTCCAGAACGTCATGCGAACATTGGAATGGGATAATATGGGAGTGAAAATCGATGGTCGGCAGTTACACCATCTTCGCTTTGCTGATGACATCGTCCTTATAACATCAAACATTAGCCAAGCGGAACGTATGCTTACCGACTTTGATAAAGCCTGTGGAAAGATTGGTCTTCAACTAAATCTCACAAAAACGATGTTCATGAAGAACGGATTGGTTTCGCATGCCCCATTCATGCTCAACGGAAACGAATATCTCCGAATGCTGCAGTTATATCTATCTAGGTCGGGAAATCAATATGATGAACGACCTAGCTCCAGAGCTGAGCAGAAGGAAACGAGCGGCTTAGGGTGCTTTCAAGAGCATCGAGGATGTAGTGAAGAGAACAAGGAACACCCGACTCCGTGCCCACCTTTTTCGACTCAACGGTACTTCCTGCCCTAACGTATGCGTCAGAAACTTGGTCGCTGCGTAAGCAGGATGAAAGGTCACCCTAGCGTTATCGAACGCGCAGTCGAAAGGGCGATGCTAGGAGTATCCCGTTCCACACAAGTAAGGAAGGGATCCGAAGCTCCGATCTGCGTCGACGATCAAAAATCAAAGATGCCGTTCTGTGCGCCAAACAATCGAAGATAAGGTGGGCCGGACACGTAATGCGTATGAATGACAACCGATGGACAAGAGCCGTTAGTGACTGGATTCTTCGGGATGTCAAATGTACTGCAGGAAGACCACCCGACCCGATGGTCAGAGTTCTTCACAAAGAGCCTTGAAGAAAGATATGATGCTCGACGAGTCCCTAGAGCGAGCAGAACCCAATGGGCTACTCTTGCACGCGACAGGGGAAAAATGGAAGACTTACTGGCGCCCGCTCGGGTCACTCGACGATCAACAGGGACTACAGGTGATTTAGGTGATACAGATAGACATAACTGGAGCATTCGGAGATATTCGTTCAAGCGTGAATGGGGCATACGAAATCAATCCGTTCCTCATGAACATCGTTTTTCGTGGAGATTTAGTCGAAGACCAATCTTTGCACAGGCTTTATCAAAGTCGACAGGAACTCATTCCGCCTGGCTAACGCTTCATGTTATACGAACGATGTCATCAGCGAAGCGAACAGTGGTGTAACTGCCGGCCATCGATTTTCACTTCCATATTATCCCATTCCAATGTTCCGGACGACGTTCGCGAGCGTGGAGGTAAATAATTTTGGCGAGATTGTATCGCTTGCACTAACTCTCTCTTTTGCCGTCAACGTTAATATCGTTGTAGAATGGGAGAAATCTTGGTTGTGAAATCTTTGTACAGCTCACGAAGAATCTTCCCAAACTCAAACCAGAGACGCCCCGATCGTCCATGGCTTCCCTGACTACTTATATCTCTGCTGAGTCAAAAGATTTCTATAGATCGACGAAAGTGTGATAGAGCCGTCTCTTTTGCTATCGTGGTACTTCAATGACTCCTGTTATAGTGCAAATGTGGTCACCCGTACTAAATCCTTTAGAAGCCCTGCTTGCTCATATGGCTGTCCTTCGTTCAAAGTATTCTGTCAGTTTTGTTTAGAATGACTCGAAGGTAAAGTTTATACAGGAGAGGTAGTAATTAGATTGGGCGGTAGCTGCAGATATCGTGTAGGTCACCGTTCTTGAATAATAATATGGTCTTGCTGGTCTTCCACTGACTAGGGACCTTCCATTCAGACAGGTAACGTTGTTCTGTTCCCATCCTCTCCGACCTGGTAGGTTACGGAAGGGAGAACCGGTGGTACAACATATCCATTCTCCTTTATTTCATATGACGGAAGGTGGACGTGGCTATCGAAGAGATCTGAGTAGTATTCGTGAATGATTTTCTGCATTGCATTTCTGGACGCTGTAACTGTTCCGTCTTCGCGCCGAAGTGCAATCATCTTGGTCTTGTAATTGGCGAAGCTTCGGTGGGGTCTGCGAATGCTTTTCCCAGCCTCTGCAGCTTCGACCATTACATGCTGCGCTTCTCTCCTTAAGATCTTCTTTTATCGCCTGTATGCATTATTTTGCAATTTCGACGTTAGTTCCAGTTGCCTGCAGCTCGAGTGTTTCTGGAGACAGACGTCTCTTGGCGACTTTCGAAATCTCAGCTTTCACAGCGCTAACGTGAAGATATTGAATGAGCCCATCGTATTCTTCGTCGATGTTATCAAGAACGCCATCCTCCCAGCAGCCCACTAATGGACTGAATAAATCACAAATTTATGGTAGTTTCGGCACTTCGTTTTTTGAACTAAATGGCTCTCTCTCTTTTTCAGCGACAAATGGAATCTTGCATAAAGGAGGCGGTGGTCTGATCCCGTATAGAATTTTGAGACAACAGCGACATCGGTTTGGCAAAACCTTCGGTTTACTTATGATGTGGTCTATTTCGTTACGGTACTCTCCACTGAAAGACTCCTATATCCAGCGTTCAGAAAAGGGCTTCTGGGAATTGCAGTTACCTTGAATGGTCTTGGTCGTAACGATAAATTCAGACGGCCACCCAAACTTCTCCCTTCCATTCTAATACGTGGGTTCCAATGACACATTCTTCAAACTTCGTTGAGTTCAATCCCTGACGTTGAGATCTAATAATGATAGTAATACCAATAACAATAGTGATAATACTTTGGAAACCGACCGTCAGTAGACACCGGTAATAAAATAATCAACATGTGTTTATATTGTTGAGCTTACACGAGGTTGTAGGAGATGTTTATTCGGCTAATGTTTCGACGTCTTCGTCCTCATCAGAGCCGACTATTCTTGTCGATGGTCCACAGCTGTGCCCCTTCTCGATGTGGCGTCTTCGTTTCGCATCTCGCAATAGTGATAATGTTAACTATTAAAAGGATAAAGGATAAAGCTCTCGGCATTGACCAATCCCTGAGGGATGCGCCATGCATTCGATTTCATTAAGGACCGTTTGGAGGTGACTGAATGCATATCTGGCCTTTACAATGACTCGCGGTGACCAACCGATGTATCGAGCCAGTGCTGCTATCCTCCCAGACAAGTCTGGTACCAATTTGCCGACCCCGGAGGGATGGAAAGTTTGGTGGGCTATGGGCGCTGAATCGATCCACGTGTGTGTTGCTGGGCCCTTTCCGACCACTGCACCACACGCACCCTTGATAACTGTTCCGTTGTAATTGTTACTGCCATTGTTATCATTCTTATCGTTAAGTAGCACTAAGTATTAGTAGGCTTACCAAATATTAGCACTATTTGTTATTAGTTTTTAGTGTCCACCGTTTTTTTTGATGAGCAAATGCGAGGGTATTTAGTATTATTATGGGATATTAATATTATTAAGTATCCGAGTATTATTACATTAACTGAAAAAGGTGTACCCACCACTGTTCAACACAGCGTAAGTGGGCGACAGGACCAATAAATCATCATGTATCTATTGCAAACATAAATCAGTCGTTGACGAAATGTTTGGAAAACATCGGCAAAAAACAACTACGAATATTTTTTAGTCGTGAAGACAAATAATGGAAACGAAGAGGGTTAAAGCCAGAACGTTAAGAAATAGATCGCAGTGACATCATTAATTAATTAATTAAATTAAAAAAAATTAATTAAATTAAAAAAAGTTCTCGGCGTTAATCAATCTCTGAGGAATGCGCCATGCATTCTATTTCATTAGGCATCGTTAGAGTGACTGAATGTGTATCTGGCCCTACACAATGACCCGCGGTGCCTACCGATGAGCCAGTGCTGCTATCCTCCCAGAGAAGTCTGGTGCGAATCTGCCGAACCCGGGAGTGATGGAGAGCTTGGAGCCTAGGCCCTGGAGATTCATTTCATGTGTGTCGCAGGGCGCCCCCCAACCACTGCGCTACGTGCTTCCCTTCAGTAACATCATACCGTAAGTAAAACATTTAATTCTGTTCACATCTTCTTTCCAACTCTTGGGTTAAGCGAACTCACCTAAGAGTTGTGAGTTCATATGCGCACAATGAGAATAATTCGTGTACACGTTCCCATTTCTACCTTTCATGTGGCAATCACATAATGGCTAGCATTAATCAAGACTCCCATCTTTCCGGCATTGGAGATTGGTATCATACAAGAGCTTGAAAGAGCCTCAGATCCGCACAAGCTGGTAACTAACTGCCTGTGGTGAAGATATCGCGACAACACAACTATCCCTTGTTTCCGGGGAGAATTGCCTCGACAAGCACTTGACGATATTCATAAAGCAGACCAAAAATTCCCATTCACCACCGGAAACCACACGCAAGTCCGAAGATCTTCGTGCATGACGGAGCTACGAAACGAGGTCGAAGATGTGTCCAAAAAACCAGGGTGTTCCGTCCGCCATGAAAACATCGTTATTCAAAACGATAGAACTAAGAGAACATATTCCTAGAACGCTGACAGTCATTCTGTGGTGCAACAGTTATGTATCTTACTTGGATACTTAGATGGCCCGTCCTCAACGGTTACGCGGGCCCCAGCATAATCTCTAATTTTCCGAATTTTGCTGGTTTAGCTATAGTGTTTCCCTGAAGTTCCCAGGTCAGCCGGGCCAAAAGTCTGCCCCAAGTCGTCACCACCACAGGTAATCGCCGCCTTTGTGGATCAGAGGGAGATTTGCCACCATGCGACTAATTTGATACCAGGACAGTGGTGGATCCTAACACCGGTTTACTCTTAGTTGGACTTCCTTATGGAAACGCCGGACTCCTTCTCAGCTTGGGAGACGTTACCCGTGGGTTGGATCCATCCGATGTACATCGCAGCCCGAGATCCAGAAACACCTCTCAACCACGATGAGGCGGTAAGCCATTGTGAGGAGAACCATGTATATGCTGACAGTTCAACTGTGAAGTAGTGCTTTCTACCAAGATACCACTTTGAAAATGCCAACGCAAATCTTTCCATTCTTTTCGCTGTAACAGGTGTTCAACTGTGTGGTACATAATCGGTATGAATGACTCTTTTTCAGTTTGTTTTGCATATCGAACAAGAGAACTAGAGGAGAAAGAGGAAATACTTTCTCGTAATCATCAGGCTGTTGTGTTTCTACAGTCACTACGACTGATGATATCATCAGTCGTGCTTAGCATGACACACTCTCATCTCCACTATAATATCAAATAAGAGTGCTCACGTACGTGCTTAACCGACGTCAGGAAAGCATCAGTACATTCGGGAATCTCATCATAAATCCAGGAACTACGTCTTGTGCGAGTGAGCAAAACCATCCTGGGTGGAAAGTACACTAGTTAACAGAAGCGAAGAACTTATCATCTCATGATACAAAAATTCATAATTGTTAGTAACCATCCTTAAACTTCGGGCAATGTTTAAGCGACGAACAGACCAAACTGCCACACCACTTTGTAATTTTACAATATCAATATTTATTGCCAGAAAAACAAAAAACGGAAAAAGGATGCCAATGTAGCGTACCACTTCCCAATCAGTGCTTGATTTATATGGTCCCATCAGGTCCAATCATTACTTCCATGTTAGCATATGAATGACACAATTAAGTAGGATGACTAGCGAACTAGATTTATAAAACTACTGCGTAGCTTCTAGAAAGTTTATTAGAAATCGTACGAAAACATACTCCGCAATAATGTAGCGTCTCACCTCATTGGGAAACTCGAACGGAGCAATGGAAAATATACCAAGAGAAACACACTAAAACTTAGCACAGCTATTCCAACCTATTAAAAATCTTTCACACATCGACTGTACAGCCATATCCCATACATTGACGTAGCTTGACTGTTAGGGACATGTTACCGATAGGAATGATTGTGTAGTCTAGGTATGAAAACTCCGCTTTTGCAAAAATGCTCCTCTTTGGCCAGATACATAAACCATACCGGCTTTTAAATTGTTATTCTAAGCTGTTTGCCTGATCTTTCTCACCTCAAATGGTTTATTTCACCCTCAGAACCTACTACCTTAAACTCCCTATTCTTTTTTTTTTCTCTAAAGTGTTGCTAAGTGTGGATCTATGATGTAAAGCTAGACGTTCGTCGATCTGTAACGCCTCTCTAAGCTGAAGAGTCCGTCATTTCCCTTCGGGATCAAAGTAGTAATATCTCATATCTAGAGAATAACGTAAGGAATTAGCAGAATCATAAAAAATTGCGCTGGTGAGAAAGCAATTTGAAAGAGCAGAGAAACAGCTTTTACAACAAATTTTCATACCTTCCATGTTAACGGAAACGCTAAAACTAGGTAACTACATATAGGAAACCTTCGAGACCTTTGCTCTTAGTTAGTACAAGTGTACAATAATGCTTCACCTTTCAAAATGTAGACGAATGACAATCCGCCATCCATTTAAAAATGTTAGCATTGCCGAACTGCGACAACGCTCTATGGAAGAACCTGAACATGGTCCAACAAAGGAATTGGACTGATACATATGTACCTTGTATGTGAAGTACTTGCAAAGATTCGTGGGAATTTATCTTTAAAGGTTCCAAAAATCCTGTGTGAGAAGTATTATAGATTGTTTTCGTATACAACTTTTTCGACACCCGCTATCAATTTCCATGGCCGTTATGATGCTTCCAAATCAACATGTCGAATATCAGGATGCTTTTTCGTAATCTCGCTCTCGATTCTGTCGACTTCATCACCAAGCCGATCGATAATTTTTTCTCCGTGTGTTTCCATGAATTCTTCCAATTCCTTTTCGTCTTTCAGACTTCTAACTTCCTAAAACCAAAAACCAAACTTATTTCAAAAAGTCTATAAGCCAAAAACGAAAGCAATAGTGAGATGCATGAGTGAATAAAAACCCCAGATAATCATACAACATAGCGAGTATCATAATTCAAATGAACATTTTAATGTAACTGGAATACACAATACTTACTTTCAGAAGTGACGGCAAATCCACGTTATGGTGAAGATAGACACGCGTAATTTCACGACCGTTGAAATCCAACTCGGCCTTGAATCTCGACTGCTCAACACCCAGTGCCGTAGCTTTCACATCGTGTACTGATCTAAGAACCCAAGAATGTCTATAGTGATCTCATGAGCCTCAAATGTACTTGTTCTACTACTTCAAGTAATAGAGTCTGGCACCATGTAGAAGCAATAGGTGGAGTGCGTGATGTTCGTCATCACGCGACGTTGAAGTCGTCAGTCCTACAGGTCAATACAAAAAGCCTCAACAGATCGATCCCAAGCGTAGTACCAATGCAGTTGGAAATTACGAAACGAAAAATTCTGCTCAACAATCTTGTAGCTTTCTGTTATTGACAATATTGAAAAGCAAGGGAACTTTCGGCATCATAATCTCACATCACACCACGCCGTCGTTAACCATCGTCATAAGTTAGCTGATAGTACCTTACAATACTACCTAGTACAGGGATACACTGAATAGTTTACTGACCCAATGCAGAACCCAAGGAAATCAAACTGACAATCAACTGTGCCCGCACTGTTCAATGTTACACTATCCAGTTTTTCCACTATTCATTCCTCGATGTTATATATTAGCACTATCAAATCCTGTGATATGTTGTTCTCAAGTGGATCCCACAAGATTATACTTTACTTGCATGAACCCAATCCTTTAACTTGTTTAACTTCCACGATAACTGATAAGTTGGAATATTGCATGTGTAATAACGCTATCATTTGGAATAAGATGCGATGCTCCACCGCGATAACGGGTTTGTCTCTCAAACAATAATTGTAGAAGTGTATCAAATAAAGAGGGTATTAAATGTATCGCTGTTTATGTACTCACCGTATAACAGGATCGTTGTTCAAACGACAAACAATGTCGTCGGTAATTCGTTTGGGTAAGCTTCGGCCAACAAGGTGCGTAGCATTTGTCCGAATTATGAACGATGCTACAGTACCTAGACAGAATCTAATCAGTCTAGCAAATTCAGGTACTAAACAATTCCAAATCGTAACTTCTAAGATTGAAAATATATCGAAAACAAAGAGCGTTCTTCGAAACTTTTTTTTTAGTATCGGTCATGTTACCGTTGGTTATTGCACGTAAAGCTATCAAAAAATGTTCCGAAATACCTTTGAGAGTCACCAGAACCCAAGGATCTGCTATGGATCTCAGGTCTCCCTGTCCCAGAGGATGGAAGCGGGGATAAAAGCGCACCAAGAACGACCTTGTCTGGCAAACAGGTGGAATAAGGAAATGGACTTCGCATCTCCACTGCATATGAGTTATACTTTATGCATACATATAACCATATTCACGCACTCGTGTAGGGAGGTGCCTTTTTCGCGATAACTCTATCTCACACATCGATCCGTCCAAAACTCTTTAAAGAAATAATTAGCTGTGGTTCAAATTCCTTTGCAGCAAAAAAACCCAGCGCAATAAGCCAACTCCGAGAGAGGAATAGAAGCTACATGTTAACACACTTTTCTCCAGAAGCAGTTAAACTAAAGGATCTCATACGAAATGTGCTATGCCCCAGGTGTTCATTAAGCGACCGGAACCTATGGTGCAGCTATGGCACGCGATAGGGAAGAATTAGAACTTCGTTGGTGTCCAAATGAGCTGCTAGATAGTTCGACTACAGGTCAAAGCAATACAATAAAAAATAAATATAGTGTCCCAATACCAAACACTATACTTATACTACCAAAAAGACAATTAAATAAGTACTAATGACAACACAGTTCTCAAATAATTCAAGTCTGAAAGCACATCACCTAGTAAGCATCCAATCAAAATTGAACCGATCGAGTCAGGAATAGGAGACTTTAGCAGTGAAGACAACGAAACGGCACAAAGAGCAATTCCCACCTGAAAGTTCTACAAATTTAATACGGTTAGTTCATCAATACGCTCCCAACTAGTGATGATAAACTGGATATCACAAGTTATAATTCATAAAATTCAGAACAAATGCTAAAAATGCATACACCAGTGACTGCCGCAGTGTCTTCCAGCAAAACTACGTTTAGAGATGGATCGGCTGCTGTTCTGACTAAAAAATCTACAGACAATTAAGTGGACCAGACCTTGAAACAGAAATCTGTATTCTCCATCAATAACCTAACAGGCCACATTGCCAAACTTACTTGGATACTTGAACGACCTGTCCTCATTGGTTGTGCGGGCCTCAGCATATTCTCCATTTTTCGGAGTTCTCTTGGTTTAGCCGTTGTGTTTCCCTACAGTCTCGATGTCAGCCTGGCAAAAACCTGCCCCAGGTCGTCACCACCACAGGCCGCCCTTGTGGACCAGAGGGAGAATCGCCACGATGCGACTAGTTTGATACCAGACAGATGGCGGATCTTGGTACTGGTTTACCCTTAGGTGGGCTTCCTGATGGAAACGCCGAACTCTTTCTCAGCCTGGGAGACCTTGCCAGGGGATGAATGCTTCCGCTGTACATTGCAGTCCGACACCCAGGAACACCTCCCAGCCACGATGAGGCGGTAAACGGTTGGGAGGACATTGCCAAACACCGACAAAAATTCATTTTGAAGATGTATTGCGATTTCTCAGCAACTATGGAAAACTCATGATGAAAAAGAAGACCTCTACTACAGCGTAGTTAGTTTTTCTAGTTCACATCTTTTTCATCAAAGTATATCTGGTCGACTCAATTCGAAAAGCGAACAGCTGTGCTTCCGATGAGTATTTTGCCAACTATCATATCAAGACTACAAGTAAGAAGGCTAATAAAACAACAGATTCCTCACCGTAATTAATAATGCTAAGCTGAGCTATCCTTGCCTTCCGCCTCACCTCAGTATATGCGGTGATGGCTGACGCTCCTTGAAAGCACAACGACATGAATAACGCATAGTAGGCCTACGAAAGTCACTAATAAGCAAAACGAAGAACAATGAAATTCGTCGGTTAAAAAAGATGTTACTTTGTATAATTTCGAATAAACGAGTTTTAAATGGAAACTTCTAATCTAAGAAGAACGAAAACCGGCCAAAAAAAGCAGGTATGAATCGCATTGAAACTGAGAACTCCTCAAGTTGGATTGCTTATATAGACACTTTTCAAACCGATCGTTAACCTCAGTAGTGTAACATCCAAAATGTTTTTAAATTGTTGAGCTTACAAGAGATTAATACAGATATTCTTCGGCCAACGTTTCGACGTCTTCGTCTGCCTCAGAGCAGCTGATCCGAGTTGATGGTCCGCAGTCGTTCGTCTTCTCGATGTGGCGTCTTCGTCTTCGTATTGAGTCGCATCTTCTTCAGTGGAGCACTGCTCGAATGAGGCAATCTCATTTTGTGGTACTCTTGTACAGGATACAGGATATCAACATCGTGTAAGCTCAACAATTTAAAAATATGCTTATATAGAATATTAGCAAGCACATGCAATAAAACTACATTTAGAATAATGCTAGAAATGGGATAGCACTAAACGGAACAAGTACAGACTGACATAATTAAGCGGCTCCAATTCCGTAGGGTTCAACAACCCTGAAACACCATGATAGATCGACAGTCCGCAACCAAATGCCATAATACCGCATCCAGAAATCAATGCTGACACATATCGCATGTTTCCTCAACAGGAATGATGTTCGAACAACGCAAATTGTTTATAAGCTTTCTTTCTTGAATTTGTATAAACACACCATAACCATACGGAAACAACTTGTCGGGATTCCTGGCCGAAAACCTTATGCCCAAAAGTAGAATTAACTGATTACAAGTGTCCATTGTACTGTGGATAGCCTCAGCAAATAACGACTTTGACCCCGTTAAGTATGCAGCAGTATACTACAAAAAATACTTTTAGCATAACAAAGCGAAAAGAATCAAACTGACATCATCAAAAAGACAAACGTACTGACTTTAAAGGCAGCATCACAAGCATTAAGTGTGAAGGCTATAGCGACTACTCGATCAGCTCCTTTGCTTACTGACGTACTTTCCACCTGAATAACATAAAGTATTAGGGCCAAACTATATTAAAGAGTACAACTAATACAAGCAATAAGGCAATACAAAGGTAAAATTTTTAATGGCCACACGAAAAAATCCGCATTCCTCTCTTTGTTTATTTCCGCCCTTTCGATAAATAATTGCAGCCAAACATGAATTTTCCTCTAATCGCCACGTAAAACAATAGGTGAAGAATCTACATTGTCCAGAATTTTAAGCACTTATTAACAACTCATCGTTATGGCAACTGCATCGCCCTCGAGCGGTCAGTAAATTAATAGCAGGAATCGACGCTATTATACAAATGCTTTGCGTCCAAAGAAAAATCCAGGTCAAACAGAGGTAAACTTCACTCCGACCTATATGAAAAAGTAACTTTCTGAACGGTAAACAACTGGCAACGTTCTAGCACGATTATGTCGAGCTTCCCGATGAAATCACCCTCTACAAGCACTTAACATATCAATGGCGATAAAACACAACAAATCTCCAGGTTATAGCCGAACCCAGATACAATTTCTACCACCTCTGTAGACGGTTCTAATACAAAGAAACCAATGAAAGACATGCCTGGATACCGTGTCACTTGAAGAATGGTCATCTAAGTGTATGTTTCTACTTACATACTTGGATACTTGGACGACCTGTCCTCATTGGTTGTGCGGACCCCAGCATATCTTCCATTTTTCGGAGTTTTGCTGGTTTAGCCACCGTTTCCCTGGAGTCATGAGGTCAGCCTGGGCAAAATCCGCCCCAGGTCGTCACTAACACAGGTAGTCGTCGCCCATCTTGTGGATCAGAGGGAGATTTGCCACTATGCGACTAGTCTGATACCAGGACGGTGGTGGATCTTGATATTGGTTCACTCTTAGCTGGGCTTCCTGATGGAAACGTCGGACTCCTCAACTTGGGAGACCCTGCCGGGAATGAATCCCACCGTTGTACATCGCAGCCCGACACCCAGAAACACCTAGCCACGATAAGGCGGTAAACCACTGGAAGGTTAAGTGTTTCAGTATAAGTATATAAGTACTTCTTCGCAGTTTAGTAGTAGAGGCATACACAGTTCGCTTCGGGAAATATTTTTGCGGTATAATGAAGGTTAATGACGAAACAAAAGGATGAGGCATGTATCAAACAGCGAAACACACAACGCGTGCTACGCAGCTGATTCAGGTTTCGCCCAAGCACACAAAACGGCGTGGAACTCAAAAATCCGTAAGTGCTGCGAATAATTTGACCCCAATCTAACTGAAGAAAAAAAGTATACGTTACTAAAAATACTACCATAACATACTCTCATACGCATCCGCATTCGCTCCGCATCCGTCAACTCTTTACCCATAGTCAATAGCGGTCGCCGGTGAGCATCTAACGCTTCACTGCTACCGTGAACCTGCACGATAACAATGTATTTAATTCTCTAGAACCAGAAGACGTGCGAGAACAACAAGTCAGGATTTTCTGGAATTGATCATAATGAAAACACGCGGTATAAGTGGCCTCATTCAGCTCACCTTTAGTGCTTTATGGTAAACATCGGTTAATGCGTAAAGATTATTGCTAAAACTAGACGAGTAAGCGGTGCTTCTGACCGGCCTTGGCTCACTCGGCAAATCGTCAAAGTGTTCTTCTCTGAGGTTCAAACAAAATTGTAACATCGCGTAACAATTTGAAGCTTCAAAACTGTAAACTGTAACTCTACCTCACAGAAAACATACCTCAGTCCGAATTCGGCCATCGCACGCAATTTATCAATCTTGTCGTCCTCGTACGATCTGTATTTCCTCGACGATCGCGCTACCTTAATATGGATAACTAGAAGAAAGTCACATCATAGGAGAAATCTTAATTAATCGAGCTTTCCAAAAAAAATTTCTTAGTGACTAAAAATGTTTTGCAATCAACAAACAAAAAGGGCAGAACATTTTAGACCCAACATGTACAATGAAGTTCCTTCTCAAATAAACTTTGCAGGAAGTCTTTAAGAAATAAGGGATAATCTAAAGAATACAGTGCAGCCCGGTAGTTGAAAGTGCTCTGAAATGCATGTTCGACCCAACTCCCAGAGCTAACCGAGGTCCCATCTATTGAAGATCGGCAAATCGTTACCATACTTGTCTGGGAGGACAAAGACGTCGAGCTGACAAAAATACATCAATGTCTCCTTCAGTTCACAGTCTAGACCAAATGTGCATTCAACCACCTTTACGATGTTTAATAAAGTTCATTGAATATCGTACTCGTAGAGGATTCATAACATCTAACGCTGTACTCTGTTTTAAAGAAACTTTGTGTCCAACTTGGTGACCATTTATTTATCTCTTACATGTAACCTTTCCCGTTTGAAGAACGACCGTAGACTTAAGTCTGTAAAAGCATGAAATTACTGCAGAAGTTTCTGTATAAAAGGAAACATGCACTATTAAAGGAATAAAGGAGAAAGGATAAAGCATTCGGCGTTGGTCAGACCCCTGAGGGATGCGCCATGCCTTCACCTTCATCAAACATCGTTAAAGGTGATTAAATGCATATCTGGCTCATAAATCAACTCGCGGTGGCCTATCGATGTATCATTTCAGTGTTTCTATCTTCCCAGATGTCTGATACCAGTTTACCGAACCCAGAAGGATGGAAGGCTTGGTGAGTCCTGAAGCCAGCAACTGATCCAGGATGTATTGTAGAGCAACTCTAACAAATGCGCTAACGTGCCACTTATTAAAGCAATACGTAACCCAACTATTGCACATTCCAGGAACTAACTCGAAATAAGCGTTGCTTCACTTCTCTCTCTTTGTGTGAACTTGGATCGTCTGCACTTAACGATGAGCTAGTGGAGATCAATCGAAGTAGTGGGAACGCTTGTCTTCTCACTGCTGAAATTGTAATGTGAAGGTCGGCATCACCGCGTAGGTGCAGAATATTTGGTGAGGATGAAAAACCAGCTATACAAAGAACCAGCCATAAAGAGCTACAATCTATAAAATGGTCATCAATAAACCGCTCGGATCGCTTCAGTAGATCGATATCGGAAACATCGATAGATAACAGATCGCTCGTTCAGCGTACTAAAGCGTTACCGACCGTGAACACATCCAGACCCGTACGCCAGATAGGCGAACCGCTCATGGGTGCTCCCACACCAAAAACGGTGACAAGGCCTTAGTGAAACACTGTGCCAAGTTTTTGTTCTAGAAATGTAGGCGTAAAGTGGAGGCACATAATTCTGCAAAATAGGCTTCGCAAAGTGTTTCAGCGCAGATGAACTTCCAAGGGATATTCTGCCAAATGTTTTATAGCCGGAATTATTGTGTAAGCACAGCTTCGACCATGCAAAGAAAGACTTTTTAAAGATAACCATACATGTAGTTCTCGCTGTCACATTTTTTAAACTAACGAAAACAAAGCGAAACTGCTAAGCAGGAATCACGCACAATTACCGCCACATACAGAAGGAATCGAAGCTGGATGGAATACCAGATTCAGCATGATGGTGGATTTCAGGACTTCCACAGATTTACATCGACGGTCGCTGAATAGGACTAGGACTGACTGACTAGTAACTGATCAGAAACAACAACGACGCAGGGCTGAAGGACCGGTGGACTCTGTCACAGGTGAAAACATTCGTGTTAAGACAGTATGCTCAACCGTCCACAGCCGGCGCAAAATGTTGGCCATGGAGCACGAAATTCTGGTGTTACAGTGTTGGACGCCTGAGGTACGGAGTTTTGCAAGCATCTCAGCACCATTACAGTTATATTTCACATTATAACCTGCCATTGTGAAAGAATAGGCAGTAGATAAAAAGTGGCGACATTGAGATTTATACCACAGCTTCAGCTTAACTGGGTCCAATGCTGATTTGTGCTCCCCGGATCAGTCCCATTGACGGATGATTGCTGATTGCGCCTATAAGTTAAAAAACACGGCTAAGAGGAAGGCGTCACGAAGTCCCCACATGGTGTAGTGGTGAACGAACTAGCCCTGGATAGGGGTAATAGCGAGTACGATCCCCACCACAGACACCTACGCTCCGGGGTTTTACAAATATCTCAGCATCATTGTAGTGTTGTGTAAGTTTTAGCTTTTATTTTTGTTTATTTTTTTTCATGATGGGGTACGATATGAAATACAACCATGGACCCTGAGATACGAGCAAAAAGCACAGATACGAGCCCGGTAAGGGTGGGTGATCGTGGGTTCAAAACCTAACCGAGGTGAAGAGTTTTGCTCGTATATCAGCATCGCTATCGTTGTTCTTATGTTTTGAAATTGCTTAGACTTAGATTTCCCAAGTCCAAGGCAACAGTTTGATGAAATTTAAGTCTCAAAAGTCTACTGTTAATCTAACGGCTTCAACTATTAACGACACAATGGAATCGTCTAAAAATCACAGTTGTAAAATTACAACATGTGTTTCCTACTAGCAAAGATCAGCTGAACTTTATGGGTTTTTGTTCCACTTAATAATGTTCTCCGTGAGCCAGGAAGTGTTTAAAGTTAATAGGCAGAACTATTTTGCAGTATGCACGACTTGAAATCGATTCACATGAGATTTCAAGTATCAGCTACTAAAATTCTTTATTCATAACACATTTACAACGATGTGAATCGATTTCAGCCTAACCAGAGGTAAAGGGAGCAAAGTGGGCGGTACGCATTGAATCCAATGCGCATTATGTTTTTGCCATGTAGACCTCCTTGCGACGGCGTCTTAAATTGGTAGCCTCTCGACTACATATTTTGGAATAGGTTTCGCCCAAGAAAAGATACTCGTGTTAACGAAGTTCAGCGGGGAATCGTTAACTTTAGTACTACCAAAGTAACAGAGGTGGGTGAGGAAGGTATTAAAATACCTCTACAGAAGGAATATAAGTTCATGATTCTCGCGGTGGTTCCCTTATTGTATTACTTCTATTTTCTGTGACGTATACAACAATTTATAGCCGACATGGATTGTCGCTAGATAGTTTGGAAAATGGAAAGGTACCGAAGACAACAATTGTAAACAGTTCCTAGGATCGACATTTTATTAACCTCTGCATTGGAATGTGAATGCGTCGTTTTCTTGTTCAGCAATCGCAATTTTGTTAGACAGCATACATTTACTTCCATAGAAAAAGACAATACAATACAACAGTAGCTGACGTTTCGGCAGAATCGCCTTCTTCAGAACCGCTTTTTAAGTGATTTCGACATCTAAGAATCTGAAAGCCAACAAAGGGCACTTGTCCTCAGAAAATTTTGAGTCCATACGCCAACATGAAGCTATACTAGTTTGCGTATCTGAAACCGTAAGAAGTTCCGAGTGTACAAAGCCGGAATCGGATACAATGGAATGATTACCCGAAGAAGATTTCAAGAGAAGGCGAGCCGCACCAGCTGATGCTGCAGTGATTGGCAAATGTCTCAGCGACTCTTAACGGAATTTCGTCAACCGAGGGCTCAATGTCAGTATTCTCCGACTGTACAATAACACAAATTCTATAATTAAACTTTAATGATGCTAAGATATTTGCAAAACTCCGGACCGCAGGTGTCTACGGTGGGGAACGAACGCGCTATTGTCCTTTCCGGGGAGTAGCGCGCTCACCACCACTCCATGCGGGTCCTTCGTTTCGCCTGTCTCTCAGCTAGTTCTATTGATCTTTTGCCATCAGCAATCACTCGTCAGCGGGATTGATCTGGGAAGCCCAAATCGGCAATGAGTAGGCAGTAAATAATAAGTCACAATCTATAATTAACTACAACGGGTGATTGCTGACGGCACAGATCGATAAGAACTAGCTGAGAGACAGGCGAAACGAAGGACCCGCATGGTGTCGCGGTGAGCGCGCTACTCCCCGGAAAGGACAATTGCGCGTTCGTTCCCCACCGTAGACACCTGCGGTCCGGAGTTTTGCAAATATCTCAGCATCGTTGTACTTATATTTCGCATTGTACCCTGCCATTAAAAAATAGCAGGCAGTAAATAAAACGGTAAACATTCTATAATTAACGTGTGAAGGCACTACAGAACAAATTGCAAAACACTCTTCCTATTTTCTTCGTAGGGGCGCGTGTGGCGCAGTGGTTGGAGGCGCCACTGCGACACACACGTGGAATCGATCCCCGCGCCCATGGCCCACCAAGCTTTCCATCACTCCGGGGTCGGCAAATTGGTACCAGACTTGTCTTGGAGGATAGCAGCACTGGCTCGACACATCGGTAGGCCACCGCGAATAATTGTAAAGGCCAGATATGCATTCAATCACCTCCAACGTTACTTAATGATGCCGAATGCATAGCGCATCCCCTCAGGGGATTGATGAACGCCGAGAGCTTCATCCTTTTTTTTCTTCGTCGAGTGAGCAAATGCTGCTGGGGTACTCCGTCTCACGAGGAAACAAGTAAAGACTTTACTAGTGCTTGCTTGAGCCACAAAATGATTAGGATTTCTCGGTGTTGGAAACTAAACAAGTTATGCAGGTGACCTTTTGATTAATTTACGCAATTGGAAGGCTCTTCTATAATGTATATTAGTTTGTGATTATTTTGATGATTAGCTTGTCCTTAATGATTTGAGTACACCAGCACTTCGTTCCTTTCGTTTCAAAGCACTCGTCGCCCGTAGAGGTGGTCAAATTCATGAGGCGTTTCAGCTGTGGCTTGGCGATCTGTCGACCTCTTTTCTCATCGACATGTTCAGCGCAGGCGGAGAGTAGCTTTCTTGGAATGAGATAGCGGGCGGAGTGGAAGAGGCCATTCCCCGATCCTAAACAAGTTCGTTGCTTATACCCCGTGAAAAGTGAAGAGCCTTATAAATTCATCCCAACGATGCAAATTTCATGGCAAACACTTCGCTGAAGTTAATTTCTGCAGAGCGACTCGTTTATACATATTTCGCTTCATAGGTATGCAAGTTCGAAGTGTAACTGTGTTACACTAGTTATTCTGCCTACCACAAATCGAAAGAAATCTGATCGATTGTAGACGTAATATAGGGAAAACGACCAATAAGGAATTATTTTAGCAACTTTCCATACGCATTGGGTACAATGCGTTTGCACTACAAATAGTGGCTGCTTTCAACTTTGAACCAGCATATCTCAGTTCATTGAGAACTTTATCATTTTCAGTAACAACATTTAAAATCTACATATGCGTGTCAAAGAAGCACGTGTTATGTTTTCTCATGGCGATTAAGTTCCAACTTCGTAGAGTCCACGAAACCGAGTTTTTCGGCTTCTCTTCGTCGGGGCCCGTATTTCGAACATTCCCCCAGTGTGTTGCCACCGTCTCTCACGATTGTCTTAAAATCGCCTTCGAAAGTTAAAGGTTAATCGTTGAAAGGTGAAAAGGCAAAAAGTTAAAGCTTATATAATAACGCTTGTACTTTATTAATAGGTTTCGAAGGTCTAGCTTTTTTTACAACCTATGATACATATCTTTATATTGACGCCAGTATTACTGTAGCAATAGTACAGAGAGCACTTCTTGGACTACATTGTCGTATTTCATCAGAGGGTTCCTAAAACACAGCTTCTCTTCACAACGTACGACTAAATGTTTATACAGACGCCAATATTGGTGCCATAACCATGCAGACCAATTTTTTGGGCGACACCGTTGTAGAGAACTAATTCGGGGCTTCATTGTCCCAGAACCATTGAAAATTGCAGCAGTTTAGCGCTTGATTGTAACGACAACATGCGAATCTCTGAAAATTTTCATTGAGATTAAGATTTAGAAAAAGAAGAAGAAGCCACAGATGAAAGATGGAAACATCAGCTAAGAAATCAGATATGATCAAGCAAGAACCCAATGTCGAAATGTTCTCTTGGCGAGTTCCACAGATGACCATTGATAAGGTAGGAAGTTCCCTGTATTTTCTGACGTGGCGCTGACCTTAATAAATTGTTATCAACTGGATGGAAACATATTCCCGAAGCGCTTTCCATTTTCTTTAAGACTCGTCTAATACTGAATATGTTAAAATATTAAGGAGCAGTGCTTAGAACCTATGGATTTTCACTTATTGGTGGTTTTAAGCTCAGATTGTCTTAATGATTATTAACTATAATGGTGTACTTCAATTTTTATTGCGGTGAATTAACGAATAGTTAGTGGTGTACATTGATACATATGTCCACATGGCTTAGCTAACTGATCGACACGCATCGATTTGAATGCATTCTCCTTGCGACGATTTGTTTTGCCAGAAAAATTTGTTTTCTATAATTTTTTCTTGCTTTGTATTGACAGTTTATCGTACACAAATATTGTACCAGACGTTATCCGTGGGAAGTTACTCTTCATATTTAATGATTTACAATAGCCTTTTTTCGAACGAGTTCTTCAATTCACACCGCACGCGCCGACAAATTAACGGCTCGTGTATCTATTAAAGGATGTCGGTTAAGATAGTATCGAAAATGTCCTCAATAATGGATATTGCAGGAGTGGGTAGCGCGATGGTAGTGATGCCATTTATCACAAACACAGTGCCGGTTCAATCCATCCTGAGCTCACCAAATTTATCACGCTTCCTTGTCTGAAAATTGCTACCAGACTTGTCTGGGAGAAGTTTCTTGTCTGTATTAGAAATGGGATTGTTCCATCCTGGCTATCTTAGTTTCCATGATAATCGACTCAACCAGCATTCAACGACATTCATGAAGAAGACGACGCTCTTCAAGCAGTAGTCGAAAAACCCACGCGCGTAAAGTTCGCAAACCATAGTGGATGATCAATGCAAGGAAACAAATCGAATGCAAGAAGTACTAGGATCCACGCAGTATCACCTGTATCACCTGTAGTCCCATTGATCGTCGAGTGACTCGAGCGGGCACCAGTAAATCTTCCATTTTTCCTTGTCGCGTGCAAGAGTAGCCCAGTGGGTTCTGCTCGCTCTAGGGACTCGTCGACCATCATATCTTTCTTCTAGGCTCATCGTGAAGAACTCTGACCATCGGGTGGGTGGTCTTCTTCCAGTACATTTGACATCCCGAGGAATCCAATCACTAACGGCTCTTGTCCATCAGTTGTCATTCATACACATTACATGTCCGGCCCACCTAATCTTCGACTGTTTGGCGTACAGAACGGCATCTTTGATTTTTGGTCGTTGACGCAGGTCGGACCTTCGGATCTCTTTCCTTACTTGCGTGAAACGGGATACTCCTAGCATCGCCCTTTCGACTGCGCGTTCGATAACGCTAAGTGATCTTTCATCCTGTTCACGCAGCGGCCAGGTTTCTGACGCATACCTTAACGCAAGAAGTACCGCTTATTCGAAAATAGTTTGGAAAGTGGATGTTCTCACTTAAATTAAGAGCAGAAATTCGTTACAGTAAGTAGTCATTCCTACCGTTCGGCTAATTTGAGTAATGTGAGTTACAGAAATAGTTAATATCTATAAACATGACCTTTAATACTTTTGAAGTAGTAGGCTTCATATTAGAATAAAATAAAATTGAAACTGGTTTCTAGATGAGTTCTTTAGGTTTTTGCAAGCACTAAATGGGTTTATTTATTATTGTAGCGCATAATTCTAATGTGCTGTATGTAGACAAATTCTCCTGTGATGGTCCAAGCTACTGCCTGATTGTTGGAGACAATCTTTCATAAGAATTTACGGGAAAAAAAATTAACGGGGAAAGTGGTAGTTGTTCGAATGGAGATATATGAAGCAAAGCTGGTTCAGGTATGAGATCGTAGTTGAGTTCATTGCATGCCGGTAGACATTCGTATGAAAGCAATAGCCCGTTTTGATGAAGAACTGATTCCTTTCGACTCAATAATGACGATCGTGAAGATTCGATTCCCTCACCAATGAATTTTGTCGATGTTTTTACTCACTTGGATGCTTGGACCGCCCGTGTTTAGAAAATGTGTAGGTCTCAGCACACTTTCCATTCGTTTCTTGACCTTGCAATTGTCGTCCATGGTGGTGGCTTCATTGGAGCATGGTGACGTGTACGAGTCTCATACCATGATCTGTAAAACAACTACAGCTGCGAGTACAGCTCTTTGACTTTGGTTATGAACAAATCCGCCCAAGTTATAAGTGGCCGTTCTAGGGGCACGCACGCATCCTCGAGGAGTCCACTCTACACTTCTTTTCGTACATCAGTCGCCTGTTCTCCTTATTGTATTGACTCTTATTCCCCCATCCATGTTTCGCTATCGATCTGTGTTCTGCAGAGCCTCAAAGATGAGATAGATTTAGGGAGATCGGAGGTTCGATTTCCGGGAAAATATGTGTGTGCCGGTTACGTTTCAGAAGATGTCTTTCAAGCGCTCTGTGAATAGTGCGCAGTAGTTTTGTAGAAGTTCTGTTCCACTTACTCGGCAATGACAGTTTCTACAACATTTATGAAGTTGTTTAAAATTCCATTTAGCAATCACCAAAAATACGGTCGTATCCATCTTCCGTTGAGCATTTTTGCAGTAGTGCTTTCGGATGTCATCGAGTTTGAGGGAAACCACTGCTTGGATTGTCAGCACATGACTGTTTCTCACATCATGGCTGAATCTGATCAAGGAACAGATCAGTTTGTTTGCGACAAATAAACAAAAAAGTGACCACCACAATACCAAGTTTTGGACTCTGTTCAGCTTATGGAAGTCTGTATGCCAGTTTTTCTTCCCTTCCGCTTATCACTCTTCACGCATTAAACGACATCGTTTCATTTACATATTCTGTCGATAATACAAGTGTCCCGTCGTTAACTCTCCATGGGATATTTCTAGGCCTGAAACCGCACTGTGCAGTAGGTTGCATCGTCACTTTGGAATCTGAGAAGGAATTCAGCATTTTCAGTGGGGGGGGGGCCCAGTTAACGGTAAGCTCATGTTAGAGCACAGCCCCTTGAGATAACCTGTAGCTACTTCCTCGTCGTAAACAGTAAATAAAAAGGGCATCATAATAAAAAGTCTGGTACTCTTTGCGTTTATCCAGTTAGCGGAATTCATTGAACAACACGGACACAATGACAACAACTAAAGCTCCTATTGCAAGCCCGATAAAAGGTTTTCAGAAAAGCAGCGCCAAAATTTCTAACTGCAGAAGATGAAAAATTAAAAAGAAGTTCCCCAAAGCGACTTTTTATTAATCTCGGCATTGATGAATAGTGCACTATTTCCTTGATAAGCACATGCGAGATTGTTATTGTATACTTTTTTGTTGACAAAATTTTTTTAAAGTGAGAGGCACGTCCATGTGAACGTGTACGGTTAGCCTCCAGGTGCAAGACTTGGTAGAAGACTCATAGAAAGCGCGAAGAAGCTGCTCTATTTCCAATACGATTGAAATTTGGGCTTCGTGGCTTTTCTGCTGACGTTGTGGAGGTGTTTGGCTGACCAGATTGCAATTAAAATGGTCTCCCAAGGTTCCGAAGAAGGCGAAATCCACTGTAGGCTATTCTTGATAAATAATGTAGTAGCAACCTCGTTGTTGTACGGTTGCCAAGAAAATAGCGAATTAATACGAAATAGTTCCCGTGTCATCTTATACAACTGTGCCGTACCGTACATGTACTTGCGGAGTACTGTACTCACTAAGTGCGCCGAAGTGACAACTTGAATAGCATCAACACCAGCAATATCATGGAGTTTACCTGATACTCGATACTTGAACGGCCCGTCCTCACTCGTTGTGCGGGCCCCAGCATAATCTCCATTTTTCGGGGATTTGTTGGTTAAGGCATCTCTGGAATCCCGAGGTCAGCCTGGCCAAAGCCTTCTCCAGGTCGTCACCACCACAGGTCGCTCTTGCGGAACAGGGGGGAAATTTGCCACCATGCGACTAGTTTCATACCAGGACGGTGGTGGAGCCTGGTATTGGTTTACTTCTTAAATGGGTTTCCTGATGGAAACGCCGGACTCCTTCTCAGCTTGGGATACTCTGCCAGGGGGATGATATCTCCGCTGTACATTGCAGTCCGACACCCAGGAACACCTGCCAGCTACGATGAGGCGGTAAAGCGTTAGGAGGCATGGAATCTAAAGAATAGAAAACTCATTTTGCTTGTTAAAGAAAGTTACTTAACTTCACCACAGCATCGACAGTTGCGACAAGGAGAAGAAGGAACACTATCGCGATCATGATGAAGGAACTCCGCATTATATCAAAATCAGACGGCTAGCGATATAAAAAAATGGGAAAGATTTTTCAGTATAATTTTCTTTTTCATCAAGTAGACAATGAACAATAATCGTCGAACTGGCAAAAACACAGCTATTCAACAAATCCCTCACAAACCGTAAATTCTGCTCTGTATAAGCTAAAAATATGGTTCTATCCTATCCCAGACCAACATGACTCGCATTTATTCGTGATCATGGTATTGCACCGAACTCGTCTGGCACGGAGTTGCGTGCCAAAAGACCATGGGGCCCCCTATCACTGCTGACCCTGGATGTCTTCTTTACATGGAAAATTGGCTCGACTAGAGCGACATTTACAAAGAAAACCGAGTACCCTCATGCGGCAGCCAAACCCTCACGCAACCCCGAAAACTTTCGTGGATGATGGATGAGTAGAAATGGTTCGAATTGATTAAGTCCTAGGACACGCAGAGCACGTGTGATGACGGATCGTGTTGAAAGAAAGCCGAAGAAAAAAGAAAGAAAGGAACAACGCTGTAGGTCTTGCTGGAGAGAAATGGGTAAGTTTTGAGCTTATTATCGCATTGCTGTTACCTTCCTACCTCCATTGAGGATTTAATTACTCGGCCATAATTGCCGAACATCTGCGATTTGGCCACTAATAGGATTCCGTCAAAAAAGTGATTTATAAAGGTCGCTTTGCCTACAATAGTAAGTGTGATGAACTCCAGTCACTGAGTTTTGGAAGAACTTCAAACATGAGTATAGACCTCCGTTTATCTGCAATTAACAAAAAATAGTAAGAAGAAGTCAGAAATGAAGGATGTAGCCTTCGGCGTTAGTTAATCCTCTACGAATATGTCGCAAGTCATCGAATCCATTAAGCATCGTAAAACGGATTAAATGTATAGTCGGCCTATGTAGTGACATTCAGGAGCATACCGATGCGCCAAGTCATTGTCTTGATATCTTCCCAGAGAAGCTTTGTAGCAATGTACCGACTCGGAACAAATGAAGGGCTTGGTTAGTCTAGGATTTCAAATCTGAGCAGAGATTTCATGTGTATTGCATAGCACCCTACCTCTGCGCCACACATGCCTCACAGTTAGGCACAGGGAAAGGCTAGAACTGGACCTAATAACATTTGTTTTGCCGATGAGAATACACATCCAGCTTCAGAACGACGCTTATGGTGGCCCAGATTTTCGAAGAATAAAAAAGCAGAGCATTCCATCCCCCAGTGCCCAGCCGAATAGCTCTCAATAACAGCAGCAACAATAAGGAAGGGCTGGCTGGACACACTTTAAGAAGAAAAGACGACAAGTCGGGAACAACAGTTGGAGTGGATCGCAACGGGATTTAAAGTGGCTTTGACGGAAACCTCAAAGAAAATTGACTGCCATGTTCGTTGGTCGACTAAGCCGGAGACGTTTACAGCTGGAATCGAATTTCAGATAGTCAGTTTGCAACCGAAACCACAGTCAAGTTTGGTGGATACCTTAGACATCTAAGTGTTCAAAACATTTAAAGCACTTAAATGGATGACAGAAGGGAAGTGGATGGAAGGAACACTGATGGCTCACATAGAACATAGTGATAATTCATCTGGTCTAAACTTGTCTATGTTTATCACTTAATTTGAAACCTTCTTCTTTATTCATTAATAGCACTTACTAAGTCCTGTAAAATACCGAAAATATGCGCAGGAAAAACAGTAGGCATGGATGTTCTCCAACAGTAAACCAATGGTGACTGGTTCGATCTCACGATCTCAGTAAACCAAGCCCTTCATTATTTCGGAGTCAGAAATTTGGTTCTAGATTCGTCAGGGAAAGACATCCTTATTTCTATAGGGTGAGATGATTGCCAACAAATTTCGACCAGCATTCGACGACTATCTTTAAGGACACCCAAAAAATCCTCAAGCTGCAGCCAGACCTAACGCAAATCCGAAGATTTTCTGGACGGCAGACGTTAGGCAACGAACCGACTGAAAGATGTGTTGGGATCTGCATAATGTGTGAAAGTCGAGACACAAAGGAAATTTTTCTGGCCAGTGTTTACTTGCTAACTTGTAAGTAAATATGCAATAAACATCGGAAAAAAGTAAAAGGAGACAGTTAAGCAATATGTGCTGATGGAGCCAGAAATAAGCTGTATATGTAATGTGAAGGAGTAGATAATTTGAATGTGATACTTAAGATACCCAACTTTCTATGGTACCATTTTAAGGTTTGTCTATTTTTACGGATTGCACGAATAAAAATTACAAATCAGTCCATCACTTTTGTGCATCTGTTATGAAACAAAATTATTATTGCGGTATCCAAGGTAACTGAGTGATTAAAAAGCTGTTGACGCGATCAGCAATTATTGAATAATAATTACTCAACTTTCCATGATATCATTTTAAGGTCTATTTATTTTTATCTTTTATTTTCATTTTAGTTGATCCATCCTCGCATCTACTGTGCGGATCCCAGTGCTTCTCACATCCAATTCGTTTCCTCGCATTCATCATCCACGAAGGTCTTCCAAGTTTTTACGTGTGGCTTCGGTTGCTGCTTGAGGATTTTCATTTCATCTTGAATGTCGTAAAATGCTGGTCGAGCAATTTCCCGTGGAGTCCCGAGATAGCTGGACTGGAGCGTTCCCAACTGGACTGCAGAGAGTGATTTTTCCCAGACAAGTCCAGTACCAAATCCCCGAACCCGGAGGGATGACAGGCTTGGTTGGCCCGGAGCGGATTCGAAACTAGAATCATGGGCGTGATGACGGGAATCACTACCACTGTGCTACTAGCCCCGTAAGGTTTATATGCGTCATAAAAGGATAAAAGGGATAAAGCTCTCTGCGTTGATCAATCCCTTAGGTATGCGCCATGCATTCGACTTCACTAAACATCCTTTGGAGATGATTGGATGCATATCTGGCCTTTACAATGACTCCCTACGGCCTACCGATGTATCGAGCCAGTGCTGCTATCATCCCAGACAAGTCTGGTACCAATTTGCAAACCCCGGAGGGATGGACGGCGTGGTGGGCCAGGGCGGAGGATCGATCCCTCTGCATATTGCAGGGTGACTCCGACTACTGCACCACACGCGCCCTTTTGCGTCATAATTGTGGACAAAAAATTAAAAATCAATAAGGAATAGAGATGAAGAGTTTTTAAACCAAACTCTCTTTGTTGTTTGCTGGAAAAACTGATTTCAAATAAGGAGTGGAATTTAGTTGGCGAATGGCCTTCGCCGACCTTTGAATTGACTCAGTGACTCATTGATACGACCAAATTTTCACCTCAGATTATCTCGATCAAACTCTTTCATATTCCAAACTAGTCCGAATGTGGAGTTTTTGTTCATATGTGACTGTTTTTAAAAATATAGTTTCTACTTTCGAAATCGGTCACGCTCCTTATGTTTCACAATCACAATTAAACATGAAGGCGTTTTAGAAACGACCTACGCAAAATATTGCTCTCACGCCTCTATCAATGGTTCTCTACTCCACCAAAATGCAAGCAATTGAGGAAACGTGACGAGAAACCAGGTGTTCTTAATTTCTTAATCCCGGCAGAATCACCGAGTCTAAGAACTACTTTAATACTCCATTTAGTTGCGCAGGCATGAGTAATCCTTTGACGACACTCGCTGTCACAAAGAATAACGCCGTGGTCGGAACGACAACTACTTCCCTTAATCCAGAAGAAGTCAAGCGGTTTATCAAAGAGCAATGTCCAAGAGATCAGTGATTCGACAGGAGCTGGCCGTTCCTTCTTGTTGGCTTCGTGTAGTTTCTCCTCGTTTGAACGTCAGAAAAATGGCTGGTGAGTCAAGCTCAATTTGACAGGACAGCTGTAACTTAATGAGAACTTAAAACCTCTGCTCTAATCAGAACATTTCTATCATCAAACGTCCCGGTAATCGCTGCAAAACCAAATGTTCAAATAAATGAATGAATAAGGTTTCGAAGAAATGAGGAAATGTCCATTTTCTAACCAGGGAAGAATATTCAGTGCTAATACCGAGGGAAATTTTTATACTTCATCGAGCAGTAATGGAAGAGTGCAACAGAAGTAGCGGCGTGAAGTAGGAAAGGCACAGAGAGAAATAAAACGTTCCAGAAGTTCGTTCAATTAAATCTGAGAGGAAAGCATCCTGTGACGTAACGATGCTATTCAAACAGAGGTTGTTTTTTAAGAGCTGGCTCTAAAGACGACATAAGAACGTTTCATTGTTGAAGACTTTACTGTGGCCAAAGTTTTTCACTATTAATTTCTTCACAGGAATTGATTGGATACACTGAATGTCGATAAACGAACGAACCCTGAAATATCTTACCATGCACGAAATTGATAGCCAAATGAATGTTTACAAGGCAAGTCCGCCAGTTACATTTGTGGCATTTACTCCGAGGAAGTCCTTGAAATAAACTTTTCTGCCACTACTTACTTCGTGTTTTATTCGATACTAGTCACTCTTCACTTTTCCAGTCTACACTACTGAGCACCTTACCGTAGGCCGAATTTCGTGGTCAAACTAGCTGAGAGACAGGTGAAACCAAGGACCAGAATTGTGTGGTGGTGAACGCGTTAGCCCCAGGGAAGTGCAATAGCGCTTTCGTTCCCCCACCGCAGACAGCTGCAGTCCGCAGTTTTGCAGATATTTCAGCATCATTGTGGTTGTATTCTAACAATCCTAGGATATATTCTCATCATAGACAGCTCACAATGACTGGTTCATAACATCGCTCACGTTTAAGCTTATAGTTATTTTTTTCAGATCTCTGGTTGTTAGACGTACAGATCCGGACAACATGATGATAGTGTAATTGAATTAGACTTGGTGTCGAGCTTCTAGGTGGAGCCGACCACGTGTGCAATTCATCTGGAAATATAAAAATGGAGGCAATCGTCAACCATATGCGACTCTGAGCGGCTGTTCTTCCACAGTGGAAGACAGGTAAAAAAAGCGGCTCTGAAGAAGGCGATTCTGCCGAAACGTCAGCTACCATTTTGTTGAATGTCTTCTATTTGTATGGAAGCGAACGCGTGCTGAATAACAACCACGCGATTGCTAAAGAAAAAAACGAAACATTTATTTATGGAGGTTCTATAGCGGTTGTGTCCATGTACACGTTTAGAAATTTCATTAAAAGACGACATATGGCCGTCGTTTCTCAGAAGACCGTAGTCTGAGAGCAAAAGTTCAACAAACAAACAAAAAATATGAATCCTAAGTGAGTCCTGCAACGAAGGGAAGAAGCCATCACAACAGACTGATCTAAATGTTATTAAAACTTCAGTCCATATGCTCTAGTCTATGTCAACGGAAGAAATTTTTTTCATTCGTTATATTCACAGCACCTCCCTTTCCAGTGCTCTGAGATGATACAGAGGATTGCGCCCATAACTAGCTATAGAGAGCTCGTTCTTGTGATCAAATCGCCTTCATAGCTGTCGAAAATGAAGAGAATGCTTGAATCGATAACAGATTTACGGGATAGTTGCCTTATTATTCCGTTATTGACCTTTTAGTTTTTCTTCGCAGCGAACCTGTTATTTGAGACTGGTCGAGCTGTGGGGATTCATTCGGCTTCAGCTTACTATTGGACTACAGCTTGCATCACTTCTACCAAAGTCATCCCACATGAGGAACACTGGTTGACGACCAGTCGAAGGTAGTTTTGCTTGCGCTCTTTCCCGTGGATAATTATTAATGCCTATTTTGATAAACCCAAAAAAAATTCTTTAATCGTTTCTAACGACCTTAACACCATGTATTTATAAAACCCAAAGTTATCGAGAAATGTCTGCTGCAGCGAAAATGTGCAGTTTTCTTCTAATTCTAAACATCTTTTTCAAACGTGGAATCTTCGGCATCTAAGATCTTCGTCATAATGAAAATTGCTGATAAACTTCGTTTAAAGCATAAAGAGGTTCTAAAGATTTGCTGAGATGTAGAGAATATAGCAGAGGCTCGAAAAGTCTTCTCAAAAAATTTGAAGAAATTTCAACGTTTTGGGCTCAGATAGAGGACTCATCAAAATTTCGAAAAGTTTTCAAGCCTGTAAGGTGAGATATAAAATTCATCACCAGAAACCTGATAGGATGTCATTTCTTGGACTGACAAGTAAAGCTGCCGTTTTTCTTGCTGAACGAAGACGAGGCCGTCAATAGAGCATTTCTCGATTCACAATGGTTGAGGAGGTTTTTGCGGTTCGCCTTCTTCAGAGGTTGGTATTGTCAAATTGACATGCAATCTACTCAGCCAAACACCATCGAAACCTCAGTAGACAAAACTTGGCACGTGAATTTCTACAGTGAAGTAAAGTTTCACAAAACCTCTAAAAGGCTTCTGAAAACGCTAAAGATATTCCAAAGTCCTTGAGAGAGAGTTCAAATGTTTTCTTTCTTCAGACAGAGGATTCATTGGAAGCCTTAAAAGGTTTAGAAACTTTAATCTCACATGTAAAATCTATCAGATATATGTGAAAAGAGAAATCTCAAGATCCTTGAGCTGAGGTACTTCAACGTCTTTCAGCGCGGCTGTGATCAGGTTTCTCGAACACCCTCCAGTGTGGTGTGGGTGATTCAGTCAGCGTAGTTCCTCTGCTCACCACCATCACCGGAAAAATATCGACTAAGACGTTGTCGAACTCGTTCCTTGCCACCAACTCCCTTCCCTTCTCTTTCCTTCACCTCCACAGTTTCCAGTCTATGCCAAAAAGCCAGACCATGCCCTGATCATTTTTTCGCACGTTTTTTTAAAAAAGTTCTGTTGATCAGCTAGCGTACCTATATACATATATAAGAGTTCGCAGTAAATAAAAACGGTTAAGATTGTGATTATAACTAAAGCCTCAGCTTAACTGGGTTCATTGCCGATTTGGGCTACCCAGATCAATCCCGCTGACGGGTGATTGCTGATGGCAGAGATCGATAGAACTAGCCGAGAGACGGCGAAACGAAAGACCCGCATGGTGTGGGTAGTGAACGCGTTACTCCCCGGAAAGGACAATAGCGCGTTCATTCCCCGACCTGCGGTCCGCAGTTTTGCAAATATTTCAGCGTCACTGAAGTTATATATATATGTATATATATATATATATGTATATATATATATATAAGGAGATTATAATCTATCTTCGTTAATTTTAACATCGAATGGAAATCTTCAGTTAACCAGAGAAATAACTATTCGTTTCTTCTATGTTTACTTTTCAATTTTTCATTTTTTCTTTCTGAAAACAATCCCTGCTGTTGTTTCTCAATTTTTTAAAGAAATATCCTCCTTGGAGCGCGTGCAGCGCAGTGGTTAAAAGGGATCTTGCGATTCTGTCCCGCGCCCCAGGCTAATCAAGCCCTTCATCGCTCCGAGGTCGTCAAATTGGCACCGGATGTCTTGGAGGATAGCGGCACTGACTCGATACATCAGTAGGCCACTGACAGTCATTGTCTAGGCAAGATCTGCACTCAGTAGTTCCTAAAGATGCTTAATGAAGTCGAATGCACAGCGCATCTTTCACGGAGTGATCATTGCCGAGAGCTTATTTTTTTGGCTCTATTCTTCTTGAATTCTACGGCGATCTCTCAATTTTTTCCGCACAACAGCTTTTTTTTTAAAGTGAAACTTTGTCAGAACGACATTTCCTGGCAGTATTCTTCTATCAAAGTGCAAAGTATTATTTGAATAAGAACTACTGCCATAGAAATTGGTAAACACTTACTTGAAATATTCAATAACACAATGGTTATTAACACTGGCACGACGAGTGACACCCATAGGTGTCATAATGGTTTTGGTGGAGTTGGCAGTAAGTCGCCTATAAAAAAGGATAAAGCTCTCGGCGTGGTCAATCCCTGAGGGATGTGCTATGCATTCGACTGTTAATATATATATATATATATATATATATATATATATATATATATTCGAACTATATTCGACATTCGAATATTAAGCAATGCTGAGTTTCTTTTGTATAACCATCTTCACTTCTTTGTGGTAATCCCTGTAATTCTCACATTCGCTTCATTCTCTCGCATCCATCCACCACTGAGGTCTTCCAACTCTTACTTGTACCTACGGCTGATGCCTTAGGATTTTCAGTTCATATTGAATTTTGTGGAAATGCTGGTGGAATCGATTCTCCCTGAAAACCTGAAACAGCTGGGCTAGAACGCAACCACTTGGATTGCCGAGAGTGATCTTTTCCTAAACAAATGTGACACCAATTATCCGACTTCGGAGGGATGAGAGGCTTGGTTTGTCCGGAGCGTCACAGAATTGGAGCCGTTTTCGTGATGACCGGCATCACTGACACTGTGCTATTCTCGCCCTGGAAAAAAATACTGAAATACTGACCCATATATGGCGAAATATTTCTAAATGTTGACAGGAATATGTTTGCATGATGAACCACACTAACATATAGTAAATAGCAACATAAATACCGTTTTCACCCACAGAAAGGGGAAAGCAAAGTCTTTTTGCCATGTACACTTGATCAGAATCCTCTAGCCATCGAAAAACTATTGTTTAATTTCAGAAAAAACAGCAAGCTCATAGAGGTTAAAAATTATGCGTCGCGTCGGCCAGTCCAAAACGAAGCCAAGACTAGGCGTCGGCGCGAGAGTGTTATTACCTTCACCATTCTCTATTAAGACAAAATAAAAAACCCCTGTTAGTCGATCGACAAAGAAGATCGATTCTACTATGGAATATTCCGTAATAGAAACTTTCTTCGTAGTCGTCGACTACCAGACGTCTTCAGCTTAACTCATCAACATCGAACCCAGGAACGTCCGTTGATAAGCGGAAAGCTCGTCCAAGACAATCTTTTCGTCAAGTTTTCACACTGTCGTACTAATAGCAGTACCCTTGTCCCATTCGTCGCTCACTGCACTTGCCAACTTTCATTCAGTTGTCGACCAGCAACCAGCAAATCCGCACGACCCGTTACACTGTCATTTTGATATCAACATTGTATACAATTAGTTTTTGGAATAAATCTCGCTTATTCACGAAGAATAAACATATATGATAGTTTCTGCACTTCTCGTAGAAATTACTGTGCAGTTTTCATGTAGACGGAAGCTACCCATGTTTTCAGACGTTCATTCATTTCAGTGATTTCAAGCCTTCTTTTTTAGATGACGTGCCATTTCATCAGCTCAGAGAATGCTGTTTGTCATAAAATGAGTTACTTTACGTAGTTTCAAACAGTTTTTGCTTTCTCAAGCCTAGTTTGATCCCCAAAGTTAATAATCGTCGATTTCGTTATGTGCATTTTCTTCCAAAACTATTTCTTCGATAATGATGCTGAGATATTTGCAAAACTCCATACCGCAGGTGTTTGCGGTGGGGGAACGAACGCGTATTGTCCTTTCCGGGGGGCTAACGCGTTCACCACCGCACCATGTGGGTCCTCCGTTTCGCTTGTGTTTCAGCTAGTTTTCTATCGATCAGTGCCATCAACAATCACCCGTTAACGAGATTGATCTGGGGACCCCATGCCCGCATTGAATCCAGTTAAGCTGAGGCTGTAGTTGAAACCACAATGTTTACTTTTTTCATTTGCTGTCTACTTCAATTTTTTACGGCAAGGTAATATGCGAAATACAACCACAATGATGCTGAGATATTTGCAAAACTCCAGACCGAAGGTGTTTGCGGTAGGAGACGAGCGAGCTGTTACCCTTTCCGCGAGCTAACCCGTTCACGAACACCATATGGGTCCTTCATTTATTATTTTTTTCCATTAGTTTAAAGTTTTTGCAGCGGCGAAAATCGAACATGGTTAGCTGAGAGACAGGCGAAACGAAGGTCCCGCATAGTGTGGTGGTGAACACGATAGCACTCGAAAAGGGTAATTACACGTTCGTTTCCCACCGCAGACACCTGCGGTCCGGAGTTTTGCAAATATCTCAGCATCGTTGTGGCTGTATTACTAGAATAATTGTTCCAGCTTATTTTTAAGGTTTCAAACTCATTTTTTTCTCTGAAATTACAAAACCTTAGTTATTAGATAGTTTTCTTTTCTTAGCTAACTTAAACTCTTTTAACAGATCTTGCCTTTCCGTTTATTTAAATAGGTTTCTTATCAATTTTTTGGAGGAAACTTTTCAGTAGAAGTTTAGTGTTGCTCAGTTTACAGCTATACACAAATAAAACTACTTCACTCACTTTCCTCCTAAGTACTTCCCACTATTAATTTTGCGCATTTAGTGCGTATCTTCTGGTGTAAGCCGCGCTTGTTGGTATTATCATACTTAATCGATTTATAAGGTTATCTCTGGTCAGATTTTTTAATTCATTCCTTATTATGTTAAATTTTTTGCTTGTTAAACTATGATGTATTTGTATTCAAAATCAAAAGTAGCTTTCGACTTATATGGGTTGAAAACGACCCAGATATTTTCCTTACGACAGCAGTGAGTGGCATTGGCTGTTGCTATGCTCAATGGTGATGCGACAGGCTGGTGACCGTGCATTGTGACTCGGCTCTATGCATTATCGGCTTCAGCAAAGATATGATCAATATGCATTCTTTCATTGATGAGCTAGAACGGGTTCATAAAAAACTTTATTCGGCTTACAACTCGGTGTTTCCTTCTTCTTCAGAACGGGATTAATCCGAGTCGGTTGTCAATAATTGTTGCTTCTTCCTGTCAATGCGATCGCGAAGATCCCACATTGGAAGGTGCAAAAACTGTGGACAATCGACTCTTATCAATGCGGCTCTGAAGAAGGCCAAGATAGCGGAACGCAAGCCGAGTAAAGTATTTTTTTTTAATAAACCTCGTCTTACCTTATCAATGAAAGAATACACATTGGTTAGTCATGCCGAGGTTAAAGGAAAATCGGCTTACGAAACCTTTGGAACGAAGGATACGATTACAGTGATGTTGAGATAATTGCAAAACTCGGACCACGGGCCAGATTTGAACCCGCAATTACCTTTCCGAGGGGCTCCTTTGTTACGCACTGTGCCGCTGCTGCTTTTGGTTTGATTTTCTCTCGACCAATTTTTTTTGCTTTAACAGTGCCATCAGCAGTGAAACGGGAATGACCTGGGGAACATAAATCGACATTGAAACTAGTTAACCTGAGGCTGCTGACGAAATCACGATGTTTAACTTCTTATTTATTGCCCATTGTTTTTTCATGGCATGGTTAATGTAAAATGCAACCACAAGGTTGCTGAGATACTTGAAAGAATCAGACAGTGGGCATGATTCTGAAAAACTGGCTGAGAGGAAGGCAAAGCAACGGTATCAGTGGTGCTGTGGGTAACACGAGAGCTCTCGGAAAACGCAATCGCTGGTTCGAAGCTGGTCTGGGGTCTCGAGTTTAGCAAAGGTCTCAGAGAGTAAATAGAAGTTTACACACTCAAAAAGTGTGATTATATCTTGATAAGTTATAACACCAAGAATAGTGTGAATTTTAAACCGTTCGATCGATGGAACAACCATTTGTCGATTATTTGAACAGCTTTGACATCGACATCGGCGTGCCCGCAGAGCACATGGCGATGACGTAGCCATCGTCGTCGTCGGCTTTTGTGTGTCTCGAATCAGTCCAGCTGAATCCCATAATGCAGTTGAGCAAAGGGAAATCCGTTGTCATTGACGTCATCGATGAGTTTCGTGGGTTTGTTTGCCTTTGAAAGCCATTTGAGCACCTCGATATCCCAAACCCTGTCCTCATTCTATTGTTGCTTTTCTTTGGTCACGCCTGAAATACAAACTCCACCCAGAGGTTAAAGACTCTCCTTTTTGTTCAACTCTTCTCGTTGGAAATTGTCTTAGTACGAAAATTCTTCATTGTACGCAAAGTAAAGGTGTTGTAGGCATTATATGTGTATACATTCATTATATGCAAAGCTAGGTAAGAACAGTGTATGGTCGCAATATTTCTATTGAAATGTCATTCCATTGCTTCCGTTTTCTTTGACACCAAGCTGTGTCTCAACATTTCCCATCTGCTTCACTCGTAAACCGTTCGAACGTCGAATGACACGGGCGAGTACCATGTGCATTTCTATTCGCACAAAATTGTCGTGCTCAGTGGATATCTCCAGCTCGACCAAAGGACACAAGCAGAATTACATTTTTTTTGCGAAGCCTTCTACTTTTTTAAACTATCTTTGGCGATGGAGTAGCAGTGCCTAATAATTTCGTCTTTTTAAGAGTAATTTGTTGTTTGGACACGAAATTATTTTCCTGGAGTCTCGGAATGCACCTACAAAGGCTTTCAACTTGTCAACAAATGACATTCACCGGGTGTTCCACCATCCAAATGGGTTTTTTCCAGAAAGGAGATGATTTCTAGCGTCGATTTACTCTTAGCTGGGCTTTCGAATGGAAAAAGTCAAACATTTTCTCAGTTTGGGGACCCTACTCAGACAACTCAAGGGTGTGGACAACTTCGCTCTAGTCATCACGCTTCGACCAGGAACACCACTCAACGAACTATTCGCCTTCACCTATTAAAGACTTCAACATCGTTCTTCCCATTTGGAAGAAAATTCCATCTAGTATCAATTCATCAGTAATTTTAATCGTCAATTAGTTCATCGTCTAACAATAATCATTAATCAGTGACTATTTGGTGTCACACAAAAGCCAGATGTAAGAAGTAAGGACTTCTAAATTATGGAAAGACTCTGCGGTGTAGGCAGTAAGCCAAAAGGAGGATCCACCATCGTTCTGGTATGAAACTAGTCGCATGTTGGCAGATCTCCCCGTGGTCCACAAAGGCCGGCGACCACTTGTGGCGAGAAGACCTGGGGCAGAGACAGGCTGACCTCCCTCCGGATTCCAGGTAACCACAATGGCTAGACCAGCGGAATTCCGAGAAAACGGAAATGATGCTTGCTGGGGTTCGCAGAACCAGTGAAGGCAGGCCATCCAAGTATCCAAGTATCCAAATAGGCAGCTTATAAACTAGCAGCCATGCTTCCTTTCATACATTTCCTATTTATCACTAGTCAATTTTCAAATCTATGTTCAATCTTTTTTTTATTAACTACTAGATTAAATAGTGATTTACATGATAGAGTAGTCTTTTCGTTATATATGAGTTGTAAATTACTTCTGTAATATAATAAGCATCATTGTAAGCTTAGTTTCTGGTACAAATTTGACTTATTTTGATATCCGATTTAAAATTGAGGACAGAATCTCGAAGAACGCATATTTGGCATTGTTCTGTACTTTGGCTTGCAAAGTATTTGTTTCAAATTGTAGCGTGTGTAGCTCAGTGGTTAGAGGTACCCTGAAACACGCATGTGGTTTTCGTTCGCTCCCACGCACCGAATTCACCAATCCTTCCATTCGTCGATGATGGGCAAATTGGTATCAGATTTGTCTGAGATGACAGGACCACTAACTCAATAAGTCGCTAGAACACCGTAAATCATTTACAGAACAGATATACGCTCAGTCACCTCTAATAAATGTTGATGAAGCCGAATGGATGGCGCTTCCACCAGGAATTGATCAACGCCGAACGCTTTATCCACTTTACAACTACTCAAAATTATGTTACAAGTGTCCCAAAAGTAATTTTAATTTATTATGTACTGCCTGCTCTTTTTAACGGCAGGATATATTGCGAAATATAACCTCCACCTGGGGGTCCCGCATGGTGTGGTGGTGAACGCGTTGCTCTCCGGAAAGGACAATAGCGCGTTCGTTTCGCACCGCAGACACCTGCGGTCCGGAGTTTTGCAAATATCTCAGCATCATTGAAGTTATATGTCCCAAAAGTAGTTCATCACTTAGTGGCACCTATGTGGCCATTCTTTCAAATGGTAAGCTCATATAACTTTAAACAGAAGTGTTAGAAATTTTAACTAAACGGTCACTATCCGATGGAGGCATAATGCTTTTTGTGTGGATCCGCCCATTCAGCGCATAGCCCTTTCCGTCGGTCCTGGTTTCGTCACAGTAATGTCAAAAATTCGACATGTTAATGAAATTCTATGAAAAAAAACAACTAGTCCAACTGTTTCAGAAATTTCGATTCCACAATGACAAAGTTGGGACATTTTTAAAAGCCAATGCTTACCGAATCGCTTGCCACCTTTTGCTAATGACTTCCACTGGACATTCCTTGGTTCTCACATTTCCAGATATTTGACTTTTTTCGCCGTTGACTTACAGAATTCAGCTATTGATCTGAAAAACTGCCATGTTCCGCAGGAGATTTGTGGATATTGCCATTCTAATGTTACCCATGGAAAGCCACACTTCTGCCAGTGTTTTTACTTCGTCTTTCATTCTCTATAATTTTCTCGATTTGCGCCCGAATTCGTTCCATCGTTATGATTACATACACATTCGTTTATGATTCCGACGCAGCCATCGAAAATATTTGTGCCTCATAGGAATCATGAAGAGAATCTGGAATATGGTGGCATTTTATATTGTGTCAAATCATTTACAACTCACTTACAGATCGTTATTTGGGTGAAAGCACTTCTGTTCCAATATTTATCTGTTTAAAGGAGCAGATAGCACAGTGGTAGTGATGTCCATCATCACAAGCATGGTGCTAGTTCGATTCCGCTGTGGGCCAAGCAAGTCTCTCATCCCTCCGTGGTCGTGAAATTGGTACTGAACTTGTTGAAGAAAAAAAAATCACTCTCTGCAATTCAACTGGAAACGCTCCAGCCCGGCTATCTCAGCACTCCAGGGAAAATTGCTCGATCGGCATTCTACGACATTCATGATAAAATCAAAATCCTCAAGCAGCAACAGAAGCCACACGTAAAGGTTGGAATATCTTCGTGAACAATGGATGCGAGGAAACGAATCGAATGTGAGAAGTACTAGGATCCGCACAGTAGAACTGAAAACGGGTCATACAAAAAACAAAAACAAAAAATTATTTGTTTACTTATTTTTTTATAACCGACTTCATGTAATATGCCGGTCCCAATATTTCTTTCATTCCACTCGTTTCTTCACATTTATAATCCACCAAGGCCTTCGGATTTACGTATGGATTCAGCTGACACCTTTAGGAACTTGTCTTCTACACAAATGTAGTCGAGTTAATTCCCCGAAGAATCCAGGTATTAGCTCTACTCGACCGTTCGCAGGTGCTCACCCCAGAGAAAATCGCAGCCGAGATTTTGGGTTCTAATGAATTCTTTGCAGGCAGGTTTGCAAAATATAGCTGATCCCAAAGGGATGGGTGACTTTGTTGCCGTTATGCGGAATCGAACCAGCTATCATGCATCTCTTCCGCGTCATCTCAAAACCTTGCGTTCTCTTTTAATTTTCTGTTCTAATAGTGGATTCTAAAAACTAAATCGATTGTTTACTGTCAATTTCCCTAATTAGGTCGATCATCGCAGCTCAAAAAGTTTTTCCTAAAATGTTTTATTGCCTGTTTATTCGAACAAGAAAAATAAAGACAGCTGTGACCCCTACAAAGAGCAGTGATTTTCTGTGACATCCTCTCACCACTCACTATGCCCTTTCTGCTTCTAAATTTTTTTCAATGTAGAGGGATAGAGCATTCAGCGTCGATGAATGGCTGAGAGATATGCATGCATACGATTTCATTCACAGTATCGTCTAGGTGTTTGGAAGCATATTTGGCTTAGGCAATGATTCGCATTGGCCCACAGATGTGCCAAGTCATTGCTGTTGTCCTCCCAGATAAGTCTGGTACTATTTCGCCAGGGATGGAGGTCTTAATGAGTCTGTAGTGCAGGATCGAGCTACCATGACAGATCCTGTTTCTAGTACAAAAGTCCTCTAACATCTGCTGCACACGTGCTACTTGTTCTTTGTTCTTGCTGTAGTTTAATGACTTTACCTCAATGGTTTGCTCAAAAAAATATTTAAAAGTGAAAACAGACAACGACCGACTAGATAAAGGCCAGCAGAAAAAAATCCTTTGACACAACCACAACGATGCTGAGATATTAGCAAAACTTGGATCCCAGGCCAGACCGTACCACGATATTGGCCGGGGGTCCAAGTCTAGCGAATATCTCAGCATCGTTGTGGTTGTATTTCACATCATACCCTTCCATGAAAAACTAAAGTAGGCAGCGAATAAAAGGTTACCTTATGAATCCTTATGATAGTTAGTTAGTAATCTGTTTTTTTCAGCTTTGACAGAAAAATTTCATCGTTCGATTGGCTTAAACGGCGCATAATTGAGATTCAACTCGCTATTTTCCCTTGGTGAAATGCTCTACTAGTCGAGGAAATTATCATTATTAGAATTAATTGATTTAAATAGCTTAAATTTAAGGCAGGAAACTCACAATCCACGAGAGGCGGCTGCTGCATACGATGAAGGGTCGGGAGCCACGTAATCCGAGTATCTCGAGATACCAAGAAGAAATACGCTACACAGCGTTCAGCTTACCAGTAACAGGAGAAGACAATAGACGCTACACACGAACTCGACCATTTCAGAGCAAAGAAAGTAGGAAAATATTGGCCCAGAGCTATATTCAGAAGGGTGCATCGAATTGAACAAAACATTTTGAATACGCTCCCATGAGGTAGTATTACACTTTGCGCAGAAAACGAAATATATCACTGCACTGACTGTGTTGGTCCTTTATTAGCAACTAAATAATCGCTGCCTTCTTTATTAAGATCTCGGTTAGATTTCTATGAAATAGCGTAGCAACTCAGAATACAGTTATTTTTCTCTCTGCTTCTTTTCCATTCTCCTAAATCTTGTAATTCCCTATACATTCCCGCCTTTCTCTCTATCATTGTTTCTTTCGAATGCTATTGTTTATTATGTAAGAAAGCAGGGCAGTAATTAATTGCCAATAAAAAGAGCTTTCGCAAATCCCCCAACAATCCACAATCCATAGCTAGAATCCATTCATAATCATCAGATCTTCGCATGTGCCATTTTCCATTCCAAATGTTCCGTAGATGCAAATGTCATGATAAGATACATTTTCGAATTCACATCATCGACAGTTTATCATCTAGAGGTTTTTCCCACAAAAGAACTTTGAAATCTCCACAAACGAAAGCAGTGTTTCTCTTGCATGAAAAGTTCAAAATAGTTCGTATAACCACAAGATTGCTGAGATATTTGCAAAACTCGGGACCGCAGGTGCTTGCGGTGGGGAACGAACGCGCTATTGTCCTTTCCGGGGAGTAACGCGTTCATCACCACACCATGCGGGTCCTTCGTTTCGCCTGTCTCTCAGCTAGTTCTTATCGATCTCTGCCGTCAGCAATCACCCGTCACCGGGACTGATCTGGGAAGCCCATATCGGCATTAGATCAGTCCCGGTGATGGGTGATTGCTGACGGCAGAGATCGATAAGAACTAGCTGAGAGACAGGCGAAACGAGGGACCCGCATGGTGTGGTGGTGAACGCGTTACTCCCCGGAAAGGACAATAGCGCGTTCGTTCCCCACGCAAGCACCTGCGATCCCGAGTTTTGCAAATATCTCAGCAATCTTGTGGTTGCTATTTCGCATAGTAATAACCTGCCATAAAAAGTATAAAAGGCACAAAATGAAATATTAAATATAGTTCGCATAGTTCATACCAACGTCATCTCCTTATTAAAAAAAAGCTAATGATTCCTGCAAACCTTAACCTCATTTCCTTCCTATAGTCCTAAAGGGTGAAGCTTCTCAAATGGGTGGAAATAATCGCTGTTCTTGAGGTAAGCGTCATCTCATTAAGTGTATTCAAGGAGCGAAGAGCGCTGTGGTAATAATTCCGTTCATTACGCGAGCGGGCTAACTTACCCAACGCTGTTTCGACCCAGCCCTCGACCCAAAAAGCCTCTCATCTCTCCGCTGTCGAGAAATTACTGCGAGACATCTCTGGGACAAGCTCACTCTTTCCAGTCCACGTTGGAAACCTCTAGCCCGGCTATCTCAGGAATCCAAAGAAAATCGACTCGGCCAGCCTTCAACAGCATTCATAAAGAAGGGAAAATCCTCAAGAATTAGCCGAACCCACAAGCAAAAATGGTTCAAAAAACCTTTGTGGATGATCGGTTCGAGGATGTAAACCGAATGATGCGCTGGGATCCTCATAGGATCATAGATGAGAGTAAATGGACATGTGTGGTGTCAGACGATTTTATGTGTAGTGGAGAAAACAAAGTAAAGTAAATGCACTTTTGTTAACTGCTTTCCATATTTCCGTACAAAATTCTTATCCCCAATTATATCTGATCACAATATTCCCTGCTTCATCAACTTTTTTATCTTCTACATATTAGTATTCCACAACTTACGTCAAATGTTTTTATCTAT
Source organism: Angiostrongylus vasorum (assembly GCA_018806985.1). NCBI lineage: Eukaryota > Metazoa > Nematoda > Chromadorea > Rhabditida > Metastrongylidae > Angiostrongylus > Angiostrongylus vasorum. The sequence goes on along the minus strand of JADANN010000009.1, from coordinate 92,149 downwards.
CCCTGTTTTCTCTCAGGCTTCTGGGCGCATTCACCTTCTGCTTTCTTTTACATGCCGCTTTCGCTTCGACGTGAACCACAGTTCTCCAGAATTTTTTATCCTTTTGGAGAGAAAAACCTTTGGCTAACAAACTATTATTATCCCTTCATTTCTGTTAGGTGTCTGCTTTCTGCAATGTGTACTTCATTCTTCCAGCAAGACACAGTATGGCATTGATTATGACACTCGCTTCTGAATAATAAAAAATAGTCTATAAAACCTATTTGAGCACTTGAACAACACACCATTAGATTACTCATGCAGAACATAGCACGATTTCCAGTTCAGTGGAAATTTGCTCATAAGCGAATATTTTGTTTCCTTCACGTCCTGAGAGAGCCGTGCTGAAGCTTAACCAACTTCACTACAAGCAGTCACCGACCTTTGTGGATCAGAAGGTTTTCCACATTGTAATTATATGTCTTCCAATGGAAGTTGTTCGTTGTCTTTGTACTACTCTTAATGTCGAACCCTTTCTCAGTAGCCAGAAATAGAGGTTTACAAAATTCTTCCTCTGTTCGTTCTCACTACTTCTTATCGCCAAAAAAAAGCCCAGGAGAGGAATTCTTTTCACATAATCCCGTAATTCGATCGATTTCACATTATACAAGAAGTCATCGCGAAAATGACGTTTGTTAATGACGTTCCTTCTAGTACCCACAACAACCAAAGTTCATTTTTTGCCTACTTATTTTGTTTCTAGTCGATGATTCTTTATTCATTGTGCTTTTTAGTGTATTGTTCTTGTTAATATTGACTTATCTATTCATCCAGAATTTTCGGCAGTGGTTAAACTACCTAAACATTGTTGTAAACATGAACCTGAGTTAAGCTCTGGCGCAAAATTAGTTTAGTTTACTAGGATAGTCAAAGAAGATGAGGTAGACTTCTCTATGCCCATCTACAGGCTCAATTGAGAATAAACCAGGACTAGAGGACTACAGGACTACAGAATTATTTGCCGACCTTTGAAAAACAAATTCATCATAGTAGCTGATAACCCGGGATGTGCCTCAACACCAGGCATCCGGTAGGGTTCAATTTCAGGTTTTTTTTCAATCTAGAGCCGCTGCCCTTCTAAAGCTTTTTTTTTCGTTGTACTAGCACTTCTCTGTCCTTCGTTTCCACTACTCCTATTACTAGTTAGTGATTTTGGCAATCATTTCTAAATTACTCTTTCACTAATTCTTAGACTCATCACAGATGTAATAGGTATAGCATTCGTGGCTTTTGGATTTTCTGCGATAATGGATGTGTGTGTTTCCTCGCAACGGTTCACCGCCTCATCTTGGCCGGGAGGTGTTCCTGGGTGTTGGGTGGCAATGTACAGGGCGGGGGATATATCCCCAACAGGACCTCCCGAGTTGACAAGGAGTCTGGCCTTTCTACCAGCAAACCCCGCTAAGAGTGAACCAATACCAGTGTTCACCATCGCCCTGGTATCAAACTAGTTGCGTGGTGGTAAATCTCGCTGTGATCCATGAGGGCGGTGACTGCCTGTCGTGGTGACGATCTGGGGGCAGACTTTGGACAGGCTAACCTCGAGGCTTCTGATAACCACAACGGCTAAACATAACCAGTGAATGCGGGCCCTCCTAGTATCCAAGTAACTAAGTCTTTTAAGACACATGTGTTATCCATCAGATGGTTTTGTTACAGGTCAATCAAAGGAGAAATGATGAAGCGCTCATATGTCCTGAGTGCAGGAGTGGAAAGGTCATCATCGCCCGGTCTAGCATAGACAGTCTAGTACGCCAAAGTAGTAGGCAAAAATTTATGAAATTATAAGCAATGTATCTCCATGGACGCCATCAGATTTCTTTTTTCAAACTGGGTAATTACAGTGTTCTGACTTTTGAAATGAAAAAAACAGCTGTTCACGAGGTTGTTCCTTCTGCAATCCCAAAATGTTTTGAAGAGTTAAGCAGCTATTAGAACTAATTTCTTAGCTAACCTCTACCTTTATACAATATCTTTCTGGGAAGCCATGAGAATCATTTTGTCATTCCCACGACCGACTTTCTATTAACGTCAGAATTGAGCAAATAATTCTTTATATTTTTGTTGAGCAAGCACGAGGTGTTATTTTATTCCCTATTCACTAGCAAGCTGACGTTTTCCAAACATTTCGGCTGGGTAGACTGCGGTCAGCTTGAACTTTCCAGGCTCTGAGGAAGGCAAAATCCGCCGAAACGTCAGCTTGCTAGTGAATAAAGGATAAACTAACACCTCGTGTTTGCTTAACAAGAATACAAAAAATTCATTTTATCATTTTTCCTAATGAGAACAGGAGAAACTTTTTTTAACCGCCGTTATAAAATCATGAACTGCTTACGAGATGATTTAAACTTCTTGAGTATAACCAGAAAAATAATCGACATGATGAGTTCTTAAGGTCTTCATCGAGTATGACGGTAATAATGGTTGTCAATTCAGCAGCACATCGTCCAAACGACCGCCAATGGCCGCGGTAATCACTCTCTGCACTTTGTCTTCAACAGATGATCGATGTAGGATCCTCGAATAAGTCTCGTACTTCTACTATATCTATGTAGCTTTACACGCTTTTCCTATACTCAGTTTACTTACTGAGGGGTCGTGAACCGCATGAATAAGAGGTGGCCTACAATGCAAAAAATGGTAGCTGATGAACTCTTCTCGCTGGGGTCTCCAAATTGGCAACAGGCTTTTCTGGCAGGATAGAAACGCTGGCTTGGTAGATAGATGGTGCATCGTAGGTCATTGTATAAGCCATATAAACACTCAGTGACCTCTGCGATACTATGAATGGAGTCGAATGCATGGCGCCTCCCTAAGTCATCAATGTCGAACACTTTTATCTCTTGAAACGAAGGAGAAAAGGTGGCTTTTTGTCCAAGATTTTCAGTTCTGCTACAGGATGGGTGGAGTGGAGAGAATTAGAGCAGAATTTTCTCATTATTGATTCTATGTCGTGCGAAGAAAGGATGGAACTGATCTCATGGTTTAGCAGGAACTGATAACAGAACATTGTGTTCGTGAAGGTATAGACGGCGCCTTTTAGGTCTGGTTGTTTTGAAGCTACCTGAAAAAGGCTTCCTTCCTGTATCGCTGTACGTCTTTTTTTGCATTTTTTTTCACAAGTGTAAAATCCTGGTCGTACTGAATTCATCTCAGCTTGCTGAAGCTTCTTCGTATGGCCGTTTTCCTGTTTCCTACACAAGGAGAAAAAAAAACAGCAAGAAGAGCTGTAGAGAAGAAGAAGGGGGTGGGGGAAGGGGGAATGGAAGGGAATGAGAGAGTGGGAGAGAAAGGGAGAGATAAAGAGAATGCTAAAGAGCACAAACGCGAGAAACCAGATGACTGGGTGGAAATCTGAGCATTCCGCACTTTCATCCAAAAAAAGTAACCACAAAGATGAAACGTTAAAGGTTGTGCTGGTTTTGAAAGATTGAGGAATTGAGGGATACATTTTCACAGCTTTCTAGTTGAAGTACTTCGAAAATTTTTCTGCCTTTATTCCAAGGGCGATAAAGGAAAATTGTTTCTAGCTCTTTCACTATTTATTTTCCTTTATGACAACTACTTGCAGATTTTGCTAAGGCCGTAAAAAATAGTAGAAAGTTCAAAACATAAAAAACAAGCTATGAATAGAATAATTCCAGGTGGAATTATTCTCATTCGGTCGTTCTCATTCAATATTTTCTTAATGAGTGGAAATGAAGGTTCTTTTATATTATTTATTCACAATAGTTGACATTTCGGCCATTTAGCCTTCTTCAAGCGTGAACAGGTCAAGTTGACCTGCAAACTGCTCAGACAAACACTTTCATAACCTCAACAGACAAAAAGAAAACTCAACGCATAAATTTTCATTCGCATACTAAACGGATCCTTTCAAACATTCGGCGTTTTGTTCTTTGTAAGCCTCCCAGTTACTAGGTGGAGATCAGCCGAATAGTCTAAGGTGGGTAAGGAGTATGCCTGGTCCAGGTCACCTAATCAGCCTGAAGTATGGCGCTTGGTCACGCGTGATCACAAGACACTCATGCCTGTAGTTTATTTTTTAAATTTCTAGAATTTATCCAGAACGCTTCATGAGTTTTACGCGCTGACGTTGTGGATTCCTGTGCGAGGATAGTGAGTTTTGCTTCAAAAATCTTCTTCGCTATGGCTTCGTATCCTGTGCGTGGCTAGTGGAGTTTCCTTTTCAAGGTTAAGTTCCTAACTCTGTGCTCTTTTATGCGTATGCAAGGTGGTCTACCTATTTGGCGAATGTTTCCCATATGCTTTACAAAACATCACGTACATCATACCCAAACTCACATAATCACCGCCTCTACAGTTGGTACAAATTATATCACACAAATTTTGGTTATACACAGAAGGTCATGCATGTACCTAGGAACTAGCTAGAGTCGTAAGGTGTTCTATGGTATTTCAATCGTTGCTACCGAATTCTGTAAACTGTAAACTAGATCTCTTTTTAGCATCCCTTTGTAGCTGTGGGGACCGGGAGATAAGGGAAAATTAAATGACCTCGTTTTCTTCAGACTTGTCGTTTGGTTGTTTGATTTCCTCTAAGCCTATTCCAAGGAGCTACTGCTCCGTAACCATCGGGAAGTTTTCAGTTCCGTAAGAAAACCGCCTAGGATCTCAGCCACTTGGACGGGGTTTCAAATGCGTTGGCACTAATCAGCCAGCCTAAACGCTCCGTGCGATCTCGTCCATTTAGCCGACCGCAACCAAATCTGTCAATCGTCCATCACAACTAACGACCACACCTTCTTTTCCAATTCACCAGATTTTGACAAGTAATCTCTTTGAAGGTAAGAAAGCTTTCAGATGTTCCTTCAGCTTTCTTGTTGCCCCTGTCCCAGAAATTTAACCTTCCGCTAGTATGCGGAGCTGTATGTGAGCCTTCCCAAAAATTAATGGAAGTAGTTAGAGAAGATAGTTGATTCAGGGTGCCTCTAAAAAACATGAAGTGATGCCACAGTGTTTAGTTTTCAGCTATCTGAAAATTCTATATTTATCTTTGTTTTTGCTACAATTTGCAAGAAACGCTGATTCCCAGCCTTTGGGTAGCTGTCCACTACAGGGTATACGCCCATGTGTAAGAAATCGTATCATTTTCTTCCCACTAAAGGTACAACCGCCTTATCACTAAAGCTATTATTTAAGAGAAAAAATTGAATAACGTTTTCAGTCCAATTTCAAATATTAGTCGGCTTTTTTTCTGGCACCAATAAATCAGCAAAACTGGTGGGTGCAGTCCAAGTTGAGGAATAAAACGATCCGTTTCATAACATCAACCATACATCACTTTGAAAATTTTAATGGCTTTTTTCTTTAGATTGAAAACTTTTTTTTCTCCCTCTCTTCTTCTCTCTCTCTCCCTCTCTTTCTGTCTCTCTCCCTCTTTGTCATTGCCTCTTTTGTCCTAAAAATTTACCGGTTAGGGATTCAAACGACATTCATGGTTTTTTTTCACTTTTCAGTTCTGCTGACGATTGCCGTAATTTTATTGTTACCATTGTTATCATAGGGGGTTCATATACAAGAAGCAAACGAAAATATCACTTCTTAAAGATGTTTCTTTGCTTCTTTGCTCTTTACACCGAAAGATTTTCACCTTTTTTGAACCTACTCATCTTTTTTAGCCTTCCGATTCTTGTCATTTTCCTAAGTATTTTTCACGTTGGCACTAGATCCGTTCTTATTTTCTATATCCATGTTCTGATGATGCTTTAGGATTTCAGCAAAACTTAATGGTATATCGACACTTACTATGATGGGTGGAATGCAACGAAATCGTACATATCGTAGAATTAAAAGCATTGTCCGCAATAGAATACCGTGATCTCAGCTTAACCCATTTGGACGAAGCTGGTTTTTCGATAACTGGAGCACCTCTTAAGAATCTGAGAACTCGGCAGCCGTATAGAACAGGCTATGAACTATCGATTTAGGCAAAGAAATGATTTTTCAACATGGGGGCTGTAGTGCTGAAAGCGTTTAAAACCCAAATCTATGAAGAACTGAAAGCGAAATTTGTATATTCGTACTTCACAACGTAGGAAAAAAAGCCTACGAAATATGTTTCTTGAGCTCTAGAAAATCAGAATTTCATCAATAGAGTCATTTCTTCTTTGCAAAGATCTTTACATTCTAACGGTTCTTATCTAAACTAATAAAACTCAATAAGGAAAAAGTTGTATTGGCCTATGAGCTAAAACACTTTCGTGCTCGCCTGCATTGAAACCAATGCGTCCCTTGCAAGTGGCTAAATGGTGACTAAAACTGCTAGAAAGCAGGAAAATATTGCTTTATTGTCGATACATAGATATGTGGACGCTATTTTTCATGCACAAAAAAAATCTGGGGTTTGGTAACGCTGTGTGACTTGCGAATTCACTCATTTCTTCAGTATTGTTTTTAACGTTACCTTTTAATTTCATGAGGTCCTCAATAAATCGATCTTGTCTCCTTTCCAATGCTGATTACTGTATCTTTAATCCCTAATTTTTTCGAGAATAAAAAAATGTAAATGACTGAAGTGGAATTGTTATTGGGTCTGCCATGCATCTTTTCCTTGTAGAAAATCGTGTCCGCTATCGATTCATCATCACATTCTATTATACGTTATTTCGCCCATATTTTTTGCTATTTTGCTCATGCACTATTTATTGTCATTTCGAAAAAGACTTTCTCATGCCATCGGTAGCCTCTTTGTCATCCTCATCCTCATATCATCCTTCTTCCGTTCATCTCAGCTTACGAGGACATTCAAATGTGGAAAGTTTTTGATATATTTCGTTCAAAATGAAGCTCACACTAAATGTAAGATGGATTCTTCTACAAAAGTACCTATTGATGATATTTAATCGTTCAAAGATTTGCACATAATCATAGGAAAGATTTCTGAAGAGATGTTCTAGTAAAAAACGGCAAGCCATAGGTGGGCACCTAGAGGATCAACACTAACCTCGCCTGTTATTGAGAAATTCTCCAGCACAGTATGCGATGCATCTTCTACGGTTTCTTAAAGAAGACTGTGAATCCGGGATAAATGGGAGAAAAAACATATGAGAAATGAATGAGAGGCTTTGAAAGGAGACATTCCGTCACAGCAAGATATTAACTAGCATGTGTACAGTTGCTGGATGCTTGACTCCAGCCGTTAGTCCATTAAACTCTACATCTTGCCAGCATCAATGCCACAGCAACATACTCGTCTTATCCAAAGCGTTCGACATCGGTTTGACTACTCTTCCACATTTTTTGAATTGTTACGCTATTATAAGGTCAGTAAAAGTCTTATTCGGATAACATTTCGACGTCTTCGTCCTTCTCAGAGCCGAATTGATTCGCGTGGATGAACCAAATCCCTTCGCCCTCGCAATTTCAGCCTTTGTTGTTGCAAGAAGTCGAATCCGTCGGAGTGGGGGTACCATCGGACGAGTGAAGAACCCTGCTCGGCAGTGATCTCTAATGCAGGACGATTGTTGATCTGATGCCGCCATTCAATGACCTGCTGATCTGTGCACTCTTCAGAAGTCGGAGTTATATAGTTTACTTGACAAACGGCGAGTCAATATTTCTGAAAACCGACTTTTATGCAAGCGAGGGTTTTTTTATTCAAGCGGTGCTGCACTCCAACGGATTCGATCCGATACAACAATGAAGACCCACATTGCAAGGAAGAGCGGCTTAGGACAATTGATCCGAATGAATCCGGCTCCGAGGAAGACGATAAAATCGAAACATTAGCCGAATAAAACTATGTAGCATCCTCGTTTTAGCTTAACAACTCAAGGGAGTATTGACCACTTGTAGCTGGGTCAAATTAAAGTCCGTTTGTAGAGATATTGCCTTACTATCGTAAGATGTTGTGCAAACAATCTTCACATTTCCCCACAAATAATTTACGCCGTTATAGTAGAGTTTGTTACTGGGTGATGGATGATGATGAGCCATGCACCACTCCGCGCAGCCAAATTTGAAGTGCAAGAAACTGCCTAGTCAAACACGATCGGCGCTTTTTCGCGTAGGATTCATCCTCCCAGCAAGGTATGACAAGACAAAAAAAGAGTTCACCCTTTTCGTCAGGAGGCTCGTCGCTGCAATCCTGACAAAAAGAATCGTCCCTTGTTGGCGTGTGGCGACAATCTGGAAAATCTCTAGAGCGACTTTCGGAACTCTAAAGAAAGAAAATCTTCCTCAAACAGGTAATTCCCCTCTAGAAGTAGAAGTTTTACTGCGTCTTGCACAACTCATGATTAGTCGTGATAGGATGTTATCCAAGCTTTCAAGTAAGAAAGTTCTTATCCACTTAAAGTTCAGTCCAACTATTCATACAATAGAATCCTCGACGAAAAAAATATGAAATTTACATGTTTCATTCCCATTACATTAACCATTTATCACTCCGTGCAGTCAAATTTGGAGTACATGAGACTGCATAGTCAAACATGATCGGCGTTTCTTAGCGCCGTTACTTAGGCATTGTCGGGTTTCCGGTCAGGTATATTTAGTGGTGTGAAGGCAAACAAATATGTGCCCAATATATCCGCCCGTCGTACGGTCACAGTCGTATGGAAATTAAAACAACACTGGGTTCCTTAACCTATCCAATCCTATAATTTTGCTGCCATGGATGTGCTAGACATGTTCTGGTCGATAAAAGAAACCGCGACAATGCAGAGAGGAAATTTCACTATCTGACTGCTTCATCTTCATTCTATTTTACACCAAAGTGTTCTATTTGTTCGAACAGTCTTACAAAAAAAACCTCATAAGCTGCGTTACTCATCACTACTTGTTATTTTTCTCCTTCGCCTTCATTGGATTCATTGTTACTTACGATTTTTTGACAACAACTGAATAGTTAAACGTTGTACCCTCCTTCCTTTTTATTTGGAATCATCGAGAACACTTTTAGTTGCCCAAATTTCAGGTATGAACCGTGTGTTAGAAATCGAAAGTGTGCTTCATCGATTGTTGGCAGTAGACGAGGCGAATTTAGTTGTGAACAATAACTGGAACGACATCGCCGACGATATTATTAGGGTGACTAACTTCACAAATCTCATTAACCGTGTGGTAACCAAACGTGTTGATATCAATGCCTAAGTGGCCGAAAGAGTAAGTTTTCAACGTCGAACAAACACATATCAGCTCGCTGAGGGACTTCTTTATAATAACTGAAAGAAAACCCATAAGCAAATATAGATTTTTTTCTGATAGATAGAAGTATCGAAGAAGATAGCCATGGCGATTGCGTTAAATTCTTAGAAAATTATCTTGAAATAACGTTTTTCCCTACTCATCAAGAGGTTCGCAAAGGTTTTGAGAGAACAGAAGCGATAGAGCAAAATCTCTTTTATGTCTCCTAATCCTATGTCCCTTAACTTCCCTTTATTGTCTTCAATTTTTTTTAAAAACTCTAGTCAGTAAAAACCGGTTATCAAACAGCTAACGTGGCCGAGAATGTCCTGATGAGTCATGTGTTCATGGATCGGAAAACGAAAGTGCCGTTATACTATGTTTTATGTGCAATTGCTGATATTTGGTAAAAACGAGAAAAAGTATGTCTTACCTTACCAATGAAACCGATAGCTGCAGTGCCATGTGGTTAGCATCGGGCGGCCTTTCTTTTCTTCTTTAACCTAATGCATCTCATAAAAGATTAAAAGGAAGAGAAACATAACGACGAGACAACTGAGAACTCAATTCCGAATAGTCTGAAGAAATTAGAATATCTTCGTAAGGCAACCGAACTATGGTCATCCCAAGACCTTATTTCATTATTACCTACTTGGAAAGTTGGATGGCCTGTCTTCACTAGTTGTGCGGGCCGCAGCATAATTTCCATTTTTTTTGGAGTTTTGCTGTTTTAACCATTGTGGTTCCCTGGAGTGCCGAGGTTAGTCTGGCCAAACTCTGCCCCAGGTCGTCACCATCACAGGCAGTCGCAGCCCTTATGGATCAGAGGGAGATTTGCCACCATGCGACTTTAACACCAGGACGGTGGTGGATCCTGGTATTGGTCTACTCTTAGCTAGGCTTCCTAGTGGATACTCCGGACTCTTTCTCAGCGTGGGAGAACTGGGGATGAATCTTCCCACTGTACATACTGGTCCGACACTTAGGACACCTCCCAGCCATGATGAGGCGATAAACCGTTGGGACGCTTTCAGTTTCCACTGTATTAAAGAAATTTTCGTTCTACAACAATATCTAAAAAGTGAAAAAAAAGCTCTCGGCGTTGATCAATCTCTGCGGGATGCGGCTATCGCCTTTACAATGACTCGCGTGGCCTGCCGATGTATCGAGCCAGTACTGCTATCCGCGCAGACAAGTCTGGTACCAATTTGCCGACCCCGGAGGGATCTTGGTGGGCTATGGGCACGGAGATGGACTCCACGTGTGTGTCGCATGGCGCCTCCAACCACTGCACCACACGGGCCCTATTTAAAAGCTATGAAGCCTAATTAGCAAGAATAATGTTTATATTTATTAGTATGAATAAGAATTTCTACCGAAGAAACACCGTGTCTAATTTTTTTCTAGAAAATTCCTTTGTAGGTCAGTTAATGTGGACAGATTTGTAAACTAGAAAAATGATGATGTATCCCCCACTTAATCAAGGATTTTCATTCTTAACAATATAAGATAAGGAAACATCTACTCAGTTAGAGAACAAAGTGCTAAAACAATCTGACATTCAGAAAAGCCGAGGTAGTAAATTGCACACACCAGCTTCATTTTCAACTCTTTTTACCAATTTTCTTTAACTTTTTTTTCTCACTATAAGTGCTGTGATTTCTTCAGATGGCATCCTCAATGAAGTTAAACCACTTCTTCCAGAAATCTCCTTGAAATCGTTTTCAGAAGCTGAATATGATTCGTGGACAGTGTTATCGTCCGTTCTCACCCCGTTCGTCCGAGTGTTCGGCGAATCCATCATCCGCGTCGCCCCGTCCACACGAGTTCACACCACCACCAAGCACGCAGAGTTCTGCTGACAGTGAAATATGTAAGTGGACTACGATCGGTTTATTGACCTTATCGATCACCACGGTGTTCTGTTATGGACATAGCGGTACTATTGATTGATTTCAGCTGAATCATCTCCAGTATCGTGCACATTAGATACCTCGTATCAAAGCGCCACTAATGCCTTTAATCGGGAGATCTTCTCCAGATGTGTGCAGATTGTTGAAGCAGCAGACAAGCAAGGGCATATTGAATTGTGTGTTGCAATTTAACTACTCTTAACTTGCAGCAGACTACAAGAAAACTGCGGTGAAATTTTTTTAATGTGAAAAATTAAATGTGAAAGTAGCTAAAAGTTATAAAAAAAATCTTTCGAAACGTGACCTGTTCCGCTTGAAATAACCCATCCTCACATGCAAAATCTAGGAAAAACATACGTTGAAAGTTAGCCGACTTCATTCTGGAGATTGAAAATGCGGATCAGAACCTAAATCAGATTAGGTTGTTTGCACTGTGGTATCGCTCTGCCGACGTTTTTTCTTAAATAACATCACGTTCTTCCCAACGGTTTACCGCCCCATCGTGGATGGGAGTTGTTCCTGGGTGTGGGGCTGCGATGCACAGCAACGGGATTCATCCTCCAGCAGGGTCTCCCAAACTGAGAAAGAGTCCGGCTTTTCCATCATGAAACCTAGCTAAGACTAAACCATTACCAGGATCGACCACCTTCCCGATATCAAACTAGTCGCATGGTGACATATTTCCTTCTGATCCACAAGGGCTGCGACTGTACGACCTTGGGCAGACTTTGGCTAGGCTGATCTCAGGACTCCAACGCAACACAATAGCTAAACCAGCAAAACTCCGAAAAATGGAGATTATGCTGAGGTCCGCACAACTAGTGAGGATGGGCCGTTCAAGGATGCAAGTAAGTAAGTATGATCACGTTTTGACAAGAACGAAAACAGATTTCTAGCGAAGTCCTAGAATGCGAGCATCATCTAAAGGAATTACCTCTGTTTTATTAATTGGTTTCTAGAGAAATGATTTCGCTTGCTCATCACTCATACATTGCGATGGTAAACGAAGCAGATGAAACGGAAGATGCACTGAAGCTGGCAACGTATTGGAATACATTCCTTGGTAAGTGGAAAGAAAGACGGACTTTTCTTCCTTCGTACGAATTTTCTGTGCCAATGCTAAGAAAGTCATATGATCATGATTGAGGTACGGTACATTTCGAACTTGTTAATTTACTGGTTTGTTGCTGCAAAGAAATATATCATGCTTGACTTATCCATTTACGAAGTTACTTCATAGTTTTAGAAAACCAAGATAGTGATAATAATGGTAAATTAGCGATAATATTTAATGATAGCCATAGGAAATAAATGACATTGATTAATAATTGGGGATAAATGGCAGTAGTAAAAAAATATTAGTGCTATAGAATGTTAATTACGGTACTTTATATCTGCTCAGAACGAGTTCAACGTGGGCGACCTAATGCTGAGTTGCTGGAAATTCTTGATATGCAACTGATGGCGTTGGAAAACCTCATGGAACTCGATGACACCAATCGCGAATCGTTAGCAGAAAAACTACTCGCCATACTCGTGAAAAGCTACAAGGTACTGTACTACTGTAGATCCTATTATGTGGTTGGAGTTACAAGCCAGCTATAGATATACTAGAATAAATCGTCTAAAAACTACCATTATGCAGTAAATAAGATTACTGTTTTTGCACGAACCATGACGTACTGCAATAATCGCGTCATAAGATGTTCTGGAACATTAATATTGGTGTTGTGGATTCAAAGCTTTAGGACAAGTTCTGCATTAATAATGAATCGGAAGACCTCAACAAATTGTCTGCATCTATAAAAAATACTTTTCAGTATAAGTCTATTATTTGCCAAACCCCGGAACCAAGGTGTCCGCGGCCCGGAGTTTTGCAATTATCTCAGCATCACTGTGATTATATTTCATATCATGCACTGCCATGAAAAAAGAATAGGCAGTAAATAAAAAGTGACTACATCGTAATTTGTAAGACTATTATTTCCACAACAACGATATAGTGAAGATCTGTTATGTAATGATCCTGGCACGCAGGTCTTCCTGACTCGTGCCAACACATCAAAGCCCAAACCTGGGTGATTAAACCACTTGTACGCATGATATGTACGCTGCAATAACGCAATGAAATTAGAAATGTTTACCACGTAAATAGGTTCAGTAGGCAGAAGTAGTATAAAGAGGAAATTCCACTAACAATGATGTAGAGCATTGTGCAGCAGGTTTATAGGGTTATGCGATGTAGTTATCAACACAGTTTAGGTAACAGTACAAAATTATTATAACTACAACTGCGTGAAACAGCGTAAGAGTTTACGTGATCACCGTACAGAAATGCCACACCTATGAAGGAGTTACACTAGGAACGAGGACGATTATTCTTCGGAGTTTTAAGTATTAAACAGGATAATTCACATATCACACAAATACATCAAGTGATATCGATAGATTTGCGTGAAACATAATTGTGCGAAAACGAATTGATGTGGCAATGGTGATTTTCGTAAATCACTCAGCACAAATATTTGAGAGAGTTGCTAGATTAACTGCGGATAGTGAACGACTAACAATCGTAGTGAATAACGATTGACATAACTTTAATATGTCGATAATTCAAGAGCGCGAAACTTTAGTTAACATTACTTCTGCCTAAGAGGCGCGTGTACCGCAGTGGTCGGAGGCGCCCTGCAATACACATTGGATCGATCCCCGCGGCCCAGGCCCACCAAGCCCTCCATCCCTCCGGGGGTCAGCACATTGGTACCAGACTTATCTGGGAAGATAGCGGCACTGCCTCGATACATTGGTAGGCCACCGCGAGTCACCGTATAGGCCAGATATGCATTCAACCACCTCCAGTGATGCTTAGTGAAGTCAGAATGCATGGCGCATTCCACAGGGATTGATCAACACCAAAATCCTTTATCCTTTCATTTTACTTATTCCTGCCCAAGCATATCGAAAAAGTTCTAAATAAAGAACAAACGGAAGAACAAAGTGTTGAGGAACGGGAATGGCAGTATTCACACGTTGTCTGATGAGAAATGGCACTGCTACGGAGCGTGGCTAATATCCAAGCGAATGCGAATCTCTCAAGGTCGATCCACCAGTCAATGCCACCGTGCCCAGCAATTTAGGAAGTATTAATGCAGGGTAGGCACACGGACCTTGTGTCGACTAACTTGATATGCAATAGGTTACGTCAAGGGAGTAACAATGTAAAAAAGATACATAATTAATATAAGACGAATTAAAATGAAGGACGAGGCTTCACCAGTGATTGTATTTTTTAACACAGCTTATGGAGAACTACACGGTACTGAAACACCTCTAGGAAAGTTCTCATGATTCTCTTTATAATGGGAACTGAAAGACTACAGTACTCATTTTTTTACGTCTGCCATTTATGACGTTATTTAAACGCATCATATCAGTAGCTTTAATGTTTTAATCTGGTAGCAACCACTATAATCTTATGAAGTAGTCAGAAATGATTATAGATTTCCTGTGTTGTGAATCGCCACTTTCATTCGCGCTCTCTACGACGACTGGAAAGAATTGCCTTATGGTTGCAGAATCAGGGGAAGCGGCGGTAGGTCAATGAGTTATTACTTGTAAATGGCTACCTTTCAAAGTGATATGCCTATCATATGGCATTTTTCTACGTTAAAGAACTGAGGGCAGGCCATAAGGTTAACGATATTGATCGATATGGTTTGGGTCATCCAACCAATACTTATAAGTGCGGCTTAAAAAGCGAATATGACGTTTCTCTTTACAAAGCCAGTTGCGGGTTCGATGAGTTAATCACTTTGATATCTATATGGATGTGGCCAATATCACCATAGTACTCTTCATGGAGATACGCTCACGTTCAACATTGAAAAGGTCTTCCAAGAGTAGCCAGTTACCAGCGATGATCTTTGTTTCCATGATGTACTTAGATAATCTGTGACCGTTTTCTTTACATTTCAATCTGTAGGTTCTGATATAAAGTTCTTCAGACGTTCCTCTAGAGGTCGTTTTAGTGATCAAGTCGCATGTACTGACCTTTTCGAAGAAATGATCTTTCTCAAGTCCGTATGTCTTGATGTCGTTTTCTTTCGCAAATTGACATTGGGTAATAGGTAACGAAGATTATCTAATTAATCTGTGAAGAATATCTTACTTGGCTTGCTGAAAAAAATCTGACGTAATGTCCAAACGTTTCCTGCCAGGTATACTCACCTAACAAGTTTTCTCTTCATCAATTGCGTGTATTGCAATGTCTTTTTTTCTCATTCAGTTCATTGACAGCGTATTTTTATCTTTCTGCATTGTCTCGTTCCTAGTGGAGGATTCCGACTCTAGCATATTTGCGTCGTAAGTGAGGGTTCTTGCGATAGTCCTCCCAGATCTAGGTAGTTTAAAATGCCGCTGAGATTTTAGTAGCTTTTAGCTTTTAGCTTTTTACCTTGTGCTATACAACGCTGCCGTAATGAAATGCCTTTGAACTCAATGGGAAGAGTCCAGCTGTTTTGTGTAGTTCGACAAGAATTACCCAAGTGTAATTTGCCAGGCCTTCCCAGGCTGCTAATAGAGCTTATATGTTGGAGATGACAGTGAAGTATTTCCTTTATGGTTTCTAACCAATTTGGGCTATTGGTATTGATGTGGTTCATCCATTCATCCATATTCAATGCTTCACGCAGTGACAGCTGCACTTATGCAAGTTGTGGCTGTGACGGTAAATCTCGAAGAAATATACAAGTAGAGGAAATTTACCAACTATACGACTTAGTACTGCAACTTATAGTGTTAATCTTTTTTTAATTAGCTTTTAATTTACAACTGTTAACGCCATCTGAAAGGGCCAACTGTCATTTGGGATAAATTTATGCCTTAACTTTTCGCGAGAAAAACTCTTCGCATTTTGTGCCCGAAACTGTGGAACTTGAAATTTAAGAAGGACACAAATAGCATGGCCTACTTGGCTCTTGTCGCAGTGCTAGTATAAATCAATAATGTGTAGATTCAAGGAAAAAAACCTTTCAGAAAAGGAAGGCCAGATCTCGTCATCTCAGTTGTAGTTGTAGTTGGGCAACAGTTTGCGTTGAATCGGACTTCTGGCTACCGACATCTAGCCATTTGTGGTTTAGGTGAGGTCGACGACGTTCAACAACTCCTACAACATGGCATCGATGAGGCAAATATTGATCGGTATCGATATGAAGTCGAAATGATGTTGATGACTAGAAAACGATTCGATCCCAACTATACGCTGGTACGTCTGTAAGTGCAAAGGGTAAACCGTTTATTCTCTGTAGATTCTCCAGATAATCGATCCAAAAGAAATTTTTTAGTTGTTTTTTTGAACTGAATGATTTAACGACAAAAAAATTCTTACTTTAATAATTAGCAGAAGGTTCGATTATGAAAAGAAAAAAATGGCATTCCTTGCGGCTACTAGAATGGATAATATATCGTTCCAGCATATTAGTCCTTCAAAGCAAAGAACCGCATGGTAAAAACCGCTTTTAAAATGTGAATAAGGCTATCGATAGTGCCAAAAAATGGTAGAATACGGCTTTCACGGTCTACAAAACAACCCGAGAGAAAGGCGAAACGAAGGACCCGTATGGTGTGGTGGTGAGCGCGTTAGCCCCGGAGAAGGCAACAGCGTGTTCGATCCCCATGCAAACACTTGCGGTCTGGAATTTTGCAAATATCTGGGCACCATTTTTGTTATATTTGCTTACTTTTTTAGATTTTAGTGTTGCGAAATTCTGCGAATACTCTCGTTACCACCATCAGAGGAATCTAGTGAGAATTTGGACAACCTGAACATGGAGCAGTCACCAACGGCGTCGCTGAAGGAAAGAAGTTGGTCACCATCAATGGATTCTGAATGCGAAGAGGCGAATACCTCCAACGATGACGTTGTTATTCGATTGTAATCTGGTCGTTTAATGTCCACACACAATCTCTACGGAAGTATATTTCTTGGGAGAGAGGAGCTCTTTTAAATGTTCGTTTCAACGTTGCTTCTTAGCTGCGAAAAGCAACCCACTAACTCAATAGCTCAACGAACCAGTAGTATAGCAACATATCCAGTTCATCCTCAAGAGAATGTGTCCTACAAAAAAACCACCTTGTATATCCAGCATGATTAGAAGCTTTACATTTTGCACAAATTTGTGGATTTAAACATGTAGGAGACACGTATTGTCTCATAATATGACGATCAATCGCTAATACGCGCCAAATTGTCACCTGTAGAGAGTTTGAGAACAGGCAGCAGTCGCTAGGATTCAGTTGAAGAACTCAACCATAGTCCATTATTTATTTATGTGATATCGAATACATTGTTGCTGTCCAATTAATTCTTGTGATAGTGGTTTTCATGTTATATTATTTAACACACTGCGGACGATATGAATCACATATGCTTCATACGTTCCCCAAAGCATATTCCCGCACAAGGGGTACTTTATTCATAAGAATAATGCCCATTAGTATCTTTGCCCTTTGCCAATATTGCACACGTTTTCTTTGGAATCTTTAAAAAATTGACTTTTCTGGAAAGAAGTTGGATCTGGGACAAATTTGGAATGAAATCAATATTTTAAAGAGGTTCACCCCTAAAGTGACAAGGTTAAATTCCCTATTAAAGCCTACTAATTTCTTCAGTTATCGAAAAGTTATCATCAATAACCAGAAGGTCGGCCTGTTCCCGAATATCTTATAATAATACGTTATTTGATCACCGTGTACGTTCATTGTTCTCGTAACTTTAATGCTTTAATGAACGTATTTAAACACGATATATGTTGAGGACACAAGAAATTCTGCTACTGTACGAATAAAGATTAAAGACGCTTTAAGCATTCTCAGTTGTCTGATCGATACGCTGTTGATTAAATGATTATTTCTCATCATCAAATGAGACATAGGAAAGCAGTTCAAAATGAAGAAGAAGCTGTCATTGTAACGTTTCTTCTTACTCTGGACAATAAAATACCTTAGAATAAAGAGACGATGTTCCTCGGATCCTTCTTCAAACCGGTAGAACCCATCGGCCAGCATCTGGCTTATGACCTAAACAAATGAAGAGATTGCTGGCTGTTAACTCGTGACGTTTGACTGTTAATAAATAAAACTAGTGGTGCTTTATGAGAAGTAACCGAAAAAGGAGGTGGGATTAATGAGCTTCACTGACATAAATGACAACACTCCAATAGAGGGGAATGCGTGGTGTTAGTAGAACGGGGGATCCGAAAGCCAACTTCGTACTCGGAATGAGCTGCCAAGAAAGTGCAGACGTTCCGTCTTCGGTAATCGGACAAATCTACCCTTACCTTTTTTGAAGCCTTTCTATATCTTCTACACTTTATAAGGCACAATTTCTACCCATAAATTGAAACTTGAGGTGACGAGTAGCGCAGTGGTAGTGGTGCCTTTCATTAAGAGCACGGTGCTAGTTCGACCACCACACGGGGTCACCAAGCTTCTCATCCCTCCGGAATCGGGAAATCGCTTGTAGACCTGTCTTGGAATAATTTACTACATGTAATCTAAGTGGGAACGCTCGAGCTAGGCTATTCCAGGATTACAGCGTTTTGGTGTTGGTTGGCGTTTAACGACATAGAGAAGGTTGAAATCGTCAAACAGTAGCCAAATACATACGTGAAATGTTCAAAAAACTTACGTGGATGATGGATCCAAGGAAACGAATTGGATGCAAGAAATGATGGGATCCTCACAATAGCAGTGGAGATGGGTCATGTAAAAATAGAATGAACGAAACAACACTATGGTTGCACTATGTCGCTAACGGTTGCAGCATAAGTTAGTACAAGAGTTCTAGTCGGGCACAGTTAGCCACTCTAGATCAGTCGGCTTAGAACTGTGTTCATGAAGAGATGGAATGTTTGTTTTCAAACACAACAACGAACACCAGCAACACAGCAACAGGAAACGAACCAGCGAACATGTGTATGACATCAATGACACTTCACATCACCCTGAAAATAAAAAGATATCTGCAGCAAAAATCACCACGTGCATCTAGTAGGTTTACAGGCGGCGAAGATATCGTATTTCACTAACAATGATCACTAGTGAATTGGTAACGAATAGGATTTATTGGAACGATAGATAAATAGACGCAGATGGCGTTGCTTCCATATGCACTTGCCATTTATTTTATTTTATTTCATTTTATTTCATTTTATTTCATTTTATTCCATTTTTTATTTGACTCGTCTTCACGTCTGCTGTGCGGATTCCATCACTTATCACATTCGATTCGTTTCCTCCCATCCACCATCCCCGAAGGTCTTCCAAGACTTTACGTGTGCTTTCAATTGCTGCTTGAGGATTTTCATATTATCTTGAATGACCTAGAATGCTGGTCGAGCAATTCTCCCTGGAGTCCTGAGATAGCCGGAGTGGAGCATTCTCAACTGGATTGAAGACAGGGATTTTTTCCGGACAAGTCCGGTACCAATTTCCCAACCTCCGAGGGATGAGAGGCTTGGTTGACTCGGAGCGTAATCGAACTAGCGCTTTTCTTTAGGTAAATGAATTGAGTGTTTCGAAAAAAAAGCCACCTAAAGATATTGGGAATGGTGGATTCACTTCCAAGGGGTAACAAGGAATATAACACGCCATGTCCGCGCTTCCAGTCCTACACCGCTAAATAACATGGGCACGCATCGAGTAAAATGCATTTGAGTCAGCTCATTAATCAGTTTTACTAGTTTGGCAAAAAAACCATTAAGGTCTACTGATAATTTCCTAAAAGTGACAAGTTGTCTAATTCTGCAAAGAAGAAATTCAAAATTTCTGGTCCCAATGAAATGAAATTTGTACTTTTTTGCGTCATTACTGGCATTTTGAATACGGAACCAATTGAATACGTGAGATGTCCTCCAACAGAACACGATAGTTTCTACAGCTTTTCCAAGGCGCGTTGAAAATTATAAAAACTTAAATTTCATTTTGGATCTCTCGGGGGGAGCGTAACGCAGTGATTGGAGATCCCATGCGGAACACCCATGGTCGTTGGTTCAATTCCACGCTCCTGGCTCACTAAACTTTCCACTCTCCACTGGAGCAGGAAAAATTGGTACTAGTATTGTCTGCGAGGATAGCAGCTCTGACTTGATACATCGGTAGGCCACCGTGAGTCATTGTATAGACCGGATATGCATTCAATCATCTTTAAGGATGCTCGATGATGTCGAAAGGATAGGGCATCACTCAGGGATTTGTCAATGCTGAGAGCTTTGTTCTTTATCCTCTTCAGTTCTTAGGGATCTCAATCCTAAGTAAGTGCAAATTTTGAAGAATATTGTATAAAAAATTGGACGCATTCTTAAGGGGATAGAGCAAAGCCTTTTCTCTAAGTCTGTTAAATTCTAAACTCCTCCCCTTTTCAAATAATGGACGAACTCATCACCTGCTGTCGAAAAACTGGGTTCCTCGCGAATGCCCCACTGAAATATATTAATTGATTTTTTCTGCACCAATGATCAATAAAACACACAAGAATTGGAGAAAGAAGGATGGAGAAACACAGATTAGCCATGGAGCGGATCATTTTATAGATAGAGACTTGATTTCCAGCTTTCAATTCCAATCTATGAAATTTTTTCCCGGCATATTTTACAAGCTCTTAACTGAGCTGAACCTTAAGCTGAAACCTTTCGGTAATTGATCAACCCATGACGGATGAGCCGTGCATTCGACTCCATTCCCTGCATCGTTGGATGATCGAATGCATATTTGTCTGTCAAAATCAGTGGTGAGAGCCCACTGTGTGAAGTCGGTGTTTTTATCCTTCCAGAAAAGTCTGGCAACACTTACTTCCCACCCCGGACGATAAGGTACTTGCTCTGTCCGGGAGCGGGATCAAGCCAACGGGCACTTGTGCAATTTAGAGCATCTTTCACTTCTGCGCTACATGCACCTCTGACATCCAGTAATAACTTGAAAGTGGAAATATTGAAAGTGCGAATTACAGTAGCCAACGGAGGATTGTGGCGATATAGTGCTATCGTTGATCGCTCCACCTCCTCGTAGTCCGGTTCGTTCGATGAACAAGGGGGGTCAAGGGGTGATATGGGAGGCTGGCTGCGATGCTACCGTACCATCCGGTCGGCTCTGATCTCCGTCCATTTGGTGACGACAACATGGAAGAAATCCGTCTTCTGATGGCCTATTCGCCGTCGTCATGTGGCATTGGACTACGGCAATGTGAGCAATGTCGCTTATCCCTTCTACAGGTAAAAAATGGTCGTCGATAATGGATCAACGCCATTCCACCTGGCCATCGACTTCCACAGATCAAAAAACTGACGCTGGCCGCCATTCCGGGGCCGATCGCCATTTCATGCGTTGCCATTGAGTTGTGCGGTCGTCCTTGCTTCGGCTCCTTCAGCCCTCCAGTCCTCCACTCCTCCACTCCTCCACTCCTGCAGTCCTGCAGTCATTCTCTCCGCTTGTCTTTCTTAGAACATCATTGCTTTGACGGATTAATTCTTTTGAAATGCTTAAGCTGAGCGGCATCAACTATAACAATCCCTTCATGACTTTCATCTGCATCGGCGTGGAATGTTCTGGAAGGAAACGAAGGCTTTGGTACTTCGTTTAGTATGGATGGAGACATTGTTCATCGCTCTCCTAATAGTCCTATCGCTATATCCTATTCTAATAGTCCGGCCAGTCCTAATAGTTCTATTAAATGAATGTCGTCGTATTTGAATGTTTTGAATGTCTACCGAAAGGAAGTACAGGTTACCAATGACTGGTAGCCTTACATATTTTCAGTTATTCACAAATTTTCTCTTGTTCTATCCGCTCGGCGTCTTTCTTAGCACGTGCTCAGCGTCACGGTGTTCACGTACTGACGGATTTGTAGAGTCGAGGTTTGAGTTTTTCATTATAACTAAATTCTCTTCCATCTTTCTTTGTCACCATTTTTTTCTTTTCTTCATCATCTTTGTTAACTGTGTGGCCCATTTCATCACGCTCACGATTCAGATGATCCCATCATTCACTGCATCGCCTGTATATGACATAGCAACCGGAATTTACTACACAACTGGTGCCACTGCGGTCATTCCCACCCCCGCCTACGAGCTGATACCTCATAGAGTATTCGTTGGTGGATTCCCGATTAGTGTAGGTTACATTTATCGCGTTTTTGATGTAACTCGTAAGTATCGTAAATAAACTATGGTGAAATTATATGCGGAATAGGTTATTCACGTGGATTTTCAGAATTAATCTGTTGTGTACAGGTACTCCTAGTTTCCACTTGAAATCGTTTTTCAGCTTACAACAGAGAATTTTTATTTTAGCACGTGTGTTCATTGTTCCTAGTTTGGTAAATCTATATTGATTCATTGAGTTTGCGTTTTGATGGCAGAGCACTGGCAACGGCTTCTTTTTTCAGACAACTGAATTGGAGCTAAGAGAGCATTTCGAGCAATACACCACTATTAAAGAGGTAAAAGTAATTAGAAGCGCCGACGGCATATCGAAGGGTTACGGGTTCATCACGTTGGACAGTGATGAAGAAGCGGACTCAGTTCGCGCTATGGTGTGCTCGTCCTTACTTTAGATGTTTTCCAGTGGTTTTTTGTTAACAGAACGAAGTAAACTAATGCTTCCTTTGTTAATGTGTAATTGATCTTCAGGAAGTGTAGAGACTTCTATTGTATTTTCTTTTAGTTAGTGGAACTTCATTTTGCAGGTTGAATGTTGAAATTTTCAGTCTCCTGACAAGTTGGAATTCAAAGGTCGCAAGTTAAATCTAGGCCCGGCACTTCGAAGAATGTCACAACGCTATCCCACTGGTGTGTTTGAACTTTTTAAGAGATTCTTTCTTTTCTAAAGAAATGTGGTGATTGAGTCTCAGATGGCTGCTGTAGTTAACATGTTTCATAGCACAGAGATATTTGCCGCGAAATTATAGGGTTGCCTAACTTTTCCCCGGAATTTTCCAAATCTTATTAAGCGTTGAAGTCTTGTTAGTGACTTGCTCATAGTTTGATTTCCATCGATAAATCTATGGTAGTACTTAGGTTGTTTCCGCAAAGGAACTTTTAGAGAAATACCCTTTTTAATGTTTTTTTTCCCCTGCGCAGGAAGTGTTGCAGAGAGTTTAGGAACTGTAGAAAACTGACAGTCTGTCATTGCCCGGCATCGGCACATGGGTCCCGATGCCCTTGCGGTAGTAGTGAATGGTATGCCTGTGTAGCAAAAAATACTTTAGCCTTTTCGAATTTCATTCAAACCGCGCCGCAATGTCTGACCTACAACTTCCGGTGATTTTTTCAGGGTGTAGGAAATTTGAGGAATTGGAACATGGCAGACCCATGGGGAGATTGTGTTCCACCGATATAAGGGGTGTATTATTAGTTATGCGACATGTAGGTTGGGCTACTGCTTGAGGTTCTTCACTACGGTCGTGGTACGGTTCTGCAGTGGATTCTTTCCGCAATTCTGAGGATTATTTGATAAACTGTTCATTGTTCTCATCACAGGCCGTCCCCCGACTTTGTACATCACGAATGCTTCCCAAACAAGACTAGTACTATTTTGCAGACCCTGCAGTGATCCACGGCTTGGTTGGGCTTAGGTTTAAGCATATATAGAGTCGTGTAAGTGTGGCCAGTTTTTATTTCATTTAATGAAACTCACTACGAGCTCAAATATGCTTGTCTGAAGTTTAAAGGCAAAAGTGATTCATGACGAAAGTTACAAACTGAACCGAAGGCATCTAGAATCTACTACGATAGATCCTTGATTTCCTGAAGGCCGCGATACCGTTCATTTCGAACTACATTTCTAACGACTAAGCTTTTATACAAGCGAGGTTTTGGCCTGCCATTGTACCCGTTTACATTGTTGAGGCTGATGGCTTACGCGCCTGAGTTGATTTAAAGAAAAAATTTGTCGTATTAGTTTCTCGTATACCGTATAAGTTTGTCAGTTCCGGTCTGAAAAGGTCTAGAATGCAAATGTTTACAATGTAAATTCCTCATATTTTCCACTTCTTAAAAAAACTACCGAATGTTGTTGAAGGGCCAGTGTCATCGCGAATTTGCAAAAGACTTTCGTATGGAGCGCGAATTTGCAAAAGACTTTCGTATGGAGCTTGACGGCTTTAGCAATGCAAAATTTGGTATTGGCCTCTTTCGGGATCAGCACTTTCAGATACCAGACCAGAATACCAATTATAAAAAAAAGGAAAAACTTACACTAATGGCGGAAATTAGAGATTTGACGTAATAAGGTCTCATCTATTGTAACAGTAATAGATGTCAAATGGAATTTCAAAGTTGAAACTGGCTCTAGTTCGGCTTTCAACTATTTTTTTCCAGTGAAGGCAAATTTTTGAACTCCTGTCTTCTGTAAATTCTGTAAGTGTAGCTCCCTGTTTTGCAGTATGTGACATAGGTTTTTTCAAACACATCCTCAAGCGTATGAGTCATATATAACTCGCATTTAAAATGCAACGGGTTGCTGGGGTCGTGTACGGGGCACTTTCTTTCCTTTTGTTTATTTTGACGTGCAGTATCCATACTGTTTTTATACTTAGCTGAGAGCACTCTTACGACAGATTCGATATGGGGCAGGTCCATAGAAAGCTATTTTTTGCGTTTTGTAATTTGCAAAGACTCAAAGCATTTGTGCAGCCGTCAACGAGACTACAGTGCAATCGCGACCGTGCCAAAAATATCTATTTTGAAGCTGTTTTTAAGAACCTTTGCAGATTATGCAATTGCTACACCAACAGGACTGGTACAGTCACCCACTTATGGTTGCACTTATTCTTTCCCACCGCAAGCACCTTTTGTGATGGTGAACGCTCCACAGGTGTTATTTATGACTTCTTTACTATATCGCAACTACCGGTGTGGCAGAGACCGTTCGGAATTCTGGAGATTGCTTTTAGGCATATGTCTACACACCGGGCTCGTCAGTTCCGCAGGCTATGATATATCCAGTTAGCGCACCTGCAAATCATGTTCAGGACCAGCCCCCTGGTAATGGCGCAAACGGAACAGGTAGTTGTTTACCGGCATGTTTCTAAAAACAAAATTTAGGCCATTCGTTCATTTGTTGGTGGTGAGGTATCGTTAAGGTTACCGAATGCATATTTGTCCCGCACAAGAACTTTTGAGGCCTACAATTGTATCAATTCAGTATTTTAATCTCCCCAAATAAGTTTTCTCGCCAGCTACAGGCCTTGCAGGGATGGGGGTTTGGTTGGCCTCAGGTTTGCAATCAAATCAGCAACCATGCACGTATTTCGAGACTCTCGCGACGTGTGACACCATAGGAGTCCTAATTTAGGGGGAGTGGCTGGTGTAACACCTATAGGTCCCATTTTCGTTCGGTGGTTTATTTTAACAATTGGAACTATTCTCCTATATTTTTTTGTTATCACTTGAAAGTTTATTGAACACAGATGTAGTGTTGAGCGTTGTTTGGGAAAAAGTTACATTCTGCACTTAAAAAAAAGAAACTATACATTTCAATGCTATACATGTACCACACATGTATTTATATTATTCATATACAAAACTATTTTAACCCTAATTGCTATATTGGTTGATAGTTATGGTTTAGGGTGTGCGGGTAAAAAAACACTACAATAGAGACCCATAAGTTGCAAAGCGCTTCCAAATGCTGACAATAATGTGGTTATGGAGTGGACCATCGTAACATAGAGTAAATTGACACTTGACACTTGAACGGCCCGTCCTCACGGGTTGTGCGGGCCACAGCATAATCACCATTTATCGGAGATTTGCTGGTTAAGCCATTGTGGTTCCCTGGAATTCCGAGGGCAGCCTTGCCAAAGTCTACCCCAGGTCTTCACCACCACGGGCAGTCGCAGCCCTTGTGGACCAGAGGAAGATTTGCCACCATGCGACTTTGATACCAGGACGGTGGCGGATCCTGGTATTGGTTTACTCCTAGCTAGGCTTCCTGATGGAAACGCCGGATTCCTTTTCAGCTTGGGAGACCCTGCCGGGGGACGAATCCCCTCGCTGTGCATCGTAGTCCGACATCCAGGAACACCTCCCAGCCACGATTTAATGATGCTGAGATATTTGCAAAACTCCGGACCACAGGTGTCTACGGTGGAGAACGAACGCGCTATTGTCCTTTCCGGGGAGTAGCACGCTCACCACCACACCATGCGGGTCCTTTGTTTCGCCTCTCTCAGCTAGTTCTATTGGTCTTTTGCCATCAGCAACCACCCGTTAAAAAAGAGTAGGCAGTAAATAATAAGTTAAAATTGTGACCATAAGTACTATTCGTACTAATAAGACGATAGAGAAAATCTCTACAATGCATTCATATCCATTACCCACGATGTCCTCTAGTTATGGAAGAATTATTGTTTATTTTTTGAAAAATACCAGCAAGTCCATGGAGACCACAAACTAGGCACCTTCCGTTCTGCAACGGACCCGAGACTAAGTGTCGTCGCGAGAGTGTTGAGGTGCCTCTAATCATTGTGCTACATGCACTTAACAACATTTTATGCACTTTTTAATAATCAATGTGATTATGCAAAGAACATTAGATGGGACACTTATTATTGTACTTGTACATTGTACTTACTTTATTGTATGACAGCTAAGAGCTCTCAGTGTTTTTTATTAAATCGTCGTTTCACAGCTGCCTCTCCTGTTGGCTCCCCAATTCGTCACCAAACATCCGCACCGAACGCTGAAGCGGTGATGCCGATAGCGGCGAAGCTGCCCGTGACTTCACCTGCAACTGCTGCCAGTTCGTCGGTGTCCGTGCTTGCAGCTCCTGCGCCCATCCAGCAGCCTCAGGCCTGCATACAGTATCCGGTCTACTTACCATCGCAAGCTCCACCCACTCCGGTGCATTTTCCATCTTTTTTTACTTAGTAAACAAATACGTCTTTCTGGTGTACCAAAGCCTTATGCTTCTTTGCATTTCCAAGCTTATTTAAACAGAATATATATCACCTATATTCGTTCCGGACATGTTGAACTTCTTGTGATATCGTATGTCTTGTTCAAAGAAACTAAAGCCAATGAATGCTGGTAGTTAGCGCAGTTGATGGAACTATTTATTTGTTTTTGTCTTATTTTTTTTGCCTTTAAACATAACCGGAAAGTGGCTTTTTGTAACAGAATGTTAGGGCAGTACCTCACGTGGAATTCCGTAGTGATTCGAATTGCATTCATTGAAAAGAGACTTTGTGACTTGAATTCGATTCCAATTACTTCTTTAAGCAATGTGCATTTAGATAACACCATCCATCGTTGCCCATCCACGCGGATCGCCGACGAATATATACAATTCTCATCTCACCTCGGTGCCGTCAGCACCGTATTACTCTGCTACCGAAAGTCAAGGACTTCAATACCAACAGACATTTTATTACAATAATGCTCCAATGACGGCAGCAGGGGATGCGACAAATGTGCAGGTAGCTTACGGTAACGGTTCTACTCCTGCCGCCACCACACCGCTCTACGGTAGCACCGACTACACACCACCGCCGACTGCACATCACTCTCAGGACTCACCACCTTTCGCGCAAGGACTTTTCACTCCGTCTCCACGCCATGGAGTAGCTCCACAGGTGGTGTATGAGGTACACATGCTGGGCCTTTAGTAATCAGTCACTACTAAACTGTGTTAGTTTACTATTTATAAGAGCATTTGCTTGAGGTACATGAGCGTGGAGGTTCGTTACTTGTAACAATCGATGCTGGTTTCTCATAATCGCCGATGATTTTTCGACAACAAATGATTGAGGAGCTGAGAACATTGAACTTGTAGAGAAGGATTTGTCTTATCTCTCTAAGGACATAAAACGATATTTTCTCCGATATTTTCTCAGTTCTTAAGTTGTGAGGGATTCAGGCTTTTTGTCGGGAAGGAAATTTAAGTCGGGGTTCAAATTCTTAACGAATGTTCAGGAATCCCAAGCATCAGCGATACTTAAGCAGCGTGTAGTGATGAACATGCAACTCGTTTAACTACTTTGGTACTTAAGATATGACTTTCGTCAAATAAAAGATGGAAAAATGGGCTCTGTGGGTTTCAAAAGATTTCTCATTGTTTGTAATACGTAATACTTCTCGTATTTATCCTAGGCAAGATATGACGTCAGTTCGCTGACTTTTACTTCCTATGCAAGACATATATTATTAACACATTCGCAACGTTACGAATTTCTTCCAAATCTAAAGTGTCCAGGAATGATTGCTCATGTCAGCTTTCAGCAAACGCTGACGTGCTGCTTAACTTTGCTCTACGTACTTTTATTAAAAAGATGCAGGTTAAAATATAAAGGTGATACCGCAATTTTGTGGGGCCACGAAATCTTGTTTGTCCCACTTTCTTTTGTACAGACTTGTGTTTCCATTAGCGGAGCTGTTGAACAGGCGGGATTTCTAAGGGGGACGGGGTGGTCTCTGCAATAGATCGTTGAATCTAAGGCCCTAGTGCTTGTGTTAATAGTTTTAAGAATTCTAATCTAGTTTCCAACTTTTTTGAAAATTTGAAATTTGGGAAAATTTGAGGTAACATTTTTGAAAAAATGTTTATACACTTAGAGAGATAGAGCAAGATCTTCTATCGTTCTAAAATCTCCTCTAAACTCCTAAAGTACTCCAGTTAACCGAAAATTGTCGACAGTTGTCAGAAATCGAGCATCGTGAATGGATTGGTGAAGTGAAAAACCCATGCTGAATTGGTGAACTCAGCTTCATAGCTAGTTTCCGTGTGAGTTAGGCTTGCATAGCGTGAGTTTTTACTGCTAACATGCAGTATCCAGCAGAAGAGTAAGACCCGCTTGGGGCATGGTTTGTGGTAAATGACAATGTCAGTTATTCTCGTTTTCAGAGTATAAATGAGTACCAACTATGTCAACAGCGTCAGCAGTTTTCATTTTTTATGTCGTCATCTTGTCTTTGTTTATGGGGTCATTCAGCATGCCGTCTGTCCTACATTTCAGGATAGTGAACGTCACACATGCAGCAACGTTCCGAAAGGAGAATTTGACAATGCATGTCAAACTAGTGAAAGCGATGTTTTAAGGAATTCAGTGATGTTTTGTGACGACGCAGTAAATGTGAAATCAGCATTCAAGTTAAAGAAATCGCCAAAAAATCGTGGATATATCCCAGCCTTGGTTTCATCAACCGGTGAAATGTGTAGCAGCTCTGCATTTGACACTTCATCAGTGATGAACAATTTGCTCTGTCCACGCACACAACAAGGACTGAAGAGGAAGCCTGAGCGACCGGTTGGCCAACGTTTTTGCTTTATAATTTGCATGCTTTTAGGCCTGAATGTTTGTATCACTATCCGCTACCACGGTTACCCTTGTGATTCTTGCTTTGTACGTCTTGCTTCTACCTTCGAAAAGTTATTTAGAAAGTGTCATGCAAAAGCTGTTTGTAAAACTAACAAAAATTCACAGCATGCGATTTGGTGGCAAGTTTTTTAGCATGTGACTGTAGCGTTGCAGATATTTTTGAAAGAAAGCGTAGAGCTAAACTGTGGACGATGTTCTGGAATGGTAGCACTACTTCTGAACGAATAACGCTCTGCATTTGAAAAATCGAACCATTACCTCATACAAAATTGTCATATTGCTCCTTATTTTGCGTGTCCGTTAGCCTTATTTGTAACCGATGTATCAAACTTCCTGTTATAGTACGGTTTATTTCCTGCGTACTTACAATTGGCAAGAAATTTCCAGTTCTGTGTGATGAAACGGATATCCGGATGCGAGTGGGGGTCCTGACCGTTTCGGGACATTTAGAGAGCTTCTTACTCTCATAAGATAACAGGGGTGGAACCATTTTATTTTCGAAAATCAACACATCTCTAGGGTGGTCGTTTTATTCGTGCTCCTCCACGTGCCGCAATGTCACTCACCGGGCAGTTTCAATCAATGCGTGTGTCGAATGATCATCAAAAGAGTGAGTCGGTCTTCACATTTGCAGTTCATATTTAATGCTTTAAAATGCCCGTTATATTTATAAACACTGGCTTTTCTTTTTGCTGAGTAGATATCGTCGAGATGAGGACGATGCAAGACGTGACTTGGTCATGTATCAAATATTTGGTATAAAAGTTCTTTTGGTTGGTTCTGCCCATTCCTCTTTCGATATGTATATAAGGTGATGTATCTTCAGTGATTTGATGAGTGAGTGATTCAGATTCAGCAAACGAAATTTTGCGTGCTTCAGCGACACCCCCCCAGAATCGCCACAGTTCTAAAAGTGCAAGATCCACTACTACATGGAACTACCCGTCTATATGTTCACCATCCGGTATTTCTCTAGCACCATCTTAGCAGAGCTTATAGTTTTGTCTTTTTTCGTGTAATTAAACCATATGTAGTATTAGTAGAATAGTAATAATAGTATCTTATCATTGTATACCATTTCTATAGACCATTTTCGATTTTATCAACACGCTCCTATCACCCTTCTCTTACTTCCTTATGTATAGGTCGCTGTAATTCGACCTGCCAGCTCTCATTAAGGCCATTTTCCAGCACCTTTAATTCTACAATTGTAGCGTATGGTCTTATTTAAACTCCATTCCTCCTGACTACTTCCATCCAATCTCCCTTTAAATAATTGTGCTTCATTTTCAATACCTCGTTTTTATTTAGAATCTTGTACCGATATGTAAATGGGCCTAGTCAGGCTCGAAATCTAGGCTTCCGTCCAACTTTTTGCTAGCGTCGTTGTTTCACCGGCGTTTCCTTTTCTTTCATAGCTGTCCCATATTCTGTGTATACGAGTTTTATCTGCGTCTATGATATCCGCTCTGCTCGAAGCTGAACGCAGTGTAAAATCTCTATATTCTCTTATAGAGCATTGTTAGGTAACATTAGTAATAAGTAATAAATGTTGTGCTCGGTTTATAAGTTAACAATAAGTACAAGTTAACAGTTATCTCCCTCCGTACGTTTTAATTGGATTGAACGAATGGACATACTAGCAGGTCGAAAAAGTGCGATTTTAGCAAGATCTGTTAGGTTTGAGTTCCCACTTATTCAAAAGTATTATCTTGAAGTCGGGTTATTCCCGGTGCTCAAAACTTCACTAGACTGAAGCGGAGGCTTGGTAGGACTATGTATTTGTAGCATTGTAAAGTGCTTACTCCTTCAAATCGACGGCTGAGTAAAGAACAACCCCGTCCCGAGTGTCGTCCATCACAGGACAACTATTTTGAGAAGTTCACAATTTAGTTCTTTACCATCCAAGATAGTAACAGTGACAGAATAATGAGCCTCTAACAACTCGTTAAAATTAGAAAAGAAAACAAGTGAGCATAGAACCTCAGTATTCTCAACAATTTCCTAACAACTCATCTCCACCAACAACAACTAAGGAGTGGCTTAGAATTTCGTAGAAGTGTCAACAATAACAACAGATGGGTATTCTTCAAACGGGTAGTCCAGTACCACATCAGCATACTTTCTCTGTACTGTCTAAACTCACGTATCCGTTCTCTTTATCCCACTGTGAGACTAGATTGACTTTGAATTCGGATAATTTATAATCGAACAGCTTGAGGATCTAAATCACATAAAATTTAGCAATCGATGAACGATTCCTTTCAACACACCTATCAGACGGTCTTGAGAAACAAACATCGAGTTCGTTGAGTCAAGTAGTGGTGAAATATAAACAATTACCTTAGCTTGTTCTGCCGTAATAGGTTCTCCTTTCTTACAAATCTCACAGTCTTGGTATAAAATTATCAATCCTGAAAAATCAATACGACAAAAAATAAAAAATAGTTTGAGAGCAAAATGAAATGAAGTTGAAATCCCTAAACAATGCTCAACAGGAAGTAATGATTTCCTTACTTGCGTTACAGTTTTGACAATGGGAAATTTATTCTCCTTACAAGATCTTGCTTTCTCAAAAAACACTCAAATGCGCTATATTAAAACATCCACAACATGGAGCCCTAATAAAGCATTCTTTTCTTCCATATCAAGACATATCCTCACAATGGTTTACCGCCTCATCGTGGCTAGGTGTTCCTGGGTGTCGGGCTGCGATATACAGCGGGGGATTCATCCCCGGCAGGGTCTCCTAAGCTGAGCAGGAGTCCACCATTTCCATCAGGAAGCCAAGCTAAGAGTAAGCCAATACCAGGATCCACCACCGTCCTGGTATTAAAGTCGCATGGTGGCAAATCTCCCTCTGATCCATAAGAGCTGCAACTGCCTGTGGTGGTGACGACCTGGGGCAGAGTTTGGCCAGACTAACCTCGGCACTCCAGGAAACAACAATGGCTACACCAGCAAAACTCCGAAAAATGGAGATTACGCTGGGGCCCGCACAACCAGTGAGGACGGGCCGGAAAAGTATCCAAGTAAGTGATGAAGGCATATATTTGACCTTCATGTATGATTCATCGAAAACAGGAGTTTATTTCTCCCTAAAATAGAACTAGCTCAGAGAAAGGCGAAACGAAGGACCCGCATGGTGTGGTGGTTAACGCGATAGCCCTCGGAAAGGGTAATAGCGCGTTCGTTCCCCACCACACCGCAGACACCTCCGGTTCGGAGTTTTGCGAATGTCTCATCACCATTACGGTTGAGATGATTGTGTTATGCTTGCATAAACAACAATGATCTCGCTTTCTAATCTCATAGAGAAAAAGCTTGTTAATATTGAATGATGGAGAACATACGAAGATGAAAACAACAATGTCACCCACTCATATGATATCACACTAACCCTTAAATTACCTTAAGAACTAAAATATAGAAAGTACACCTTTATCAAGCTTTGTCGGCAATCCTAGTTTACGAAGCTGTGGTTCCATGGAAAAGGCGAACTGAGGTAGAGGACCTTCTTGCAGACTTATGGTTTCACGCGCCAAATAACCGGCTCGAGCATAATCAGCTGTAGAAAGTTCCTTCAGAACGCTGGAAAATCATCTATTTCCTCAGAGAACCACCCTCAAGCGTTCTAAGTTCATGTCTTCCGCAAGGATTTGCAATTTCTTCAATACATCGAAACGAAAGAAAAGCAAAAACACATGTTGGAAAAAGCCACAATTTTACTCCATAGGAACTAAAGAAGATTAAAAATTAAGATTGAAAAAGAAAGAAAAAAAGATAACGAGAACATCCATAAATACCTGGTTACTTTAGCTTTAGAGAGCAAGGTGAACATGAGACCACATTGTCCTTGTAAACGCTGGCTCACCTTATGTAGCTCACGAGCATATTCTGAAGAGGGGCCCCTTCCTAGGGCAATGGCCATAACGTTATTCTTTCCGAAGAAAAACCGACTATTGGCTTTAAATCGCTGCCGAACCTCGATTAATCTATTTGTATTGGGATACTAACTGTGGTAAAATTATAAAAACAGAAGAAACTAGTTAGAGTAATATCAGCAGTTTACTCAACTTCTCAATTAGTCATGTAAAGCCAAACCAAGTACCTCTGTAAAATGCGTGCTTCTCATATCTTCAATGGTAAAGACAAACAGAGTTTTGTACTTGTCAACGGAGCTGCGTATCTGGAATGAAGAATCGAAGACGATAACCTTACCATGAGCATTGATGTGCAGCGGTTATACCTCACTGATAAGCGTCTTCTTGGCTTCACGTGACTTCTTCTTCACCTTCGTCAGAGAGACTTCTTTATCCTTCTTTGAGCGTGGCATGACTGTTACGACAACCTTTGAACCTTAACGAAAACAGTGACGCCTGAGAACGAAATAACGAGTCTGACTGAAAGAACAGCTGGCTAGAAAGGACGATTCACCACAAGATTGAAGATCCACAAAGATAGTTGATGGTGATGTTGTCCACGAAAACCAAAACACCAAACCACAACGAATGAAGTGAAATGTCAAGATGTTCATGGAGGACTAGGTCACGCAAAAGCGGAACGGTTCAGATATTCGCATACGGGCGTGGAAACTTAGCCTCATTGAAGTCTGATTTTTGCCACGTGTGTACCAGAGAGACGAATATTTGCAAAAAATCGAAGTATTTGGAGCCTCTGAGAAATCAGTTACAATAGAAGCTCGTTGCCATTTTTTGTGTACGGTTATCAATAAAACTAAAATCACTAGGGGAGAAGTGGAGAATTATTGTCGATGGCACATTGTGATAGATAGACTCATCAACTGCCAAGTGAATCCTCCAAGCGCCATATGTCCATCTCCCCACTCGTCCTCATTCTGCTCTTCTGTTATCCACTGAACTTTCTTTCGTTTTCTATATTTTCGTGAAGAATTGGAAGTATTCTTGTAACACGTAGTCGTTAGAATCACAGCTTGCTGTCTTGTTCAGGTTGTGGAGTCGTGAACAGTTACGAGCGCTTGCTGTTGGGAGTTGTTCAGCCCAGCGTGGTTGATAGATGATATAGTGGTTGGTATTTCGCATCCTGGAAACCGATTAAGGTTTCTGAAACGGAGTTCCACTTCATGATGTAAGCTTCGATGGAAAGGAATTCTTCATCGCCTGCCCATACATGCATATACATATACACGCACATACACATGTACGTACACATACACATACATATATACACCTACACACATGTACACATGTACACACAGTTTTAACTTATTATTTACTGCCTACTCTTTTTAATGGCAGGGTATATTGTGAAATATAACTTCGGTGATGCTGAGATATTTGCGAAACTCCGGATCGCAGGTGTCTGCGGTGGGGAACGAACGCGCTATTGTCCTTTCCGGAGAGTAACGCGTTCACCACCACACCATGCGGGTCCTTCGTTTCGCCTGTCTCTCAGCTATTTCTATACATATAGTATATGTAGATATAAATGAAGTTGTAAGTGAGCTTAAAATAAGGGTCTATGCACAAAGCAGTCCTTTTTTATGGATTTCTTGCACAAAACTATCGCATCGATTTGCAATGAGCGCAGGTGCTTTAGAGAGAAGCGGCAACCCTCAGAATGGATTCCACGTCCTCCGGAACGGTATGCATTCATGCACTCGCGTGATTTTGGCAAGCTGTAGTGGGGATTCCACTATCAAGGCAAGTTTATAAGTATTCCTTCCTATTTTCTCCTCTATTTTGCTTCAGAAGTCAAAAAATCTGAACTCTAAATCTCTAACGCAGCCAGCCAAAAACTAGGCTTGGACAGGACAGATGATGCCAAACTCCACTGGAGTGCTTGGTATAAATGTAGAGAGATCTCACTCAGCAAATGGATGTTGCTTTGCTAACATAACCACTTATGTATGCATCAAAATTCGTCGAAAAAACTCACGTGGTACTGCAGTGGCTGATTTGTCTTACACTTGCAGTTGTCTTATTATTTGTTAGTAGGAACAACAGGGTGCGTGTAGCGCAGTGGTCGAATGTGCCCTGCAGTAAGCATGGAATCGATCCCTGCACCCCAGACCCATAAATTTTTCAAATCATTTTTTATCCTTTTTTCGAAACAGCGTATGAACAAACAACAAGCTGAATTAGCACACTTCCTCTTGATTAACAGTTAACGATGGTCTTTTAAAAAACGTACTATAAAATTTAGATTGCAGTTATAACATTCTTAGGCGTTTTTTTAAGTCATATTGGGAATGTACATGGGGGCCTGTAATATACCGATTTGTGTGATAGCAAAGATTTGTGCTTATACCTCCCCTTCGAATTCCGAAGTTCATTTTGGTTGAGCATCATACTTTTAGAAATTCTTGATTATTCGAATATGACAGATTTCTGGCTGCGCATTCCTTAGTAGACTAAGCTTTTTTAACCAGTTCACTAAATTTCTATAGTCCACATAACGAAATTTGTTTCTCGTTGTCTTTGAAGAAAATCAAAAGAGTGGGAAATAGTTTTTCAACGATTCATTCAGATATGGGACTATGAGACTGGTGAATTTGAGCGTTCATTAAAAGGCCACACGGATGCCGTTCAGGACATAGCCTTTGACAAGACTGGAAAACTACTCGGTGAGTACGTGTTTTAAAGGGAAACACTTTCCTTACAATTTGGTTTTCAAGAGTTTTTCTCAAGTTAAAACTGCATAGATTGGTAGTCTTTATATCCGAAGTTTACTGCTGTGGCATAGCTCTAGGTCACGATATCTCTTAAAAATAGAAAAGAAAGTCTCACCGTTCATTAAGTATTATTGGCGGATTTGTAGACAGGCTTTTCGCAAGCACCACTGGATTTTGGTTTTGGAAAATCAAACTTTTACAAATAGCAAGGTAGCTCT
Organism: Angiostrongylus vasorum; assembly: GCA_018806985.1. Taxonomy (NCBI): domain Eukaryota; kingdom Metazoa; phylum Nematoda; class Chromadorea; order Rhabditida; family Metastrongylidae; genus Angiostrongylus; species Angiostrongylus vasorum. The sequence goes on along the minus strand of JADANN010000009.1, from coordinate 55,804 downwards.
GTTGTGACTATACGTCATAACTGCGGTTGCAGTGTTCGTGTTCAGGAGAACTTTTCTCACTATCGAACCAGTCATATCATCTATCTGTGCAAAACAAAGTTTTATTTGATCCTAGAAAGGAGGAAGTGGGACAAGTGTTTAGTAAAAAAAAGACCTGAATGAAGTGTTGCTTGACTTTTCAGTTAAAAACATTCTCTGAGTTGTGTTTTTTAGTATCATGCTCGGCTGATATGTCAATCAAAGTATGGGAATTTGGCAGTTCGTATGCATGCGTAAAAACGTTGAAGGGTCATGATCACAACATTTCGTCGGTCTCCTTCTTACCGTCAGGTGATGGTATTCTGTCTGCAAGCAGAGACCACACAATCAAGTTGTGGGAGGTTGGAGTTAACTTCAGTTTTGCTTTTGAATATCTCTGTAATTTAATGTAATGGACGATGACACATTTGGAGATTTGGAAATTGTGGAGTGTGCTAGTGCGCAGAGCTGGATGGCTTTATCCCAACAAATCACATCAGTTCACTCTCCGTTATTCTATTATTTCAAACATATTTCGAATTCTGTTGAGGTGCCATATGTCTCCGTAGTTAGGGACATCGTCTAGCACTGATGGTTGCAGGTGGCTTCTGGATATTGCGTGCATACTTTCCGAGGACATTCCGAATGGGTGCGAATGGTCCACGTTTCTTCTGATGGTTTACTTTTTGCGTCCGCTAGTAACGATCAGGTAGTGTTCTTCACGTCGTAATATTAGTTTAGTAGTGTTAACTTAGATTGGACTTCGTATTTTCATAAGTCGTAAACGTAAAGAAATGTAGAATTTTTGTGTTTATGTCATAACTAGAGTGCGATCTCCATTATAATCCTACTTGCAAGCTCGGATATAGGATTGCAACGAGTACTGCGGGCTCCAGAAAATTTCTCTCTGAACTATTATTTGCTGGTGGAGCAAGTTTTTCTTGTTGTACATCCATATCAGACATCTGGTTTCAAAAGCGTTATTGATCTTCAATGAGTGCTTGTGGACGTATATATTAGAGCTATAAAAGGAGTGTATAGGCATATTTAAATGTGAAATTTTATCTGGGCGTAATTGATTGTAAAGCTCTTTCCACCAGTATTCGTAATGGCTGGGCTAGTGCAGTGGTTAGTGAGGCAGTCTATCAGAAGGCAAGGTGCTAGTTCGATCTCCTCAACCATTTCCGGCAACTCACTTGAGAACTCCTTAGCTCAGCTGTCTTCAAGACTATAAGGAGAATCTGCTGTACCAGCTTTCTGCGACATTCGTAAGGAAGGCGAAATCCTCAAACACCATCCGAAACAAGACGCGAAATGTTCGAAGGTTTTGTAGACGATGAATGGATGGAAAATCATGCGTCGTTATTTTTAATTGTTATTGAATTGTGTGAAGAAAGTGATCTAGGTGATGTGATGAACAGTCCCACTTCTATTGTGCTTTCCTAGTTTCGTTAGCATTATCCCAAAGCGTTTCCTGCGTTTCAATTACGACGTAGAACGCCTCCAACTGAGAAAAATCTGGTTTAAATGAAAGTAACGGTTTTATGCGGAGTTGTTCGAGCACGACTTGACATCAGAATTGTCTAACATTTACATCGTCCTCCTATATCATTGCACTGCATGTCTTTGACTAATACATTTTTCTTGCGTTTTCACGTTTTCTCAAGTTGAACCCATCGTACTACGGTGTATTCGTAACATACAACAGTTGTGACATGTTATTTTGGCATAACTAGAAGACGTACACTAACATTAACGGAGGCCAAGAACATCTTAACTCACATCCAAATCTCTTACGGCGATTTAATGCTGTGCAATGATGATGCACTAGAAATGAGAGTCGTTCATCAGATGGTCAGTGTTCTTGTCTCCGAAGTTTATCGTTGATGGTTGGGTTTGATAAAAGTCATTATCCTTGCACAGGAGACTAAAATACCAGCACTAAAACTTCTTGAGGCTTTTTGGATAAGTGCCAAAAACCCTACAATGAATAGCAAGGATGAATGTCCAGAGGTCATACGCGACCTGACTCCGTATGTTCGCATCAATTTCTGATGTGGGATGGTGCAGTCATCAAGCTTATGAGACTATAATCAACTGTTCCAATCTTCCTCATTGGAAGTCACGTAAAAAGCGGTGAGTTTTTCGAGAAGCTGTTGATCATGTATTTACCAGTTTTTCGTCTTTTTGTAAGTGTTATTGAAGCGTTTAGCCTAGTAAATTGTATATCACTATACCCTTCCAGGCTCTGAAGAAGGCGATCCTGCGGAACATCAGCTACTGTTGTATTGTATTGTGTTTTTCTATGGAAGTAAATGTATGCTGTTTAACAACCTCGCGATTGCTGAACAAGAAAACGACGCGTTGATGGTTTTTTTTTCTGTTTGTCCTTTAACGGTCAAAATAGGTGTCATTGTAGCTACACAACTTAAATAGGAAATGTCCATGTTTGGAATGCGTTGACGGGTCCGGTCATGTTCTCGCTGATCGGCCACGACAACTGGGTTCGTGGATTGCGCTTTCATCCTCGTGGGAAGTTCCTTGTCTCTGTCGCCGATGATAAAACGTTACGAGTATGGGATGTAGCGCGAAGACGCTGTGGTGAGACGTTTGATCCTCGTCAGCACTTCGTCACTAGTGTCGACTTCCATGCCACTGCGCCGTTCGTGATCACATCCAGGGTAGCCATGACATACAAATTATGGGAATGCCAATAAAAGACGTCTGTTGTCACTTATGTACTTCTGATAAATATTGTCGGCTTCGCTTTCCCTGACTATCACGATACGCCAATTAAATTACGGCCAAGTTAAGATAAATTTCGAGCGCGCTGACTTTATTTGCAGTAGGAAGAATGCCTAATTACAAACGAGAGCACCGCATATCAGCAGAGTTGTGTCCATACGCTTCGTACTACAACACGATTACCATAAAGGTTGCCCAGTCGTCGTGTGGTGAAGGCAAATTCACGGGCTTTTGTTTGACTCTGTTCTTGTCTGTTTTTTTCTCGTACTATGCTACCCATACCACTCTGAATGTGTTATCGCTGTATGTTTTTTTAGTGATTTCGTATCCTCTATGCTGAGCTTTCGGTTGCACGCGTGATACCTTATTAATTTTTCTTTGGAACTCTTCACACTGTTCAGTCCTCGCTAATGGGCTTTAGCATCTGTAGTTTATAGAAATTTCCTGTTTATGCGTGTGGTATCATTTTTGTAGGGTTTATTTTCGCATACTTTTCATTATCATTGTCAAGAATGAATAGCGTACAGTGTGGAAAACTACGACGATACATGACATTGGAGGTTTACATTGACGTCCAAGGGCGGTTCTTCATCACATATTCCACTTAGGGAAAAGTTTTACTTGATCCTTGGGAATTCTATCAATTAGGTACAAAACCTACAGCAAACTAGTTTTGCGTGGCAAAAGCAGCAGCCGAAAAGAAAACGCATCGAATTCATTTGATTTAATTAATTTGCCAAAGAAGCATAGACGCCAAAGATCTTCCAAAGATGCCTTCACCTTGTATTTTTAGAGTTTTATAGGACCCTCTTAAGGTCCATTTCCAAACATTAAATCGTGTTTTTTGAGTGGTTCAGGCTGTTTTTGTAGGTGTGTGCTTTCGACACATTCTTCTATCCCAGCATTTCCAAAAAAGGCTATGCTTCTGTCAAAAGGTGGACGAGGAAGGTGGAAATCTTTGTGAACGACATGCTTCTCGTGCCGATACACCTCAGCGTTCGCTGGTGTGTAGCGGTAAGTACAACTTTACAAGTCCCTGAAGGAGCACAAGTTTTCTCATGAGTTCGTTGCCTTTTAGGTAATTGAGCTGGCGCAAAAACGCATTAATTACTATGATTCATTATATATATATATATATATATATATATACATGCATGTATACATATGGGCGCGTATAGCGCAGTGGTTAGAGGTGCCATGCAATACAGATGGGTTCGAACCCATGCGTCAGGTTCACCGAGCCCTTCCATCCGTCCGTGGTTGGCAAATTAATAGCAGATCTACCTGGCAGAATAGCAGCACTTACGCGACACATCGATAGACCACCGCGAGTCAGTGTATAGGCCAGATATACATTCAGTCATTTCTAACGATGATAATAAACTCGAATGCCTGGCGCATCCTTCAGGGATTAATCCTTTATCTTCACACGCATATATGAGGTTAATGAGCGTGAGTAACATAGTAGTTATAGGTGACCTACAATACATATAGGTGCTTTTTTCGAAATCCTCTCCAGGCTCACCAGAGTACGCCTTCTATCCTTCCTTTGTGGGAATATTGGTTACCAAGCTTGCCTGCGTGGACGAAATGCTAATATATTACATCGTTGGACCCCAGGCAAACACACTATGCGTCAGCTATGCATTCATTAAGATCGACTATGCATGATAAAGTGGGATACGTGGCGCATCCATCACACCCATTCTTCACTATATCAATAATGACAACAATTAGTTAGATTCAAACAGAGCTGCATCCCGTGGAATACCAGTGGTTAACTCTTCAAGCGGTTAAACTAAAAAAGACCAATAAACGCTTAATTAATTCATCTGAAATTCGTATTGCCGACAGTTAGTTTCGACAGCAGTGACGTCTAAATATGAGTGTTTCGTCGTGGGCCCACGTTTTCAGCTGACCCAAAGGTTTTAGCACTTTATGCATTTATGGACGGTGTGGTCAACTGTTTTTCATGGTCGGGTGTGAAGTGAAATACAACGAAAGGGATGATGAGATATGTGCAAAACTTGAAGTGCCGAGTTTTGCTCATATCTCAGTATCTTGCGGTTGTACTTCACATCGTAGCCCTAACATGGGAAAAAACAATAAATAGTAAGTAAAACTTGAAAAAATTGTTTCTACATTGTCATAAATAAATCGTTTATCAATTAGAGTGCTAAAAATCGGTGCCTGAAATGCAGTGAGCAGTAGTTGGTAAATCGATGTGACCACGTCCTCTGATTGTGACACTACACTTTACGTCAAAATCTCAACAATTTAGTAGAAATCAATATGTAGAAGCTTTTTTTACAAGGCTATCTGCTGAGGTTGAGGAGCTACCTCAACGTATATGGAATAGACGGTTATCACAATTCGAAGAACTCACTGAGGTGTTCGGCATGTCTTGCTTGTCTCTGTCTTCTGTTTTTTCATTTTGACGTCTTTTTGTTCTTCGTCTCTTGATGTTTTGTAATCAGACAAAAGGATGTGCTCCATCTGCCATGTTGGGTTTTTGTGATCTCGCTAAAGCATTTGGCACAAGATCAAGGAACCGACAGTTCGAACTGCAATCTGCTCAGCCTTTCTCCACTTTCATTGTGAAGTATTGTATTACTGATCTTTTTTGAAACCGATCGTCATTTAGCCTCGGTAGTAAAATAATCAACATGTGTTTATTTTGTTGAGCTTACGCGAGATTGATAGAGATGTCTATTCGGCTAACGTTTCGACAGTTTCATCTTCATCAGAGCCGATGATCCGAGTTGATGGTCCACATTTGTTCGTGTTCTCGAGGTGGTTTTCGTCGAGCATTAAACCGAATCTTCCTCAGCGGAACATCTCGCTCAAATGAGCCATAGTTATTACCGGCCAATTACTGTTATCAACATCCATCGTCCTTTATAAAAGAGCATTGCCCAGTGACTATGGCCCATTCGAGAGAGATGCTCTGCTGAGGAATAACCGGCTAGATGCTCGACGAAGACGCCACAGCGAGAACGCGAACAGCTGTTGACCGTCGACTCGGATCATCGGCTGTAATGATGGCGAAACCGTCGAAACGCATTTTCATCAACCTCGTCTAAGCTCAACGATATAAACACGTACTGGTCTTTGTTTTGACTACATGCATTACAAATGCTGATGATTTCTGTGGATTTTTATGAATTTATACAGTATTTAGACTTCTCTATCTTTTTGTTTTCTATAGTTTACGCGGAAGAACCTCTCAGATAAGAGTTCATTGCTTTTTAGGTAATTGATCTGGCGGAGGAACGCATTGATTGCTCGGAATGACTCATTGCTCGGAAGAAACCAAAGGTGCCTCGACTCGACCTTCTCATTGAAGAATGCAAAGATAAGAAGAGACAGATCTTTGACTTCAAAGGATGGAAGTTTAATTTACGCACGGTAAGGCTGATTATCATTGGCAATGATCTGCATTGGTAGTGTGTTCACAGTTGAAATATCCGTTGTTTACGGCGTAGAATCTATCATGCCGAAGATGAAGATGGGATAAATATCGTGAGCATGTTGTGCGTCGCTCAGTGCGCCCTAATCGACCAGTGGATGTGGGCGCACGTTGATTGGAGGACGTTATTTTACTCGTTTTTGACCAGAACCGGTGGTCGGTGCTGATCACCATGCTCTTCCGTCGTATTTTTTTTTACAAAGCTGAGCCTACAAGTTGGAATTTGGATTACAGCTTCGTTTGATGTAGCTGTAGATGAGATTTGTGCAAGATTGTTGCATGCAGGATTTTGTATTGTTGTGTTGTGGATTGAATACACCTGTCTTTTTTGTTGTAATAAGTCGGCTTTTAAAACAGAACTGTTAAAGTCGGTTATGAATAACAAGCTTGAATTCAGCTTTCCTAGAAATACCATCTGCTCACTTGTAAACGCCGTTACCGTCGGTCTTGTGATAAATTACTAGTTTGCATCATCCTTTTCAAGTTGAAATATCTCAGTTCATTGGTTATTTTAAACTTTCCGATTATTGTAGAGATATGATCACTGTATACGAGCTAGCGTCCCAACGATTTACCGCCTCATCGTGGTTGTGAGGTGTTCCTTGGTGTCGGGCTGCGATGTACAGTGGGGGGATTCAGCCCCCTCAACAAGGTGTCCTAAGCTGAGAAGGAGTCCGGTGTTTCCATTAGGGAAGCCCAGGTAGGATCCGTCACCGTCTTGGCATCAAACTTGTTGCGTGGTGGCAAATCTCCTTCGAATTCACAAGGGGTGGGGGACTGCGTCTGGTGGTGACGTCTTAGGGCAGACTTTGACCTGGCTGGCGTTGGGACTCCAGGGAACCACAATGGCTAAACCAGCAAAATTCCGTAAATTTGGAGATTATGATGGGGTCTACACAACCAGTGAAGACGGGCCATCCCAAGTGTCCAAGTGATAGAGAATGTATATGCATATGTATATGTAATGCAGATGCTGCAAGACGCTAAGATGATTTTGTTGGAAATCCCATAAACGTTACAAATACCTTAAGAGGACCAATACTAGAATTGCTTAATTCTGAAATTACAGAGGTTTAAAGCACTAAGGTTTTTTAGGCCAAAGTACGTTCGCTCAGTGGGTTACGGAACTCATTCTGTCAAGGATGTGTTTCTTGGGGTCGAACTATTCCTTGTCAGTGCAACCTCTCGTACTACGGCGGCATTTCACAATGAATCGCTTATCTCAAGATATCTGATGGTACCGGTTTGCTCCCATCCTACAGAGTTGTGCGATGCCGAAAATGATTGCTGTTTCGCCCATGGCTCATGTCTACTTCTTACCGAACGATGTCGATGTCAAAATGTTCGTGATCCGCAGAGACAACAACATGGCATTGCGTATGCTGGCGGCCATGAACAGCTCACAGACTTAGCTGGCTAGTGGGCCTTTCCGATCAAGAAGGCGGATCCCCTATGGTTAGGTCCATCGTACTTTCGCATGAACTGAACCTTGTGGCTGCTCTGAGTTGAAGTAAGGCTATAGCAAGATCCTGAGTGTGGGGCACTAGCAACAACGATTCCATCCGCGTGGTCCACGGGAGCTAAAGTTGGTTTAAGTCTACACAGGAGTAGGTAAGTGGTTGGGAACTGATAGCGGGTAAGTGAGACCGATGCTATGAGATTAGGAAGAGTGGATCTCCAAATGCAGTGTTGTCCGTAAATTCGCTCTATTGGTGTCTGTGTTGAATATTTCCCACATTTATTTGTATTGGCATATCGTTCTTGTTCCATATTATTGTTATAGGCGGTTCATTTTCCCAAACTCTAGGATTGCCTTCTGGCAACAACAAAAGCGTTCTGCATGGCAAATTCATACGAAGTAGATCATTCTGTTTCGAACTGGTGAGGAACACTGGGCAGTGTCAACGGACTCGAAATGCCGCACTCCAAGCAGCTAATCACTGGACTATTCCGTGGTGAAATAGCTGTCCACAACATCCTCGATTAACTTGGAAGCAATTACTTTTAACAGATATCTAACAGAATAAAGGTGTATATTGCGAAAATTGCTTTCAGACCATAGCCTTTAGCTTGAAAAGAACTACCTATGGACTTTTACGGCCGTAGAGTTGTACTTCTCTTCATATTGTTTTGAAGTTGAAAAGGAATAGACATGAATAACGATCTCTTTCCACATATTAGAACTGTATTCAACAGTCTTAGTGTCGTCCAATAAGCACCTTGTTTTCTTTGGTCAGGTAGCCTACAGTCTGGTGGTCATGTAAGGAAACCGTATTGTGTTAGACAGAATTCATTAGCATTCGTTCAAGCAATAACAGTTCGCCAGTGCATAGCTGATTCTTGCAGCTTTGGGATCCCAATACAGAAAGAAGGCACTGTGATGTCACTGAAGAACTCTCTTTTACTTGGCGATTCTCACGAGCGGAGATCAGCCTTGCTTCCTCAACAACTATGAAGTTTATATCTCAATGGGGATCCATAGCTCTAAATAGCAACCCAGTTCAGTGATAACGTTGTAGTTACCTGTTTGGTTTGACAAATAAGTGCGCAATAAACTTGCACAATATCAATGTCCTTATTACTTCTCAGTTCTTCTTCTTAGTATCTAAAAATCATCCATACCATGAATATTCCCTGAACATGATTTCCGATCGATGGCTTATGGTTGGAACCTCTTCGTCATCCCATGTTACATCACACATTCCTCGTTAAATAGAGTGCTTAGACGACGTATTTGTATTTCACCAGTTTCTCACAATCAGATTAACATTCGAACACAGCAAACGATATTTATCACAACATTTACATAGATAATATTCACAGGTAACCGAAACAATAGTAATACAAAATAACAGCTCCAACATTTGGCTGGCCTAGCCAACGAAAAAAACCCTTCCATACGCTTTCACATACAAAACATCTAGGATGCCGCACAATAAAAAACAAAATAGTAGCAAAATAAAACCGAAGTAAAATATAATAGAATATAAAAATAGGAATGAAAATAAAATAACTAGCCTTCCGCTTCTTCCGAAATTTCGGAGTAAACGTAACATGAGACATATATTGATCAGCAGTGATGCAGCTGACAAAACGATTATAGAAGTGCAAATCGTCAAGGAAAATCTGAAGAAAATTATGGGAAGAAATTACGTACTACTTCTACCTTCTTTAAAAACACCAAGCATTCATTTATGTTTAATACCTTCATTTCTATAGTTATGGACTAAACCGACAAACCATTCTGTTGATTATGAAGCCTACAGCTGGGTTAAGGAAAAGTTTAACCAATTAATATGCTGGCGTGTACAACACTTGTACGTCCTTAACAAAAGATCATTCCCCAGTTTTTCAGCGCAGGTCAAACGAATGGACGACAACCGCACATCAAAGCACCGAAAAAACATGGATTTCTCCACTAATATTACTACGAATGAAGCCAACCTTGGGAATGGCTTCAGTCTAAAAATTCAGAGTACAAAAACATATGGTATTTGCAACACTAAGAAACTAGTTCAAACCTTCTAAGTCTAACTCAAGTATGTGACCATTAGTAATGTTTCATTTCCTTCGTATAGCTGGTGGTTCCTTAGGAGTGACCTAAACAAACAATTTATTGTACAAAACCTAATAGACTATCTGAAAATTATGTGCTACGGACTACGAAGTAGCTAAGCTTACCCATGCACAGTTTATCCCACCAGGGGTTTTCTTGGCCGGCGGCGTGTCATGTGAGACCTTAAAGGTAGAATCCATCGCTAGAGATAACTCTTAAAACATTACACAAGGAATTTTTCTTCACTCACAATAGCGGATTTCTACTACGCGGTGTGGAGACATTCACCACTTGTGGGGTAGCCTAAAACAAGGAATAACTCTCAGTGGGCTATAACTTTGTGAAAAGGATAACGTACAGAGGCAGCACTTCCAAAACGCTCGTGAATAGGGTGATCTCGTCCCACTTTCGTTACAGCGTGTCGACCACGCCGTGAACGCTTCGGGTAGTCCTCAGCAGGTGAAGTATTGTCGGAGCTGTCCAAGTCTGCAACCGAACCGCGATCTACTGCCACACCTATTAAATATTAATGTACTCATTAGTTCGATAACAAGACTGAATCAAATAACTGTCATTCTCTCATTTCGTTATGATCATTATCAAACAGCCAATCAAACATTTAAGCGTCATGCACAGACAGTTCTAATTTAGTTATATGTTGGGGTTACGTAAACATAGAAGTACTATGCAAGAAACATAACTGTATGCCACTTACTCAATCTAGTTAATTTGCTTGAATCTGAATCTGGAATTCGTGGCGATGAACCACTTCCTGTTTCATCAACAGTCCTAACTTCCTCCCTAGCTATCTCGACAGTTTCACTCTTAAAATTTAAACTGATAATATGGCAAGGGATATAAAAAAAGGAAGAAAATCAAGTGATTCACACGCCAAAATAGCGGCGATGTTTGACTAGTTTCCCCACTCAAAGAGAATGAAGAGCGCTATATTTTTCTCTCAAAATTATCTTAAGGAAGTCGGAACACCATTTCAGTTATTCCCCAAGTTGTGGTTTAGCATCGCGTTGAACTAAGTTCTTGTGTGGTTCCTGTCTACCAGATGGTGATTAGATACATTCTATGATACGATTCTGAACTCTTGATCCTCTGCTTCACTTGTTGAGAGACATTTTCACAGTCATCCTCTCAATAGTAGTATAATATAATGCTGAACGGCTTTCCATACTGCATATGTAGTGTCCTGGTTGCCGAAGAACACGTAAGAACAAATAGAATTGTGAAACTGAGATGTTAAAGCGTGGTGCTCTTGATATTCACCCAACATCCTAAGACCTTTTAAAGATTCGTTTCTTTTTGCTCAACACTTATGCAAACCGCACCGTATTGATCTTACGAGCGAGATATAAGTAGTTAGAAAAGGCGGAAATATTTCATTAGGACTAAGTGAGACATCAGAGACATATCATTTCTCCATGAACACAGTTTTGATGATACTTAACAGAAATGCTCAATTTCAGACACACCGGCTTTCCAAATTGGTCAACTTTTGCGTGATCAAGTTTCGCCTAGTCCACAAATGATGTTACAAGGACGATATAGTTCATTCATTCACCCTTACATTTGTTCAATCCATGCACTCACATGATGGAACTAAACAGATTTGTTGATTACGCAAATCACTTCGTCAGAACTATGTCTTCAAGCCAGTAATGCCATTCTAAAACTGCACTTATTGGAAAGTTACTGTATGACGCTTAAGCGATATTTGTTCTCCAAGGCTTCTATGACAACTAAAGTCACAGTTGTAGACCTTGTTTAAGTAGATGAAAAAAGAACAAAGCAACACCTTCCTCTCTTATTGTACTTAGGTTTTGTCACCATATCGATAGGATCCATCGCCCCGAATCTCTTTAAGAATTATTCGCATGTCTACCCTTCTTCCACAGCTGTTAATTTTGCATCGAATTACTATGATGAAATATTTATGAAATATTGACTCTAATGATCTCGAGCGACAGTTGATGCTGTCGATCACGTCCTTCCTGTCGTACACAGTATTGTACCAGTGGTTTCCCACTGTCTTCTGGAAAATTTTGGGATTAGTCCGCACATTAATTCGCCAATGACATATCACGCTGCCATTTCTAGGGAAGGGCAACTAAAACCAAATATTCACCCTTCTTGGCGTGGTCCAGCGGTACGTGAACGTTGTTGTCAATGAGATCAGAGTCTTATATATGTTAGGATAATCCAACTTGCCCCTATGAGTGAATTAAACGTTTTGTTTAGAACTTAATAAGTTATCCTACCTTCATAACTGCTAGCGAGAATTGTGAAGACTCTCTCCAGTCTCCCATTGTTCACTGATATTTCTTGTTCAAGTTAGAACGCATGTTAGTATGTAAATGCCTACAAAATGTGAAGTTCCAAGGCGAAATGCTAACCGTATCCTTGCGATGTGAAAACCATCAGACGTTTATATGACTCAATATTGGTATTGAAATCAACGCCCTCAAGCTATGCGTTTTCGTGCAGAATTCACCCACACAAAAGGCAATATAGCTAGCGCTATACTGTCACAGTAACCATCGATTCACGTCTTCTCAAACGTAAACATTCAACTTGTTCCTTCGTTACTTGTTCAAAAGGGGCTTCGTGTTCCTGATAAAGCCTATGCTGACGAACACATTAACTTCGCATGTTCGGAAGAACAGTTCCTTTCCAACACAAGTTCTCAATGAAAAAATCAAGTTACTATTATGCGTGTACTCCGTTCTACTCAAAGCTTCTATATGCATGGCTCATTCACGACAACGAAATTGAGGCCTTTCACTTGTCTTGTTTAAGACGACGGATATCCCAGTTACTTCTAAGATGCTGTATTCCTTCAGATTACGAGAACATCCAGACATGCACGGATTTTAAGAGTAAGCAGAACGTGCAAGTTATTATCCTGAATATGACAGAGTCCATTCTCTTAATCCAGATGATATTCACGACTTATATAAAGCAAGTTCCTAAAGTACTGCACCCGCTACCCACAGATGCGCAGCATAGATCCGCAATTAACCAGCCATAAATCGCGTACACATGGCCTCGAGCACTCAACCAAGTAACCTGAAAATCCACCATAAAAACGGTTACAAACCTTATAAGTAACCTGGTGCACAGCTGTCTCACTGATGCGTTCTATAGTGTCATTGCTGACGGATAGATGCGCTCCATCACCTGCACCCGACTCTTCATCGAGTGACTCATTCAGGGAGTCATCCATATTAGATAGTCCTACTGCATTATTGATCTTCATTTTTACAGCGTATTCATCGTCTATGAATACACTTCGCACTATGACAGAGGCTCCGTGGTATTCGGTTTCCAATGTATTAAGCTGCATATGCCGAGCATCCGGTCGTAGAACAGGATCTTCTGGCGAACGGTAAAAGCCTGGTGCCTGATATCCCTTTGGAGTTCCTGTATTTTGAGGAACAGTAGAGGACAAATATACACCAACTATATTTAAGTGCATGTATATAACCATATTTTCATGCTACATATGTTAAAAAATTAGAGAGTGGATATTAATTCATTGTGTACTGTTTCGGTAAACAATAAACCGACTGTCAGTGTAAGTAATACGAATCACAGATGACGCTCCAGCTGGCAATGGAGGCAGTGTGTCTCGACATAATACCCTTAGCGAAAGTAGAAGCTCTGTTGTCTGTTTCTTCAAGTGCTGTATGCCTCTGAATCTAAGCGCTGCCATTACAGTGCCATCGGGTTGCCGCAGTTCTGCCTGTGGTTCACCGTCAACATCATAACGCATAACCCAAGTGTACATTTCGATGGCGTCTTTCCAATCTTCTTTAGTGGGACTGACGACAAGCATTAGCTCATGAAGATAACGCTGCTCGATAGCTTCCGTAACGCCTTGGAATTTCTGCACAAGCCGGGCTCCCAAAACTTCAGACGGATTCATTACATAGGCACGGAGTTTACCATCAATATTTCTTTCGAAAAATAAAGCAATAGTCGTTCCCGGAACTGTCATTTTGTTAAGATTGAAATTTTGAGAGAAGCATCACAATTATGCACACTTGTCATCACGTATGAGGACTAAACTTTGCTTATGCTTCAGCAATTGTAACATCCACTAACACTGAGCATATACGACACGGCAATATGGTCTCCGTGAAAGGTGTACAAATTTACGCCATGGTTTACTACTTGAACACATGTTTGGATGGCCCGTCCCCAATGGTTGTCCGGACACCAGCATAATCTCCACTCTCTCGGAGCTTTGCTGGCCCAGCCATTGCGGTTCCTGGAATCCCGAGGTGAGCATGGCCAAAATCTGCCCCAGGTCCCCACCCCTGTGGATCAGAGGGGACCATCCGACTAGTTTCACACCGGGACTGTGGTGGATCCTGGTATTGGTTTACTCTTGGCTGGGCTCCCGCATAGAAACTCCGGACTACTTCTCACATTGGGAGACCCTACCGGGGAAGGAGCTAAATCCCCCTGCTGTACGTCGCAGTCCGACACCCATGAACACCATCCAGCCACGATGAGGCGGTAAACCCTTGGGAGGACGTCGTGGTTTAAGAATATTCAATTCCCCAGCGGACTTCTTCAAACTTTGCATATCCAAGTAGGTGACAGAACAAAACTAAAACTAACTAAACCTTGTAAAGAACTTGCCATCAATATTTCTTTTCTTGAAAACGTTGAGCGGAAGCAATCCTCGACTGGCGAGTATGTGGGAGAAAGCAATGTAGATGCATCTCGAGAAGAACTTGGTAGATTGAGAGATGTTCCCGATGTCATCAGGAAATGTAGCAGCCCACTAAAGACATAGTTTATTTTGTTTAACCACTGCTGCTTGGCATAAACCTTTAGACATGGTTTGGCGTAGTTTGGAATGCTATTTTTCTTTGACAAAACTATCTCGAATAATTGTCGATATACATGAAGTAACTACGGAGCAAAAGCCTATTTGCAACTGCTTTAATGGGTTCGACTCACTAGAGTTCAGTCCTTCAGGGTATCACTATTCTACTGGAAGACCCACCACAGCTGCATAAATGGATGCGCCTTGCAAAAGACAATGAAAATCTGAGCTCCTTTAGTTGTTTCTACAACACCATTGTAAAATTTCTCAAAGTTAATCAGGTAATATCACCCTCTCATTCAACGAACCACTGTCATACACAAAAAGTGGAGTTGTCTTTCCAAGATTATGTACCATTTAAAAAAATATATACACCAACATGTCATAAACATACCGAATTCTTATCAATATCCTTCTTTTGTACGACAGCACCTGAATTTATGGCCAAGGGGAGGCATTCTTCTCCAGTACTAAATAACAGATATGTCGCGATTCACAATTTGTCTGAAAGTACAGTCACATAACATGTATATCGATCGTTAAGCGAAGCGATCACTAGTAGGACGAAAAAGGTCTTGCTTTACATCAAATCAACAAGGAATTTGAAAGCAAGGAATCATATTTGTCACAAGTACGACAAAAACCAGTGGGAGACGTGGCAGACCGCGCAACAATTTTAGGCCAACGCGATCAGACAACGAGATCAACTGAAGGGGCAGCTACGCAGTCTGTGTGGAAGCAGGCGCGAAATTTGAATCTGAATATCTCCGGAGCGGTCTTTCCATCCGACTTCGTAACTTGTAGTGTGTGCTCTTACCGCAGTGTGCAGATTCTCGTTCACTGTCACTACTGATTTAGTAAGGATGTTTCATTTTCAAGAGATGAGAAATGAACTGTAAATGCACAGACCCTATTTCTCACCTTAAAACTGGCACACAGCAATGGGATTTTTGTGACAGGTGCTAATTAACCCAACCCCTTTTGAAACACGCCGTGATAGCGGGGTGACATAGTTGACATAACACTGAGTTTTACCATGCTCTAACTACTGATCAAAAGGAAAAACTGATTCTGTAGGAGTCTTGAAAATTTATTGTGCTGTATGAGACATCGTTCGCTTGGATTGTTTGAAATGGTTTAGTACTGCAGTCCTACACTATTCTGCTTCCAAGTAGCATGAAGTATTCATCAATACAGACGCCTTTCCCGTAGCCGTATATTCTGGAGCGAATCCTACCGACACGTTCGATTAGTGGCATCACCGTGTACCTTCTGTCTCCTCAGTCATACGGATACACCGTGTTGCTGGCAAAGTGGAGGTTGTCAAAATTTCACATCTATCTGTCCTTATAAGATGGACTCAATAGGATGGCACGTGACAGTAGGACTGGGACTTCAATAATTCCTCAACTGCTCAACCTAAAAGTTCCCATTTCAGCACAGAGACCAATGAATCTTCGCATCTTCTCGACACTTTTTTCCCACAACAGATTTTTTCTGTTGATGGTATCTGGTCGTTTCGATCACATTCAGTTTGCAAACCGTTGGCCAGAAGTGATTATTAAAAACCTACTGATTCTCCTCATCGAAGTGAGAAAAATATCTGTTCACAATAAACTGTCTATCGTGGAATAGGCAGTGGTCGTGAAGCACTACAGTGTTAGATGACTGACTTGTGACTGCATCAGAATCGTCACCGCCATTACTGCACTTGTCTTCCAATCCATTTCGTTGAGAAACTCTTCAGCGAGGAATGTAGGACGTTCCAGTTCGTACTGTGTGTCTCCGGAATTTTCACAACTGCTTTCGATGATGAGTCGATCGAGTTTCAATTATTCATCTGTTCACATGTTTAACGTTGTAAAATTCGATTGCCGTTAACAAAAAAGCAATCCGGAACGACGAATGACTTCTAAATAGCAATGTTTAGATGATAATAATGTGCCTCCTTAGCAAATTGGTGCCAGATGTGTACGCAGCCAGCTCGCTCCTACCTTCCTACAAGATGACGTCTGTGATGAAGAACTGAAGACGCCCTAGCATTTAAGACTATTCCATGACTCCTGGCAGAATAGACTCGACCAGCAATCAAGGACTTTCGTGACGAAGACGAAGGAATTCTTCAAGCAACAGCTGATGGGCCATGAAGAATTTGGAGACTTCAGTAGATGAAGTATTCGAAGAAACGAATGCAACGGAGGAAGTGCAGGGATCCTCGCAGTGTGTGATGTTGCGTCGTGTAAGAAAAAATATCACTGTCGTTTCGTTTCCAATTTTGACGAGGAATTATGTCCATCGTATGGAATGGGAAAGCACAAGAAATACCAGAACAAACCAACATAACAATGCCTAGATATTCGCAAGACTTGGACCCCCGGCAAGATCGAGCCACGATTCCCCTTTCCGGGGGCTCGCGCATTGCACACTACGCCACTGAGGCCTTTGTTCTGCGTTTTTCTCAGCTAGTTCTCCATCTACCTGTGCCCTCAGCAACCACCCGTCAACGGGATCGATCTGCGGAGCCCACATCAGCACTGAACCCGGTTAAGCTGAGGCTGCAGTCGAAATCGCAATGTTTAGCTTTTTATTTACTCCCTACTAAAATTTTCAGGGCAGGGTATTGCGCGAGATCAACTACAACGACAAGACTCAACATGGTTGCACAACACTTTCGGATGCTCACAGCAATATGGTTGGGTTGTACACCGTAGCAAAATACGGGAAATACTATTCTGTATACCCTACAGTTGATAGGGAATATCAAGAAGATCCTTGTGGAGTACGGATGGACGTGCTTGCCGAGTTTCCTACAGACTCACTAAGATGATTGTCCTGTAGTGCATATCAAATACTGAAGGACGTTCAGCTGGTTGATCAAACGGAATTCCAAACACTAGTGATCCTTCTACAAGAGAAAACATTCAAACTACAAGTGGGATCAAAGAAATCGATCAGGTGTCCATATCCTCCTCAACTGTGAAGGAACCTTTAGAAATAGGAAAAAAAGAAAACGAAAGAACATTAATAGTTTGCCACTTCTACAGAAAAGAATCTCAGTTAACTACCACAGTGCTGACCAACACCGGCATTCTAAAAAATTTGCATGTTTTACTAGTAAGAAACAGCAGCGCAGTGGCTGGTGAAACGGTCGATCAGGAAACAAAGGCACTAGTTCGACTGTCTTTCCAACGCTCTTATCAATCCACATGGGAACCTATTTAGCCTGTCCATATACAGCATTGCATGAAGAATCGACTCGGCTAGCATTTTATGACATTCCTAAAGAAGGCGAGATCTCAGGCAGCAGCCGAAACAACATCCAGAACTTTCGAAGACCATTATGCACGACGAATACAAGGAAAAAAACGAATCCAATGCAAGAGATTCTGGGATTCGCACAGTAGATGTGACGACGGGTCATGTAAAATGGGAAACGAAGAAAAAAATTTGCTGGCATAGTCCAACTGTGCGGTACTTTTCCACCGAGCAGTTGCCAATATCGACGTGCTCTGCTTAAAAGGTGGTATTTGACTTGCGAAACGTCAACTTATTGTGCAAGCATGTTGGTTGAGCTCAAGTCCTGCATTCCTTCCACAGTATGGGCTAGTTGATGCAAATCTATTTGCTTTTCTTTAACTTATTTATTGTTTGGGGTGAGTCACGTGAATCATATAATCTGGTTCCAGCACTTTTTCCTCTTGATTCATTTGCACCCACCATTCACAAAGGATCTCGAGAATTTTGTGTGTGGGTTCAGCCGCTGCTTGGAGATTTTTGCTTTCGTCACGAATGTCGCTAAATGCCGGTCGAGTTGTTTCTGTTTGGAGATCTGAGATAGCTGCGCTTAAGGGCTTCACTTGGATCGAAGATGTTTTCAGATAAGCCTGGTAGGAATTTCCTCAGCCCTGAGGAACGAGAGGCATCATGGCCCCATGCGGGGGTGGAACTACTCATGGTGAGCTGCACCGTCCACCTGATCAATTGGTTCACTAGTACTGCCCTACCACGCTAGCACGACTTCTCCCCATATATATATATATATATATATATATATATATATATATATATATATATATATATATATACATATATACATATATATACGCACATATACATATACATGTACACTGTATATGTAGATATACATGTACATCTACGTATGTATATATATATATATATATATATATATACATATATACAATGTGGGGAACAGTATGGCACGTCTTTTTGCTCTCAGTCAAACGGTCTGAGGGAAGTAAATTGAGGACGAGTACCATGAGATCGACGATGATTGCGGTGAAGTAATCGGTGAATGGCTTAAGCCTTGCGAGACCATGCGCAACGATTTCGAAATAGACGTCTGCACACACACTTTGATTTCAATGCACAAACTTCCGCCTTGTTCATTTTGCAGCACAGAGCCTTTTGCAAAAATTTCCAGCCAATAGACTGTATAACACAGATTTTCTGCTGGTTCAAAGCTATGGATAGGTGTTTTAAATGCGCTATATTTGAGAAAAGCCTTCTTCGGACGGTTAAATGAAGTCGATACTACTTGATACTTGAACGACCTGTCCTCACTGGTTGTGCGGGTTCCAGCATAATCACCATTCTTTGGAGATTTGCTGGTTAAGCCATTGTGGTTCCCTGGAATCCGGAGCTCAGCTTGGCTAAAATCTGCGCCAAGTCATCACGACCGCAGGCAGTCGCAGCCCTTGTGGATCAGAGGGAGATTTGCCAGCGACTTTGGTACCAGGACGGTAGTGGATCCTGGTATTGGTTTACTCTTAGCTAGACTTCTTGATGGGAACGCCGGACTCCTTCTCAGCTTGGGAGACCCTGCAGGGGGGGGACGAATCCCACCGTTGTACATCGTAGTCCGACACGCAGGAACGCCTCTTAGCCACGATGACGCGGTAAACCGTTGGGAGGAAATGAAGTCGCTAGATATAAAAAAACATAAAACACGGAATTACACTTCAACTATCGCGAGAACCATGAAGAAAGCTAGTAGCACCGTAGTTAGATAATCGTTACTTTAGTCTTCGTCACACGGAAGACGTACCCAGAAGCATGGGAGCATTTGTAGAAGATGAGATATGGGAAATCTGTGAATGAAGTAATAGAACAACAACCTGAGGACGCTTTACCACGGCTATTTCCGGTTCTCAAGGAAAGTGACGCTCAAAAAGAATTCTCCAATTCAGTAGGGAAACACGTTTACGAATCCCCATGTTATGGATGAATATAATATATACCTAGAACTTTGTATATATAATAAGAACCATATAAGAACACCATCTTTGTGACTGGCATTTGCGAAACAACGAAACCACTACACGGACCCATAGGGCCCACACGACTTCTGAATGAGGGTCATATAAGTAGTGAACTCTTATCTTCCATCATGTCTTCTTCACTGACAATGGATCTTCACTGTATAAGAGCCACAAACCACTTATGCGGCACGTTGTTGCTTGGGAGGTTATACGCAACCACGTTGTTCCCGTGAAACGCATGTAAATTCAGGTAAAGATTTCGTCGGTTCTGCTGTTACGAATGCAGCTACACTTTCGCATGAATATAGTCAGTTCTGTGTGAGTGTACTTTCGTACGATACGGTTGTATCATGACGCAACTTGGTTCAACCGAAATCCTACAATGAGCTGGTTGAGAAATATATGTGGAGAAGTGCTCCGTGTCACTTTACAATAGCGTCTTTTACAATGACAACTGCAATATGTTCGACGTAAACATATCCTGTGAAAACTCGGCAGCACGAATATACGTATCTATCATGACAGGTTTTACCATATTAATTTTCAGATGACCCATCATTTACATCTACCATACGGATCCCGGCTCTTCTCACATTCGATTAGTTTCTTCGCATCCTTCACCCACGAAGGTCTTCCAACTTTTTACGTGTTGCTTCAGCTGTTACTTGAAGACTTCCTTCCATCTTTAATGTCGTTGAATGCTGGTGAAGTTGATTCTCCCTTGAGTCCTGGGATAGCCGGACGAAACCGTTCCCCATTTGCACTGCACAGAGTGATTTCTTCCTAAACCAGTTCGGCACCAGTTTCTCCAAGCCCGGGCAAATGACAGCCGTTGTGAGCCCGTAGTGCAGGGCTAACGATCACCGTGTTCGTTGTGATCGGCATCAGTAACTCTGTGCTATCCGCCTTTTCTTAAAGCATATTACATGAAGTTATCCCGGTTATCCCAAAAAATAGCAAAAACAAAGGGAGTCACGGATGTGCTATTCTTCGTCTTCTTCAACTGCCCACAGCCGAAAAGGTGCTGATATTGATGAGCACCGACTGTTGTATGTGGAATATATTGGCAACCGCTTTTTTCATGCGGTGGTAAACTACATAAATTGTGATAAAATGATGTGAATTACGAACAGTATTTTGCTAAAAAAATAACTCCTTAATAGAACTGGGCAATAGCTTCATTTGATTGCAAAACGAGAACAAAACCAATAAAACTGTGCGAAACCTTCAAGATATTCAAAATAATAACGCAAAATTTCTTCCAAAAATCGCTTACTAAAAAACAGCATTACTCAGAGTCACGATCTGAAATGAAGCATACAAATACGAGGCCTTGGCAATCGAGTCGGTCTTGACAAAGTCCATTGAGATCGTAAGAGAGACAAACATAAAACACAGAATGATCACGATGAAGGCCAGCTTACGAACTGTGGCATAGCACTACTTTTCAATACATTCGCGACCACAACGAATATTCTGCAACAGACACGAAGGATTACGTCGAATTCCTCACAGCACTCGCAATGAATCGTCTGTAATTCGTGTCGTCCACTCTGGAACACTCTCTTTCTTGTTTTTTGCACTGCCTTTCAATATTTTATGCATGTTATTAGTAAGAGCACTCTAAAATCCTTTGCAATCTCTAAGTTCCTCTGCGTTTTTCCAGCTTTTCAGAAAACATCTATTAAAGAAAGAACATTCAGTACCAAACAATGATGCTATTAGTCTTTGGTGGATGGCTTCACAAAATAGACTGCGCAGTTTTCTTCATTTTTATACACTTTTTATACTCGTTCATTCCATGCCATTGGCTCATCACTACGAATGCAAATGGAAGAACAGTCAAATACTGGTTAATAATTGAATCAGCAGAAGCAGAACTTGAATCTATCATGGAAAAACTCTTCATCGAGAGTAAGCAAGAAGATATTTGGGGAAATGAACAACCTTTTTTCGTTCTCCTTCGTTGGAAGTGGATCTCAAGAAATAGAAAGCGAAGAGAAGAATTATGCACTTTTAAAAACATTTATGACCACTATTTGGAATTTTATTGCATGCAGGAGGGATAGATGATACGGACAAGAGAAAAAGCTGTTATTGGGAAACGTGAAGGAAAACATTGAACTACCACTGCTCAGATATTATTAAAGCCATAAACTGGGCCGTGTACAGGTGAGGGCACATCTTCGAAACCTTCAGGATTGATAAATCTGCGGTAGTGGAGTTAATGGACGATTTTTCGCAGTAAGACAGACACTTTTACACGAATAATGCCATACAGTTTCTTTAGATAGCAGACTGCTTCAAAGAAAGACAAGTTTTACAAGGAAAGAAAAAATAAGAAGCGACTTCACAACAAGCTCATACAGAGGTTGTACGGCGGAGGTTGTACACGCAAAGGAGTAGAACCTATAATCGTATATTATAAAAAAACAATTTTTAGTACAGCGACTACAACATTACTGAAAGATTATGGGGACTAAAGCGTAGGGAGCTTTCTCTATCCGATAGAAAGAGTCTCTGCCGTTGCTAAATTCTATGCCTCCGATACTATTTGTGGAATATTCCGCTCAATGTTATGTTCTGAACACAACGGCCACGCTACGCTTCCTGCTGATGAGGAATACAGAGAGTATTCGCTGTTTCATAGAGAGTAGTCCTCATTTCTTAATACTACCACATGTTGGATTCACAACGTTAATTTTTTATTTTCTGCCTTCTATAACTTTATGGCAGGGTATTAAGCGAAATACAACCACAATATTGCTGAGATATTTGCAAAACTCTGGACCGCAGGTGTCTGCGGTAGGGAACGAACAAGCTTGTCCTTTCCGAGGAGTAACGCGCTCACCACCACACCATGTGGGCTCTTCGTTTCGCCTACCTCTGCGTTACTCCCCGGCCGGAAAGGACAATAGGGTGTTCGTTCCCCACCGCAGACAGCTGCGGTCCGGAGTTTTGCAAACATCTCGGCAATACCGTGGTTGTATTTCGCTTAATAGCCCGCCATAAAATTATAGAAGGCAGAAAAAAAGTAAACACTATCACATGTCGTTTGTCTTACTTCCATGATATTCCACAAAGTTAAATTCTTACAGAATGCTTTCTGCAGCTGGCTCATGTTTCAGCCTAGCAGCTGGTTCGAAAACGCTTGCAATCACTTTGTTTATCTAAACCTGCAGTACCGTAAGACAAATCGCTAGAAATAGTCACTCCTATTGCAGTGACATCTGCCTCGAGTCGATATTTTGATGTCGACATCATCCTATAGGTTCGCACCGTTTTTTGTCTATCACAGACTAGATCTAGAGACTAGATTATTCTTTACTGCACTCACTCGCTGTCTTGTATCACCGATAATTAAAGCTGTCCCTAAGCCCACCTACAGAAAGGTCTAATGGTTCAAGTTCAAGGTCACTCTGTGGCAACCCATCAGAAGTACTGCGTATTAGTCCGTAAAAATTCGCGCAAACTATATTGAACGTTTAACAATAAGCCCCACTGAAGCAAGCTCGCACTGCACATCGAAATCGGTATGTATGAGCCGCGTGCCCTCTCGGAAAGAATCGCAGAGCGGTCTTTGTCCTATTACTCGATCCCCTCACATATTCTCCACTTATTTTTTAGCTCTACGCACTCTCTATGTTCTTTACTGTATGTTTCCACTTTCCCAGACCATATTTAACTCTTGTGTGTGATAAAAAAAACAACTAACCACGTCGTTACCAGCTTTCCGCATAATTTTGTGTGGTATTTTAAATATATTTCTGTGTCTATTTCATATTTTTTACATCCATCGCTTCCATACGTTTAGCAAAATTCATAACAACGGTTGCAAAGGAATGGATTATTAATTACTGGTCCAGAGCTGGATAATTGCAGATTCGAATCATATTGGCAGGGAACGGATGCCACACAATTTTACGGATTTTCCATCGACTGGGAAAAGGAAGCCCAAAACGATGACGGATTTCTTTAACTGCAGGTATTTAAGACGATGTTGTGCTTGCGTGCAAGAATGCAGTCGATTTCTACGAATCATAGCCGATTTTTGGGAATTGATCATGAATGAGACTAATGCTTACGGCCAACAAAAGAATCCTGTATAGGAAAAAATGACCATTCAAGAAGTGAGAGAATTCTGCCTTAAAATGGGTATAGTCAACTCGCCACGTCTGAGATACTACTGGAGCAATCATCTGACTTTTGGACACGCTATAGGACCAGATGTAATGGTCAGGTTTGATTCGAAAAGATCTTGACTGATTTGCATTTTGCCGACAATGCGGGTTATGATAGAAATGACCCCATAAATTGAATGGTATTGACGCTCAAGGACGATTTACTGGATGAAGACAGACACCTCTACACTGATAATTGTTGCATAAGTATTCCTTTTAATAAGAACCTTCGAAGGGCAAACGTACTTGACTGGACATACAGAAAGAACAAGATTGGGCCACCAAAAAACGTCATTCAGCCGAAACTGATCACAGGGCACTGAATAGCCAAGCAGAATAAGAACGGCGTAATATTCCCTAGAGGGAAGAGTAAGAAAAACACTAACAACAACAATGCTGAGATATGAGCAAAACACGAAACCCTGTCGAGCTTCTAACACGCGATTACCTTTGTGATCACAGTTCCACTGAACTATCGCGTTCCTTGCTTTATGTTCTTATCAGCCAGTTTTTTTGAAAACACGTGCTTTCATATAACACCTTGCCATGAGGAAATAACAGGCAGTAAATAAAACGTTAAATATTACGATTCCAACCACAGCTACGTCTTAACCAGGTTCAATGTTGATTTGTGCTCCCCAAATCTTTCCCGTTGATGGGTGATTGCTGATGGCATTGTTAGGGCAAAAAAATGGATGAGAGGGAAGCAAAGTAAGGACCTCACTGTAACCGCGGATTAGAATCTGGGTTGGGGTCTAAGTTTTGCAAATATGTCAGCATTACCGCACTTTTTTTGTGACGTAGTAGTAACTCACATTCCAGAAGCCTTCACACCACCGAAATTCATCAATTTCGTTCTCGCCTCGCAAAGTAGTTCTCAATTGTGGCCGTTCTTCTTCGTTTTTTTCGGCAGTCGTTCCTTCGGTTCGAACGATATTCCAGTTGATTTAAGGAGCAGCGAGTTGTTTAGACACTCATCCACATGTCGATTCACCATTCTGTCGTCGTTTTGTAGATGGATGTTGCATATAGGACAAGACACCAACATATCCGAGCTTGCCACCGCTTCCATGGAAAAATCGGAAACGCATGAATTTGTCTCGCACATGTTAGTGGTGGTAGGCCCCGTGTGTTGTCGTCGTTTCCAGAAATCTAGGACCTAAATGAGTAGTTCTTTGCAGCAATTCGATCTGTTATTGCATCTTACATCTTACCCCTCGATATTTTGTGAAAGAAAAGTGCTCTAACCCCTTTTCTATACTCCATTCGTTCGATTCCCATCTCTTCACTGTTGACGAGTTAAACGTAGAAATTTCAGCGAAGGATAATTTAAATCTGCTTAATAACAGAAAGCGATTTGATATTCACTGACCCAGTGAGTCAATAAATTAAAGGCAGGAAGGTGGCAGTGGATCCTAACCAGCGCTTGATAAAAAATCATTCTTTGTACTTTTTATAACAATTTAGCTTTCAGAAACGTCAATGACTGTAGGTGTTACATTGATTTCCATCCTCATACCGTTTACGAACATAATTCGCCAAATCGCTTGACGCCCACAATTATTTGGAGGTATATTAAACAAGAGCCAAACATGAAAAAAACCAAACATTGCGTTGCTGAGCCCATAACCCAAAAAACACGAATACAGCAGTGGATCTCAGATAAATTAATCGCCCCTGAGCATTAATATTCAGTAACAGCTCACCAAACCACTAAATGGCCAATTCTAGAAAAAATTCACCGAAACAGGAGTATCTGTGAGCCGGTCATTCACAAGTTGCAGATTGCTAAGTCGTATTCCCAGCAGACGAATTTCTCGTGGCAACTCACGTTCCAGTACTTCACGCATAACAACCAGAATGTCTGCAGACGAACTTCAGATTGGTGCTATCATAACATTTAATTAGCTAACGAGCGTTACAGGTCTCAGAAGAATGTAAACACAGTGATGCAGTTGAAACAAAAAAATGGATTCAAATTTATATGCAAATAAAAAATGAAGGTCCCTCAAAAAACAAGCCCAAAAAAATGTTTTTCAATGAAAATAGTTGACAAATGAGTTAAATGGGTCCTTAACATCTAGAGAACAAACAATATTTCAGTACCCTCTAAAAACTTTTTACTCACCGTCACGGCTTGAAAGCAATCGCTTTGGCGTAACGGAACGAGTTAGGACGTCAAACGAGGAGAGTCTCAGCTTGAGAGTGACACAGCGCCCTCCTAAACGTCATTCTTGTTCAGTCTGCATATCCGAAAACCTGCCACGCACGAACAGGGAAAGCCAGGACCTTTCCATTCAGTTCACAACCTCTTCTATTCTCTTACATTGTTAGAAAGTATGACGTTCAGTCTTGAAAAAAAATTATACTACTATTAAACACTGATTATTCAGTACTGAACATTACTGAATATTAACATTAAGTAACATATATTTTGTAATGTAATAAAGTAATAGTATATTAGTATAATATTGATGATAATAACACAATAATAGTGATAACAGTCTAAGTCATAACTTATAACTAATTATATATAATATACTTGGATACTCCTCCCAACGGTTTATCGCCTCATCGTGGTTAAGAGGTGTTCCTAGGTGTCGGACTGCGATGTACAGCAGAGAATTCATCCTCTGGCAGGGTCTCCCAAGCTGAGAAGGAGTCCGGCGTTTTCATCAAGAAGCCTAGCTAAGAGTAAAACAATACCA
The DNA here is from genome assembly GCA_018806985.1 of Angiostrongylus vasorum. NCBI lineage: Eukaryota > Metazoa > Nematoda > Chromadorea > Rhabditida > Metastrongylidae > Angiostrongylus > Angiostrongylus vasorum. The sequence continues at coordinate 28,999 of JADANN010000009.1, read as the reverse complement.
GGATCCACCACCGTCCTAGTATCAAAGTCGCATGGTGGCAAATCTCCCTCTGATCCACAAGAGCTGTGACTGCCTGTGGTGTTGACCACCTATGGGCAGACTTTGGCTAGGATAACCTCGGGACTTCAGGGAACCACAATGGCTAAACCAGCAAAACTCCAAAAAATGGAAATTATACTGGGGTCCACACAGCCGGTGAAGACGGGCCATCCAAGTGTACTATATATTAACATTAATGATACTATTGTACTTATGTATAATGGATATATTGTAATAATGTATAATAAATGCTGAATGTTCAACATCAAGTATTTAAAAGGAGTCGAAAAAAGCCTCTAGCTTTTTTTAAATTCCATTTTAATCTGTATTTGACTGCAACAGGCAATTCTTAGAAAAGATTTTATCCTTCCATTTCTAAACTGATTAAGCACATTTTAAAAATTTAGGGTCGCATGCCGAATTTGATGTGACTTCCTGATCTGAAAGACAACTTTAATTTTGCATCGCATTCGCTGCGAATTGAAACTGATCTTCGGCAAGCACAAACTATCCAGCCGGCAGTGCACCATCTTCGGTATCAAACGCTGCGTATTTCCGTAAATAACGCCAGGCCCTTAAGACAACCGGTGAGGAGCAATTAAATCTCAAATTTTACTGCTACCACATCAAACGAACACTTTCACGATAGTGGAGAGCGCTTCATGATCTGAATTTATACAACTAGAACAGTTTCCTGAGACTTCACTCTTCACGCTGTCCTCGCTGGTCGCATCAAATTTCATATGATCGCATTAAAACAGAAATGCAGAAGGATCGAAATAAAATAATTAAAGAATGAACCCTGATTACTCTTGAAAACAATATCCCATCGCAAAATATCGGTGTTGTTGGCTCTTTCGTGGTCTTCTCCATTACCCATGTTGTCGAATCATACGAGATCGTTTTCTTCGTTTGGCCATCCACCGTCTTCAACCCACGCGGTCATAGGAATGGCATAATGAACTGCTGCTTTCCTATGGATTCATCTAATTAACACAAATTAAAAAGCTTTCTATTATCAGCTGCAGGAAGTAGACCGCAACGACAAGGCCTATAAACTTGTTGTTGGAGACTTCAATACTAGAACAGCAAAGGCCATCGGAAACAATTCCAGTATCAGAAAACTCCGAATAAGACAACAAAATAAGTAGAGCAACCGGCTTACTGATCATAGTACGCTTCTTCCAGGGAATTCCATTTTACCAGAAGAAAATCCCCCGCTAGACATGGGAATCAATTAATTCTGTGGTCCGCATTGAATCCTATCACTAACTTCACCGCGCGAAGATTCAATTCAGGAATAAGCTGAAGAGGAACTATTACCATCAACCAAGAAGAGAAAGTCAAACCGTTTACGATGAGAATGTTCTCAAGAAAATTTTCTCCTCATATGGTTTGCAGATCGAGAAAGAGCCCATCGGAAATTAGGGGATTCCTGTAGAAATACTGAGAAGTTGTATTCAGCTCTCCTCAGTTGCTCAAACTATCGCACCTTCGTAACCATTAGTTACTCGAGAAGAGAACAAAATTCAGCCATAGTCTTAATACAACACACTTAACACAGATGGTAATAAGTGTCAGCTGCAGAAGATCTTATCAGGAGGGCCTACACTGATATAGGAAGAAGAAATTATTGGAAGGAGTTTAAAAAATAAACCAGTCTGAAGAAGTGCCCTCGGAACATGTGTGACTACAATGATACGATAATAATCTTAATGAACGAAGATGAGATTATCACCACACCTTGTCATTCATAATAAGGAACCGAAAACGGAAAAGCTCAATCCTCGTCCGAAACTCAGAATCCCCTACTGGGTGAAAACCACCCTAGGACTTTTCCATTGAAACTAGAGCTGGACCAGTAAGCATTAAAGGGGGTCCAGCTCTAGGACCCCATATTACAGCCAACTTCCTTTGAAACGGAAGCCATAAACTACAAGTAGTTTTCGTAATCCATATAACCTTCATACAAAAACATTACAGACAGGTGGAAGACGTCGCGGTTCGCAAAAAGGTTATCCTACCGCGCACATCAAGGACTTCGGGTGAGGAAGGTATAGCCATTTACCAACAACGGTTCTGACAGGCGATATGCTGCATTAACCTCATCTAAATCGTACTCTTGATCTAGAATTCTATCCGGAATATGTATCTCTTCTCCTAACATTTTCTGACTATGAAAAAAGGGTTCAACAGTGTATAAATGAATGCAATCCTACCAGCGCTCATCGACCAAATTGTGAGCATGTCCTATATAGAAGTTTTGCTCACTAATATCGTAAAAGCACTGTGGAAATATCTTTTTGCATAGCCCTCTTACCATTTGGAGAAAGGGTCAAAAAATGTGATGCTACATCGCAGAGCCGCTTTTACTCCTGCGCTGCAGTGGAAAATGAAGTCGCTTGAGTGAAACGAGGAAGGTATAGGCATTGAAAGTAAATTCCAGGAAAATGTTCGCTTTGCTGACAACCTCCTCATCTCTTCGAGAATTACCAGTGAAGCACAGACGGTGATTAATGAACGCAACGAAGTGAGAAAAAGAAATGGGCAATACATAAATCGGGAGAAAAAACCAGTGGATGCGATGCAGGAAATCGAAGTGAATGGTCTACTGATTAATTAGACTACCTCAATGTGTACTATGGGCGTTAAATGAACATCAAGAACGACTTGAAGAAGAAAATAAACAAAGGGAGAGTCACATGAAGAAGCTACCTAACACGAAACGGACACGAAACGCCACGATCATCTTTTGACTCAGCGGTCTTCCCAGCGCTCTTTTATGCAGCATGGACGTGGGCTGACACTTCAACCACGTTTAGATGGCGCTTGAACGATGTCTTCTCAAATAAAACCGGCCCATATAGTCTCTAGCTGGAATGTTCAGATTTTCGAAATCTATCCCACCTTCCAGATAACGGAAATTACACATCGACAGCGAAAAATAGATGGGTCCGACATGTAGCGAGAAGAGATTTCAACAGATGGACAAGTGGACACACTAGTAGGGTGAGAGCCTTCTCTGGGACTACGAAGAAAACTACCACCATGGATGGCAATAACGAAGCTCACAAACGAATAGAAAACATGATCGAGATGAAGGACATTTCAATTATCCTAGTGAGGATGTAGGCGGATAGTTTTTACCGACCTACTCACATGTTGGAGAAGCTGATGAGTTTTAAAAAATAGGGGCAAAAAGCTTTATTTGACGAAAAAAAACCGCAAAGAAAATGAGTTAATATCAACTAGTGCCGGCCAATCTGCACAAGCGTGATCGGAAAGCTACTCTTGTGGTCAAGACATTTGTGTTACCCACACAATTTGCAAAAGGAGGCGCACATGGATTCTACATCTTTGTACAGCAAAAACAAAAGCAGAAAAAAAAGGAAAACTGAATGATTAATTGATATTTTGAAAATGGCAAGATATCAAAAATTTCTAGTTTGACATAGTTACTGTGCCAACTGTATTCCAGGGTGGTCGTCGAGTGAATCGAGCAGGGACTGGTAAATCTTCTTTCCACTTTTCCCCTGTCGCGCGCAAGAGTAGCCCAGTGCGTTCTGATCGCTCTAAAGACTCGTTGAGCATCACATCTTTCTTCTAGGCTTTCCGCGAAGAACTATAATCATTGGATTGGTGGTATTCCTGTAGTGCGCTTAACATGCCCAGGGAATCCAGTCAAGAACGGCTCTTGTCCATCGATTGTCACTCATACGCATTACGTGGCCGGCCCATTTTATCTTCGACTGCTTGGCGTACAGAACGGCATCTTTGGTTTTTGATAGTTGACGTAGATCGGGGCTTCGGATCCCTTCCGTTACTTGCGTGACACGAGACACTCATAGCATCGTCCTTTCGACTGCGCGTTTAATAAGGCTGAGTGATTTTTCATCCTGTTTACGCAGCGACCAAGTTTCTAACAGATACGTTAACGCAGGAAGCACCGCTGAGCCGAAAAGGTGGGCACGGAGTCAGGTGTTCTCTGTTCTTCTCACTACACCCTCAATGCTCTTGAAAGCTCCCCAAGTCGCGCTCGTTTCCTTCCGCTCAACTCTGGAGTTAAGTCGTTCATCATGTTGATTTCCCCAACTACACAGACATAACTGGAGCATTCGAGATATTCTTTCCGTTGAGCGTGAATGGGGAATACGAAACCATTCCGTTCTTCATGAACATCGTTTCTGTGAGATCAAGTCAAAGACCAATCTTTCCACAGGCTTTATCAAAGTCGGCAAGCATATGTTCCGCTTGGCAAATGCTTGGTATTATAAGAAAAAATGTCATCAGCAGAGCGAAGATGGTGTAATTGTCGACCATCGATTTTCACTCCCATATTATCCCATTCCAATGTTCTCATGACGTTCTGGAGGGTGGCGGTAAATAATTTTGGCGAGATGGTATCGCCTTGCCTAAACCCTCTTTTGACGCCGATGTCAATATCGTCGTAGAATGGTGATATTTTGACTGCGAAATTTTCGTAAACCTCACGAAGAATCTTTATATACTGAGTACGGACTCCTTAACTATCAAGGACTTCCATGACTGGTTCTATCTCAGTTGGGTCAAAGGCATTCTTCAAAACGATGAAAGTGAGATAGAGCGGTCCTTTGTACTCTCGCGATACTTCAATGAGCCTTGTTATCGTGTGGATATGGTCCATCGTACTAAATCCTTCTTGAAACCCTGCGTGCTCACATGGCTGTCCTTCGTCCAGTGTTCTGTCAATCCTGTTTAGGATGACTCGAGTGAAAAGTTTGTAGACGACAGACAGCAAGCAGATTGGGCGATAGTTGCCGATATCGTGTAGATCACCCTTTCTGAACAACAACACGGTCTTGCTGGTCTTTCACTGACTAGGGACCTTGCATTCAGACAGCTAACGTGTGCCGAGCCAATGTGTTTACAAGGACTGACGGAAGGTTGTTCAGGTGTTCTAACCTGATCCTGTCCGGACCTGGTGCTGTTCGATTTTTCACCGACGAAACTGCATGTCGTATTTCGGAAGGGAGAACCGGAGCTACAACATATCCATCCTCCTTTATTTCATATGACGGGAGGTGGACGTGGCTATCGAAGAGATCTAAGTAGTATTCGTGAATGATTTTCTCCATTGCCTTTCTGGACGCTGTAACTGTTCCGTCTGGGCGTCGAAGTGCAATCATCTTGGTCCTGTAATTGGCGAAGCTTCGATGGGCTTTGCGAGTGCTTTTCCCAGCCTCTGCATCTTCTACCATTACTGCTGCTCTTCTCTCTTTAAGACCTCCTTTTATCGCCTGTCTGCATTGTTTTGCAAGCTCGGACGTTAGTTGACGGTTGGTTGCAGCTCGTGTGATTTACCGCTGGCGTATCAGCTCGAGTGTTTCTGGACACGGATGTCTCTGGGTGACTTTCGAAGTTTCAGCTTTCATAGCGCTAACGTGAAAATGTTGAATGAGCCGATCGTATTCTTCGTCAATGTTATCGACAACGGCATCTTCCCAACAGCCGACTAATAAATTGAATAAGTCCCAGTCAGTGGTGGTTTTGGGACTTCGTTTTTTGAATTTAGCAGCTTTTTTCTCATTTCTGCGAGAAATGGAATCATGTACGAAGGCGTCGGTGGTCTGATCCCGTGTAGAATTTTGTGACAACAACGACATTGGTTAGGAAAAAACCTTTGGTTTACTGTGATGTGATCTATTTCGTTGTGGTACTCTCTCTCCACTGAGAGACTCCCACATCCAGCAGCGTTGAGGGTGCGGCTTCCGGAATTTCGAGTTACCATATGTGGTCTTGGTCGTCATCATAAAGTCACAGAGATGCTCACGCTGTTCATTTCATTCTAATCAGTTGGTCCCAATGTCACGTTCTTCAGACGTTCCTCTTCGTCCAATCTTGGGGTTAAAATCTCCATTGATGACCTTGAAGATTGTATGGTCTTCTCTGTAGAACTTCTCCAAGCCCATATAGAGCGCTTCGACTTCTTCTTCGTCATACTTTGATGTCGGCGCATAAATGACGAAGACTGTGAAAGCTGGTATTGATCCAAATCTTTTTAATCGTAAGCGTCCAATTCCGGTTGTTAGTTGTTCAAATAAATCGATGTTCATCGACAAACTCGTTTTGACGAGAACGCCGATGCCGCCGACTCCTCTACTGTCGCACGTTCCGAGGAACAGTTCTTCTCCGGTGTCATAGACGGCGTTGAATGGGTGGCGTCGTCTCATCTCGGCCAGGTCGATGACGTCGTACCTCATCCTTCTTGTTTGCATGAGCAAGTCTTCTATCGTGATAAAGCCTGTAGAAAGATGCTCAACCGAACGAATATCTCTGAATGCTTCAGTTATTCCTATCTAGGTCGGGAAAACAACATAATGAACGACTTAGCTCGAGACTTAACGAATGGAAATTTAGCCGCTGAGTAAGCAGGATGAAAGATCAGTCAGAGTTATTGAACGCGCAGTCGAATGGACCATGCTAGAAGTATTCTACGTCACACAAGTAAGGGAAGGGATCCGAAGCTCCGACCTTCATCAACGATCAAAAATCAAGAGATGTCGTTGTGCACGCTAAACAATCGATGATAAGGTGCGCCGGACGCGTAATGCGTATGAATGACAACCGACGGACAAGAGCCATAAGTGACTGGATTGCTCGGAATGTTAAACGCACTGCAGGAAGACCACCGGCCCGATGGCCACAGTTCTTCACGAAAATCTTAGAAGGAAGACATGATGCTCAACTACTCTCTACAGCGAGCAGAACCCACTGGACTACTCTTGAACGCGACCGGAAAAAAAGAAGGTTTACTGGCGCCAGCTCGAGTTACTCGACGATCAACGGGAGCACAGGTGATACAGGTGATAGATCTATGTCATGAGGAGGATAGCACAGTGATAGTGATGTCGGCTATTACGAGCATGGTGCTAGTTCGATTCCGCTCCCGGCCAATTAAGTCCCTCGTCCCTCAGCGGCCGAGAAATTGGTACTGGACTTGTCTGGGACACTCTCTGCAATGCAGTTAAGAACGCTCGAGCCCGGTGATCTCAAGACTCTAGGGAGAATTGCTCGACCAGCATTCTACGACATTCAAGATGAAATTAAAAACCTCAAGCAGCAACCGAATCCATACGTAAAAACTTGATCTTCGTGGACGATGGATGCGAGGAAACGAATCGGAAGTGAGAAGTGCTGGGATCTCCACAGTAGACGTGAAGACGGGTCAAATAGAAACAAAAAAACATGTATACATATATAAATATATGTATATATGTAGACATGTACGTATATGTATGTGCATGTGTGTATGCACGTATTCATTTACACTTATATGTACATTATATATATACACATATATGTATCACTTCGAACTCTTCGTCACAGCTTCATGCGGAGTCGTATACAACGAAGATAGTCAGAGCCGATATTAACCTATACCTCTTCAACCTTAAACGACCGAGATCAGTTTCTAGCTGTCCAAAAAGTCGATGCTCACAGATAAACTCGTTTTAATGATGACACCAAAGTCGCTGACTCCTAAATTATTGCTTATTTAGACGAACGATTCAACTCCGGTGGGATATTATTTTTCACCTGCTTACGTTTCTACGAAAACTAGTAATAAGCGGAAGGATAACATTCTTAAGGCGCTTGTAGAATACACTCATCAAACATAGGAGGTGATAGTTATGAAGATCTATTTGGTCAACCTGCTAAGATGGGATATCGGTGCCCATGATCATCTGATTTTCAAGATAAGCTGCGAAAAGCTTACATGAAGCGGTATCATGAACGTTGTTAAACGGTTGGCGCCCCCCTGGTTTTGTCCAGTCCAACAATCTACGTTCACTTTTTTTTCTTTTTTTTGATACGCTCATCTCGATACGACGATAAAGATACCACATCGAGACTACGAAGAACTGTGTACATCCACTCGAAATATCGACGTTAAGGAAGACGAAGATGTCGAAACATCAGCCGAATGAATATGTGATAACGATCTCGTGTTAGCTTATCAATGAAATAGGCTGTACGTAGAAACATATTTCATTTCCTAGCTTTGCACCACCATCTGATCCTCAACAAGGTTCTCATGCTAGCGCAAGTACATTATAAGTTCAAATTTTGTCAGGTTTAGGCAGCTTAGAACGCCAGTTAGTTACCAGCGACATTTCCTGAACTACTTCTAAGGTCCATTATGCAGATACATTACTGTCAGCACTTGGAAGTATTTTGCACTGCACGTTAAGGCCGTTCCGGTGTTTTCTATATCCGCACGTTCCACAAAATAATCATAGCGATTAAAGAAAGTAATCGCAGTTAATTGTCAGTCAAATTACCCGCCAATGAACATTTGTCGAAAAAAAAGATTCCTTTGTAAGACTATTAGGCATGGTGATGACGATGGTTTTTCCTTGATCCCAACCCTATTATTTGGACCTGCTTTCAATTAGCTATCGAATGAACAAACATAAAGCGGTAAAAAGCATTTCTGGAACACAATGACACAATATGGACACCTTAGTGTCCATACCGTCTTCTGGTCCAGACGCGCATGGGCACTATAATGTGTCCATAATGGGTGTTATGAGTTGAACGGGTCACATTAGAAAATTTCGACAAGGAAAGGTATGTGAAGAACTAAAATATGCTAGAGAAATTTCGCACAAAAAATTATGAAATACCCACCACACTTTCCCTCCGATACTTGTCAAAATTTCCTGGAACCACTTCCAGTTGAGGACATAGTTTCTTTGCAATAAAACCAGGCATAGCTGCCCGGACCCCATATCGACGAGCTAGGTAGTTCGACGTGCTCTGGAGAAATCACTGGTTTTTACATCACGTTCATAAACATTGAGGATGAGGTTATCGATAAAATAACCGTCCTTCTGGTTATGCTACAGCTGAAATCGGTGACAATACATTGCCCTACTGAATTTATTGCTGAAACTACCAACAATAGGGGTAGCGAGCAGAAGTATTATAACATTATGCTTTCATGAAAGTGAAAACATAATTTGCAGCGATACCCGTCCTTAATAATGACAATGGATATTAACATGTCATACACCTAAGAACAAAAAGTGAGGAGTAACTTCAGACGTTGACACAATCGTAACGATTCTGATTTCATCTCAATGCATATTCTTATCTATGGTTTATTCAGCCACACAGAACTTTCTGCCTTTCAATCGACAGAATGCCTCCTATTGGCGTTGTGCCAAACATGGTCCAACGATGGTAGTATTCTTATAACTCAAAAAAGTCGCTTTCGAATAAGTTTTCTAGACACAAAACAACGACTTATTGATGAAGATGGTAGAAAGATGCGGTCGCCACACAGAAGCAAGCGCATGACTTCCGCGACGATTTGTAGCTTTTTGTGCTGATAAATTATTCAAGAATGTCGTTAGTGAGAAAGGTACTTGATTTGTTTCCCTAGGGGGCCAAAAAGCATAGTGAACAATGAGCACTGACGAGAAATCAGCCATTGTTCATTGGCAGAAAGTAGTGACGAAACACTTGACATTTGATGTGCCTTACCAACATTGCCGACGAGCCGACAGCCATTGGCACCGTTCGAAGACGAGGTTCGTCACGCATTTCAACAGCTGCGAAATATGCATCCATATCGATATGAACGCAGTCTCGACGTAGATCTCGTGTACACTCCAATCGAGCCGCAAGCTCATCCATCTATAACGGATAAAAACGATTCGTAGACATGACTGAGTGTATGCTTGGTCTATACAATAACTTGCGGCCTACGGATGTATCAAGTTCATGTTTTTATTCTTCCAGACCTTAACATCCAGACGTCCTGAATGCGTACGGTAAAGCACGCATAAGTTAGGCGCTATCAGTACCTCAATACATTCATTTACATGAGTGATTGAAAAGTAACTGCTATCCTTAAAGCTGTTACAATTTCTTTTTTAACCAGTGTTTTTGTAAGAGAGGAATGTGAGGAGAAGGCGTTTCCTTCAAAATTCGGTTTGAGCACCAGCACTCGCCACTACTCAACCGGCCCGAATACCGCGTCAAGTGATTTACTTGCCTCTGAAGTTGTCTCATGGTCGTTGGTTCGACAGCGTAGACTTGCTTCTTTAACAAACCCCAAAGAAAACAGTCGAAGGGTGCTATGTCGGGACTTCTGTGTGGTCACTCACGCAAATCACGCAGACCCATCCAGTGAAGTGCGAATTCGAGCATTCACGAACAACTATAGCAAAATATAGACGTATGCCATCCTGCATAGAAATCAAATTTTCAACATTCTCCGAAGGAATGATAACGGCTTAGATTTCATCCTGTACCATAACCAGGTACTCTTCGGCATCCACAGCATCGCGAAGGGTGCACGGACACTTACTCCAGTCCGCAATCATTCTACACCATACCGTTACCTTCAGCAGAGTCTATACTTGTTCAGAGATAACATGAGGATCTTCTCCTGGCCAGAAGTCACAGCAGTGGTGGTTCAAAAAACCAAACAATGTGGAATAACGTACCGCTATCTGGGCACGCTCTTACAGAGTAAGACTAGAGTCATGATTGTACACCTTTCACATTCCAAACAAATTATCGATCTGAAAGAAAGGAAAAACAACAATGAAGATCCAAATCCCATGCACTAAAAGGCATATGCGCAAAATCTGAGGATGATATCTGAACTCTGAACATATAAGTTCACTGTGTAAGCAGTTACTTTCTGGTCACCCTGTATACCATATTTGGTTATTCCAATTACCGTTGCTTGGCCAAAAGTATTGCTGAGCACACAATCCCTTATTGAATAAAGCATTCTTTCCCTCTCTGACTTGTCTACACATAATTTCTGCGTTCTGACTTTGGCAAAAGCATACGGCATGGCGAAGTGATCCTACACAATCAAAGACCTGCAGTTACGATCGCCATAAAACAACAAGGCCCGTTTACAACGAAACTACTTCCATACGCCGCTAATTTATCTGTTTACTACAGTCATCTCTTCACATTTATTTGCTAATGATTTTACACAGCATAACATCAGCCTTTCAGAAAGAAGTCACTCTCCTCTGTGAGATCGAACAATCTCCAGAAGTAATCCAACAAATATCCGACCTTAAAGATCTAACCAAAAAGAAACATATTTCGAAGAATCGAACCTCCTTCTCAGCTTTTGTCCACTCGGCGGGTGAGACTGCTTCTAGGCACTTCTTGATAGCAGCAGTCCTGTCACTGATTCTTTCCCGCTGCTTCTTGGAGAAATTAAAATAGTTCACGCTTGTGTTTGACTCAATAACCCTACTTATCCACTCTTTGTCCAATCCACTCATCCCCGCCTTATTATCATTAAAGTTTAACATCTGAAATTAACGCACTCTATGCAATCTGAACCTCAGGAACGAAAAGTATCTTCCAGAAATGGTCCAAACTCACTTAAATTCTCATAAAATGATGTTATTACCAGCTTCAAAAGTTTACTCTTAAAAAATACTAAATGTTAAACATCGCTACTGCAAAAAACTAATAATAGGTTCTACATACGCAGATTAAAAACAGATCGTTGTTACCATACAATGTGTAAGCGATTTACATCCGTGAAGACCTGCTCTTTTGGCCCTTATAAAGATGTAGAGTATGTCAAAAGTATTAGGTTTACACACATGTGATTAAGAAAGCCGGCATTCAAACAGTAACAGTAGGATAAGAAACATGAATCAAAAGTGAACACTTAGAGAAGCAAAAGTGAGATCCAAACTTGGTAGAAAATTCACAGAAATGCATTGCAAACAAACGATACAATCCCGCTCAAAAAATCCATCAAGGATCACTTGGGATCACAACCACTTATTATTTCTTTTATAACGCTCTTCTTCGCTTTGACTGCAATTCAACCCTCTGCACCTCCTGGGTATTGACCACCGCTACTACCTTCTTTGGTCTTCCACGCTTACGCTTCGAAAGGTCATTGCCGCTGGAAACCTGCTGCAACGTTTTAAAAAACAAGAATAGTCTGAAAACATTCCCCGTATAAAAACAACCACTATCACCTCTTTAAAAAAAGCAACAAACATCCAAGCATGCGTACCTCTCCCACAATTTCTGGTACAGTTGTCCGATGAACACCTTTATCAACAGATATTTCTGCGTCTCCCATAGATTCACCACCATGCTGAATTCAGTGGATGTATAACAGATGCTGGCCAGTGGTTTCATGGAACTTTGCACCATATAGATGAGGTTAAATTTACGGAAAACAGACTTTTTCTTTTGACTACATATCGAATCCCCATTCCCGAAACCTCGCAACAGTTTACCGCCGGTTGGGCGGTGTTCCTGGGTGTCGGACTGCGATGTACAGCGGAGATTCATCCTTCGGCAGGGTCTCCCAAGCTGAGAAGGAGTCCGGTGTTTCTATCAGGAAGCCTAGCTAAGAGTAAACCAATACCAGGATCCATCACCGTCCTGGTATCAAAGTCGTATGGTGGCAAATCTCCTGATGCACAAGAGCTATGACTGCCTGTAGTGGTGAAGACCTGGGGCAGACTTTGGATAGCATAAGCTCGGGAGTCCAAGGAACCACAATAGCTAAACCAGCAAAACCCCGAAAAATGGAAATTATGCTGGGGCACGCACAACAAGTGACGACGGGCCATCCAAGTATCAAGTATCTACAGTAGAACTGACGAGATAAGCGTTCCAAAAACCATTCCGAAATGACAACAAGAACAATTTTTTTCGGAAACAATGATTTAACACTAATAATTAGTAAAGGTAGCGTTTGCAAAATAAATTTTTTCTTAATCTTACTTCTGATGTTAGCGGGGATACGTCAACACTGCCTTCGGAGTCCAATTCGAAATCGTAAACATCGGAAGAACTTCCACCAGCAAACGCCGACCTGTTTTTCTTCGTTGGACGAGGAGGTAAAACTTGTCTTTTATTTGCACCCAACTCTTTTTCCGAATCTGCTAAAATGCGATACAGTCGATCTTTCCTGGATGGTCTTCCACGTTTCTTCTTTTGGGGGTATCGGTTAAAAACTAGATCCATGACCTAAAATTAAGCTCATGAACACTGGCATAAAGAAGTTCGTTTTTAGTAACGACTTTTATATAACGCCTTTTTCATAGCACTGAACGTGTTCCCTTGCTCATTTCCGTTGACGGAGGATTGCTGATAGTACCCACAGAGTAGAAAAAAAAATTGCTGAGAGAAATGGAAAGCAATTGCTCCAGTTGATGTGGGTAAAGGTTTTCGCGGATTCGAAGACCAACTGAGGTTCCGAGTTTTGCTCACATCTCAGCATTCTCACGGTTTTAAGCCAGTAGTGCTTTAAGCGTATCGGTATTAAGTATATAAATGTATATACGCATATATTAAACGTCTCCCTAAGGAAGAGAAATATGAATGTGCAAAAATTTATATATATATATATATATGTATATTTAGGTATATATGTATATATAGGTATATCTGTGTACATATATATGTATATATACGTATGCATGTATATACATTCACTTTAAACTCTCTAGATGCAAAGCAGAATTTGGTTGAAAGGCTTCACCCATCTCTAGATTGCGAAATAAAGTCACTCAAAAATCAACCAAAAACAAAAATAAATAAATAAATAAATAAATAAATAAATAGAAAGGTTACCGTATGCACTGTCTCATTGAGGGCATCGTCGACGCAGTCCTCATAATGAATAGGTCCGCAAATGTTCGGTGGAACTAATTACCACTTCATTTTTCCACATCATTCAACTGGAACCATTTACTCATCAACTACATTAAAAGCAAAAGTATCTCGACAGTAGAAGGAAACAGAAGGCAGAAACCAGTCATACCCCGTACTGCTCATAAGGAAACGATTGTTCATCCATTATCGTCTGCATCAATTCCATTTGAGCCTGCAGAAAATTGATTTTCAATCCCTGAATAGAAAAAAGATCCTTTCAAGTTTAATGATTTACATACTCTGTTTCTTTGCTCTTCCACATCAGGAGGATCTATCGCTAATGCCAGACGAATGGGTTCACGAAGAAGACAGCGCACTTGAGCCTAAAAAATGGTGATACGAGCATCTCGTAATGATTAACAAGTACATTTAATGGGATTCAACTCACCTTCAATTTGAGATAATTATCGTCTCTTAGGATATCAGGATGAAGTTGGATATTCAGTCGATCATGCACCTATAAAGTGTCATCCGAAATCATCTACGTAGCAAGTATCCATCTGCAAAATTTCGCTCATTAGAGCTACGTGTCGCATCACATCAGCTCTACTCTCATGTTTAAACCCAGTCCAGTTCTTATAGATCGATTAACTTGATGCCGAAATAAATGCAGTTACAGACGGTGAACTTCAAACCATTTTAACTAGTCTCGAACATACCTTACAGCAAAACAGGAACCATCAAAAATCTATACAACCTTCTGTCAATGCGATATAGGTATATCCATTAAGGTAGCACAAAACCCGTATGTGCTGCACGTGATGAACTCTTCAAACGTATTCTTAGCAGTGGCTTTGCACGATTCGCTCAACTATTAGCTATCAATGTATTTGAAAGTTACTGTCGATGAGAAACAGGTCTGAAAAATACGACGCATGAGGCATGGTTTCGAAGCCTGAATCATTCATCATTTGTAGTGTTAGCAGTACAACATGCAGCTGAGCGTTGTCACGCGATAAGAGTGGACATTTTCTATCCACTTTATTTGAATAAATAAGCAACACTCTTTCTCCAAAATTTTGTCGACTTCGGGCTTTTCTCTATTGTGATTGTTTCGCCAAGCTTGAAGACATTGTACTGTCAGAGTTCCTCCACGGAAACCGAAGAAATAATCGTTGCTATCACGCGATAGGCGCGTGTGGTGCAGTGGTCGGAGGCGCCCTGCAACACATACATCGAAACGATCCCTGCGCCCATGGCCCACCAAGCCTTCCATCCCTCCGGGGTCGGTAAACTGGTGCCAGAATTCAAAAGACCGACTTTCTATAAACCTCGGCATATATAGTTGATATATTTATTTATATGATCTCATAAACTGATCTTCTTTAGCTGATGCGAGGTTGGTATACGTCTTCGTTGTCGTTGTTGTTGGTGTTATTGGTCGATGGCTGACTCGTAGTGAGCTGAGTCCCAGTCGTATCATCACGGCTCTGAAGGCGAAATCGCTGAAACGTCAGCCATCGACCAACAACACCAACAACAACGACAACGACAACGACGACCTGTACCAACCTCGCATCAGCTAAAGAAGATCAGTTTACAAGATCATATAAATAAATATGGTACCAGAATTGGTATATTTATAATTAGTAATTGCATTCCCACGCGTACATTTAAGGACGGACAGAAGAACTGAAGAAGCGAAAATACGGTCATGATCTTAAGCGTTCTCAATTCTCATCATTATATCCTTATCGTTTTGAAAAGTTTACAAGATACAAGATATTTCTACTCTCTCACCTCTGTAACTGAATCGTTCATCATATTAAGATCTGAATTTATAAATTATGCTTTGGAAAACTTTTAGAACCTTTATCTTGGTCCAATCACTTAACCTTCGTAGTCGATTGTCGTGTAGCACCCATTTTCCATCACATCTTAAAAAGCGGTCGAAAATCGGCCATTCTTGTTGTGAAAAAAAGGAGCGCGGAATCAGCATTCCGACGACGATCTCGCTATCATTCATTCATTTCATCTAGCATCCATTTATCAAGCGTTTTAAGCTTTCCCTATGCGTCATTACTGATGAATGACGGCTGAGTTGTCAATAATTGGTTTTCGCGCAATATTTAAAGAGATTTTTATGGTAAGTTTCGAATTTCGGCTTCAGATTATCGTCGTTACCCAATAAAAGCACTTAGCGACCTTCTGTATTAAGGAGAATACTATCCTTACTAACGGAAACCTGTCCCTAAGCCATTTTGTGGTAACATTCCAAGTCCTTATACCTTATATATACTTTACGGTATGTGTCACTTTAAACCTCAAGCAGAGCAAAGCGATTTTTTCATTGAATGAGAGGGTCATCTACACTTGTATAAAACCATTACAAACCAAATCTCAGAAAATGTGTTGTTTAAAAAAATTGTTCAGTAAGAAATAAGCACAGAACAATATCCCGCAAAACTAAGTAGGAAATACAACCACAATGGTGATGAGGGTAACTGCAGAACTTGGCACGCCAGGTGAGCTTCGAACCCGTGAATACTCTTTCCCGGGACTCAAGTATTATTCTCTGCACCAGCTTAACTGGCTTTAATGCCAACTTGTCCTCCCCAGATCGTTTCCGTTGATGGGTGATTGCTGATAACAACCAAGGTACTCGGAGGTGCAATGGATAACACATAAGGCCCCGAAAACGGTAATCGCGGGTTCGCAGCACATCTGTGGTTCGAAATCTCGCAAATATCTCAACACCACTGTAATTATACTTCACATATCACTCTAAGACGAAAAATGATAGGCACTAAGGAAAAAGTTAGACGTTAATCAGGAAATACACGAAGTGCAGTTTAGGACTTTAAAGTTTTTAAAGTAAGTCTTGTAATAGCAAGCATGGGGAATGCCTCGAGGACTATTCTACTACGTGAACTCTGGTTTGTTTAGTCGATTTGGTCTCTCCAAAAAAAACCAGAACTTTAACACTGTAAAATAATGAAGCTTGCTGAAGAAAAACTGAGAAAAGAAGTGAGACTGAAAAAATTGGGGGAGTTTACTTGGAAATGAGAAGTGTTTTTTCAATGCTGAAATGCGCTAATCTTCCCCAACCACAAATGATTAGAAATCAATCAATACTGTCCAATCTGCTCTCCCTCCTTTATCACCAAATATGGGTTTCAATCAACTCATATAGGTCCCTAAGTGCTGACCTTAGTCACCACCTACCGTAAATTTACGTGCAATACCACCATGCGACATCCCCAAAACATCTGTTGCAGCTGCACTATTGGGAAAGAAGTAACACGAAGCACGCTCTGTCAACGATAAACGAGCCCTCTAAAAGCAGTACTTATTTGCGATTAATTAAGAGTTTTTTAAGCATTTTCCACCGTTTCGAACCTCAAAGAGACGATAAGCCGATGTAGTAGTGAATGTAGGAGGCAATGTTGTTCCTGCTGGAAGCGATACGCACTGTTTTAAACTATTTGCTACTTCCACGCAACGATTGGAAAGCATCTAGAAACAAATAGTAAAATTGAGAAAATCCCAACAACCGCTATTACAGTGAGTCATTGTTTTGCATACTAAACATGCTATTCCTTCTTTCATAACACTATTAGTTCAGTAAGGTAAACCAAAGTGAGCGTAAAACGTTGTAACATTAGAAACCTCAATTGACGTGAAAAAGTACATAAAACTTACAAAAGTCGACAATCGATAACTTCAGCGGAATAATTGTAAACACACTTACGTCGGTGATAAAGTTTGACGCAACCTTCTCAGCTTCATCTCGACCTGCGAAATATCTGTTGCACCATTCGTGCTGATCGTACTTACGAACGGCATGACATAGCGCTTCTGTCAAGCAAATGATACGTTCCTCCTGAATGAACTGAATAAATATTCTTAAGAAAACAGCTTACAGTTTTCAACGGAGAATAATTTAGTAGGACTACAAATATGTAATCAACACGGATTCTACAAAAAAATGTAACGTTGAGAAAGCCTACAGCTTTTTTTCTGCAGCATAAGTGCTTCACATATACCGTGCGGATCCCAGTACTTCTCGCATTCGATTAGTTTCCTCGCGCACATCACCCACGAAAGTCTTGCAACTATTTAAGTGTGGCTCGGCTGCTGTTTAAGGATTTTCCTTTCATCAAGAATGTCGCTGAAGGCCGGTTCAGTCGATTCTCCTTGGAATCTTGGAGATAGCCGACTGAGGCGTCCTCACTTGCACTGCACAGAATGAACTTTTTCCAGAAAAGACCGGTAATAATTTCTTGATTCCGGTGGGATGACAGGTTTGGTAACCCCCGAAGCGGGATCGTAGAAACACGATGCTCATGGTGATCGGCATCACCATCACTGTGCTACCCGACCCTATCCATAGCCTCAGAGCAAGAAAAATCAGCACATTTACTATAACTACCAATTCTAACTTCAACAGCTCAGAATCGAGTCACTACAGATATGTACAATTACTTCGGCATCAACCAGCGTTCAAATCACCTGTTTTCCCTAATAGGGAATTTTTTCAAACGATACATTGAGCATACCCATAAGTAGCAATTAGAATTTGTATGTGTCAGCCTTAAGCAAGCCGAAGAATATCATCAACTGCGCCTTCTCTTTGTCCTCGCAGATTTTAAGCAGATTTCATTCCGAGTTCTTTTTCCAATTTCTACTTCTTTTGTAATGACTGCACGGTAGTACTGCGGTGCTACCTGCAAGTCAACCCTTCGAGAGCGAATCTTGTCACCGAGAAGTAGGATTCTAGGTTAATTTGCTTGCTTTACTTCCAAACTGACCTACTGATTCACTTGCTTCACCTTACCTACGATAGGAGCGAACTCGAGCAGCTTCCCCTTTCAGTAATTATCGTGGACCCTTGTTCAGCAACTACCAGGTGGTGTCCTACGAACCCCAGCAATGTATAGCACCACCTTGCTACAGCGTTGATAGAGCTTCGGAAGAATTAGTAGATCACTGTTGGGCAGCTAAAGCCATTCCTATACATATTAAGTTGTAATTACCGATTATGATGTAAATAAACTACTAGAAATTTGTAGTCAATCCCTCTCTCAAGCCGACCATGGTGCGCCATAGTGAGGAACGCCCAATGGGACGAAAGCGCTTGTGCTAGAGTTCATCTTGTGCTCCTCTTCCTCGTTAAAAACGAAAAAGCTAGATCGAATAGAAACTTCACAACTAGTGCTGAACTAGTGAAAATGCTTAGACAGGAAACGTGTCATCCATCCAATAGCAGTACCACATAGCATACAGCGCGTTGCAACGTAGCAAGTGCTCCGCATTCACAAAACTATGACATATCAAGCATCCAGTTTTAGTGTCACTTTCCATTTTCCCTGTACCTTTCATGCCTCTTACTACAGAATGTTCTAGAACACATTTACATGCCACAAAAAGAACACAAAATTCGTCTAATACGGAGAAAAAGTTCTAAACAAAAATTCTCGAGGATTTCTTACAGCTTAATCTGATGTCAAACACATCCTACCTCTGTCTCCTCTGGTCTGAATACAGTCCTCTCATATAAAGTGTCGGGAAGCAAATACATATTCTTCCTTATCTTTTTAACACCACCTGTTTGACGATAGACTCGTTTAGGACTTTCAGCAGTGCTACACTTTTGCGCTGCGGTAATCAATGTAGCTACTTCTCTACAAAAGAAGAGCATAAGAAGCATTTTCCTCAATAAACAAACAGTACACAACATATTGAAAATTCTTTTTACACCACGCGTAATATGTCATCACTGAAAACCTATTCAGATTATAGCAATGCTCACTTACTTCTGTGTAAGATCAATGTTTTTTAATCACATCAGTTACAGACGAAGTACGATCGCCATTTCCGAACTTCTTAGTGATTTCCTGAAAGAAACCCACTCGACGGGAAGATAACCAATTGCAAGTCATAAGACTTACCTCGATTCCTTTTTCAAGTAAAGCTTTTTCTTCATCACTGAATTTGTTTCCTCGTCGCTTTAACAAAATAATTATAGTTCTCAAATTTAATGATAAGGTTGCTCGGAAATTAACGTCCGATTTACAATCTTCTTTTTGTTGTTTACGTTTTAGCAGAAGTTCTCTTTTCGAATAGCCTATTATATGTCACAGAAAAGCATATCTTATGCGCTTTCGCTCCAAGTAGATAAAAAACAATAAAAAATTATGCTTTCGATAGACTTTAATAGTTCGAAGCACTAATTTCGACAAATCTACTTCTACGGGTTCAAACTCGGTTGTACACAGCGAAAACGGTTCGAAACATTGATGATGGATGAAATCAAAAAAGTTTTAACGCAGGTACATGCAAGGTAGGTTTGCAAAAATTTCGTAATGGCGAACTAGACGAGTGAAGTCCCGGGTAGCCTTCTGCTGTCGACAACGCTGAATCCAAAGTTTCCATGCCAGTAACTGCAACCACAACTGTTCGAAAACTTGGAGAACTCAGTGGGCGCATCGTGCGCACTGTTTTGGAAAAATTTGAAGGGAACTAAAATATCGAAGAAGCTCGAAAAATGGATAGCCCACGAGTTGAACGAAAATCAAGGAAGTTGCTATTTTAATGTGTCGTCGCCGCTTCTGTGCCCAGAACCACTCGTTTCTCGACCGTGTGGTGATTTAAGACAAAAATGGATTCATCAGGACATTAGCCGAGGGTCCACTCAGCATTTGCACCCCGATGAAGCTCCACAGCACTTCCCAAAGCCAAAGATACACCAAATAAAGGTCACACTGACCATTTGGTGATTTGCCACAGGTTTTAATCATACTCTCCCTTTTCCGGGTGGCACGATTATTTTTACGAAGTACGTTCGTCAAATATAGAAAATGCATCGGAATCGTCAACGACTGTGGCCCGCCCTGGCCAACACAAATGGACCAATTTTTTCCGTCACCATAGGACGCCGTCAACGGATCTCCCTCATATGAAGGATCCCGATAGCCGGTTAGGCGCGAGTATACGTGGCGCGTCCCCAGGTGGTGGATAGGGGTTAATGGCGGACCAAAGGCGACCTTGCTTCCCTGAGACGCAGGTGGATCCAGGGAATGGACTACTCGTTTCTGCGCTGATTTTGCACATAATTTCTGTATTTACGAGGCATGTTCATGCACGCGTGCGTGAGTGCGTTCTAGTTTTGCATATTGTACTCTACGAGTCAATTCGCCCGAAAGCCTGCAATCAAGTGACAGGAAAGTATATGGAAGGCGGGTAGGAGTCTCCTCCAACAAATAAGCTCCACGTCCACTCTGGGAGAGCCTGGTGAGCTACCCGTGAGTATACCTTGCCCCCACGTTCACCCCCGAAAGAGCCCCCCACTTTCGCAGCAGACGAGTACGGAGAGGCTGCTAAAATCTCAGTGCCAATGGAAGCTGCCTGTATTGCAAAGAACTAAGGTGACGATCTCTACCTACAATGCACGTACACTTGCATCCAAGTCCTCGGTTGAAGACTTGCTCATGCAAGCAAGAAGTATAAGGTACGACGTCACCGGCCTGGCCACCCATTGAACGCAACCCGACGCCCAGACGGAACAGTTACAGCGTCCAGAAAGGCAAAGGAGAAAATCACTCGCGAGTACTACTCAGATCTCTTCGGTAGCCACGTCCATCTTCCATCATATGAAGCAAAGTAGGATGGATATGTTGTACCACCCGTTCTCCCCTTCCGAAATTCGACATGCCATTTCGTTGGTGAAAAATCGAACAGCACCAGGTCCAGCCAGGGATGAGATCAGAACATGTGAAGAACCTTCCACTAGTCCTCGTAAACACACTGGCTCGGCTCTTCACACGTTAGCTGTCTGAAATGCAAGGTCCCTACTCAGTGGAAGTCCAGCACGACCGTGTTACTGTTTAAGAACGGTGACCTACACGATTTCGGCAACTGTCGCCCAATCTGCCTGTTGTATGTTGTCTACAAACGTATCGCTCGAGTCATCCTAAACAGGATTGACAGAACGCTGGACGGAGGACAGCCATGTGAGCAAGCAGGGTTTCGAAAACGACTTAGTGCGATGGACCATATCCACACGATAACGAGACCCTTTGAAGTACCGCGAGGGTACAAAAGACCGCTCTGTTTCATTTTCATCGATTTAAAGAAGGCCTCTGACTCAACTGATACAGAACCAGTCATGGAAGCCTTTGATAATCAAGAAGTCCCTACTCAGCACATAAAGATTCTTCGTGAGCTGTACAAAAATTTCACAATTAAGATATCACCATACTACAACGATATTATCATTAATGTCAAAGCGAACATTGAAATTGGATAATATGGGAGTGAAAAATCAATGATGGCAGCTACACCATCTTCGCTCTGCCGACGACATTTATCTTAAAAATACCAACAAGCATTAGCCAAGCGGAACGTATGCTTGCCGACTTTGATAAAGCCTGTGGAAAAATTGGTCTTCGGCTAAATCTCACAAAACGATGTTCATGAGGGAACGGATTGGTTTCGTATGCCCTCATTAACGCTCAACGGAATGAATATCTCCGATTGCTCCAGTTATGTCTATCTAGGTCGGGAAATCAACATGATGAACGACTTTGCTGAAAGTTAAGCAGGAAGGAAACGCGCGGTTCGGGAGCTTTCAAGAGCATCGAGGATGTCGTGAAGAGAACAAAGAACATCCGACTCCGTGCCCACCTTTTCTACTCAACGGTACTTCCTGCTCTAACGTATGCATCAGAAACCTGGCCACTGCTTAAGCAAGATTGAGCAACACTCAGCGTTATTCAACGCGCAGTCGAAGGATGATACTAGGAGTATCCCATAGTCAAAACACAAGGAAGGAATCCGAAGCTCCGACCTGCGTCAACGATCAAAAATCAAGGATGCCGTTCTGTAGGCCAAAAAGTCGAAGATGAGGTGGGCCTAACACGCAATGCGTATGAATGACAATCGATGGACAAGAGCCGTTAGTGACTGGATTCCCTTGGGATGTCAAACGTACCGCAGGAAGATCACCGACCCGATGGTCAGAGTTCTTCACGAAGAGCCTAGAAGAAAGATATGATGGTCGACGAGTCCCTAGAGCGAGCAGAACCCATTGGAGCTACTCTTGCATACGACAGCGGAAAATGGAAGATTTACTGGCGCCCGCTCGAATCACTCGACGATCAACGGGATTACAGATGATACAGGTGATCACTTTTATGAATCTCCCACTACTTAACTCCGTGGTTTGGAAAATAAATGAAATCTTAATTCTCACCTGACCAACGTTAGACGTTCAAAGAGTAGCTCCTAAAAGTTCACTAACTGAAAAAAATGTCGGTAAAAACCTGCAAATCATGGTTCCTTTGCTGTAATGTTTGCGGCAATCGACAGTTTCTGCATCGTGTTGCACCATACCATGGTCCACGGGAAGTTATCTACACAAAGTAATTTGCAAAAAACTTTTCAGGCAAGTTTCTTCAGTGCACACGGTGTGTTCCCAAAAATTAGGCACTAGTCCCCAAGGTCCGGTGACAAAAAATTATATGGGGTCGCGTATCTGTTAAAAACATACAGGTTTATCTATTAACATACAGTAAGACTCTATGCTTCAGAAGACATTCTTAAAAAGGACTTGTCTGTTGAAAAGGATTTCCCATTGTTGTGAAGTTGCGCCGAAGTGATGATGGATTGGCGAGGCTCGTTGGGATCCTTGATGATAGAAACTTTCACATCTTATTTCTTCTTACTGTGGATTCATTAAGACATTAGCCGAGGATCCACTCAGTGTTGGCACCCGCGATGAAACTCCACAGCACTTCCCAAAGCCAGAGATGCACCAAGAGAAGGTCATACTGACCGTTTGGTGATTTGCCATAGGTTTAATCAATCACACTTTTCCCTTATTCGAATGACACGGTTATTTTTACGAAGTACGTTCGTCAAATCTAGAAAATGCATCAGAATCATCAACGACTGTGGTCCGCCCTGGTCAACACAAATGGCCCAATTTTTTTCATCACCGTACGGCGCTGTAACATGCACAATCGATCCCTCAGAAGCTGAACAGAGCTAGGGTACGAAATTATATCTTATCCACCATACTCAAACACTGGCCTACCAAACATCCCCAATAACTCTAGAAACCGACTTTTATTGAAACTCCTCATAGATAATCAGTAACTTCTATTATTGAGCTGACATGAAGTTTATGTAAAATATTTATTTGGCTAACGTTTTCACGTCTTTGCCGTCTTCAGAGCCGGATAGATCGGAATCTATGACCTGCAGGTCTTCAGAGATATATTAATACGCCATGCGGTAGCTGTAGTGCTACTGACTGCCACAGGACTCAGCAAAAAAAAAGCAGATCGTATTAGATGGCCTGAATCGACCAATAATCGACCTGTTTAAAGGGTACAGCAGAGTGAAATTATTCATTCGACTGGTGCTACACTTCACCGAATTCGACTACGTGCGAGAACAACCACATAACCATCATGACAAAGTGAGTATAATTAAGTGAGACCAGTCCGGTTTTGAAGAAGGCGAAGACGCCGAAACGTTATCCGAGTACATATTCTATGATAAACACGTGACAGCTCAACACTCGATACATTTCGATACTATATTATAGAATACTCGATAACTTTTCGTGCCCCATGTGCTTCAAAAAGCAAGACAACTCCGAAACTGATTCCAAAGACTTCATCTGCTTCAGAAGTATAGAATTTTACGTTTAAATAAATTTGTTCCTTGTTGGCAAAAATGTGTAAACTCTAATGCCTTTTACTTTGAATAAGAATGTTTATGCAAAGCTGAGGTACGCCATTCCGAAAACATAGGTTGAAATCGGACATCAATTTCGAGACCACTTACTGCAATACATTAACCAAACATAGTAGTGTAAGACCATCAAGAATGCCTACTAAGACTTACTATATTAGACATCTTAGCGCTCTGATTCTTTTCAGCTTGTTGTTTTGCAGCTCGGTAGAATTTTCCCTTTATACTGTCATCAGTAAGTTGTTGACGCATCTGGAAAACGTTTGGTTTCACATATAAGGACGACACGACAACAAGCTAACCGACTTCCTTCTCCTTAAAGTAAAAAGTAATCTTAGAATTCGTAGGTGACATACGTTTAATATGCATTAACGTTATAAATTTTTCAATTTCCCATCTGAAGCAACACACAAGTACCTATCAGGCAAACATTTTCCCTAAATAATTATCAGTTGGAACGGAATATTTTTTCACAACGTCATTTTTACAAAACAGTGTTCTACAAAGCAGCAAAGCAACTGTTGAAAACGGGGAAGGAAGAACTTGTAAACAACAAATGTCATATGAAATTGGATAAAAATATTCGTACAATGATTTCTTAAGTTAAAAACCTACCACGTCACGCTTCGCCTTATGAACGGCTGCCGCAATCGGAGACATGTTGCACACCACAGGATAGCCAACAAGCTTCGCAGAACAAAGCTTAAAATGAGGTTTGTCTATACCTAGACGGGCAAACAAAAAGTGAAAGATTGATGAAAAACTACGGAGGACTTTCTTTCACTTTTCAAGAGTAGTTTTAAAAAGTTCTCCATGACTTTGTAAGAAATATTAAAGCGGTTTCAGATGCTTTGTGATACGGCTAGCCACTTGGTCTAGCGTTTGCTCAGATAAGAATCCTTAACTACGGATACCTGCCGTCTCTAAAATTCACATCAAAAGAATGTCGTCTCCTAACTAGTGGTTTCAATAAAATATGTTAAAATCACCCTAATTATGACGGAGCAGTTGCACACAAATGTCAAATGAGCTTCACACGTGCTCGTATATGGCGAATGAAGTTGATTAGTTGAAGAAACGATGAGCTCGGTGATGAAACTTGCTAATAAACCTTCACTTCACCAATATTACTACCACTTAGAGCGGTTTAGCTGACGCATATGATATACAAAAACCAAAGTGATGTTTTCTCTCTCCCAACAGATCAGTAAAACTAGATCGACGAATAACTTACGTGATGAAGAACGAATCGAGATGATGGATTATTCAATGAAATATTTATCATGCGTGTAACTAATACATTGCAAAGATTTGGTAAACGACTTGAAATAAAACTGCTAAAGAACACACGCTGAAAGGCCTCATAAACAAGTCAGCAACAAAGGAAATAGCAGAGCAAGATTTCCAAACTCAGTTATCCCACTAAACAGCTTTACCAGTACTGTACCATAGTGACAAGGTTTAGACCGCTATATCAACAACGGTGATTTATTTGTGCACCATTCCCATAGTTCTCAGGCAATATCTGAATACAATCAGCCTATCCAATGCCAGTGGATAATGAAACTATTTGACTGTGACGAGAAACGCATGACGATTAATGGAAAATTTCCATCAAATCTTCGTTTCGTTGACGACATTGTCATCATTTCGAGTACCACTGGAGCAGAGACGCTGCTCAGTGAACTGAACAAAACGGGAAAAAAGACAGGACCACGTATAAATAGGACAAAGACAGAGTCCTTGAAGAATCTATGGTTCGAAAGCGAACAAATCGAACTGGATGGTTCTCTGATAAACAGACCACCTCGTATGTGTACATCGGATGTTCAATGAACAAACAAAACAAAATGAAGGAGAAATAAGACAGAAAGAGAGCAACATGAGCCACATTCGTGTTTTTTAAAGAACGCACAGATCAATTATTGCACAAAAACTCCGCGCTCATATTTTGGACTCAACAGCCCTCTCAGCGCTCTGTTATGCAGCTGAGACGAGGGCTGATATCTCATCCGCACCAAGAAATCTACACCACTACAGAGCGCTTAAACGATGTTTCGGAAATTTAACAGGAATTCATAACTTCTAGCCGGAATCAGTAGCTCACATCTTGAGCACCTATCTCAACTCCAAGGTCTAAGAGAATACACACCGATAGCAAAGCACAGACCGGTCAGCCATATAGTAAGAAACAGGTGAACGAAAAGAACAACGGAGTGGACTCTAAGAGTATCCAAGCGTCCTCTCGAACGACCATCCAAATGATGAACAAACTTGTTCGTCGATAATCCGAAATGGTCCTTGCGGACAACAACATGTTCGAAGCAGATCACCACCAAGGACGACGATAGTGCGAGAGAGAGAAATGAGTATAAATTATGCTGAGGTGTGCACCACCACTGAAGACAGGCCATTCCAAGTCTCCAAGTATGTAAACGTGTCCAGCACCGAGAAGGGATTCTCAGCTCAGACCTTCGATGCAAAAACTCATTTCCATAGTTCAGAAACCTACGCACCTCAAACAAGACACGTGTACCTCTCATACAATGAGGAGAGCTGAAGAGATAGCCGTCCAGCAAAACGGAGGTCACATTGCTAGCCGGACAATTTACGAAGAATGCCATTCTTTGTTTACTTACGCATTTTAATTAAGAATTTCTAAGCTAACACGACCACTCACTCTCATTTTTGTTGATAACAAATGCCGATAACGTCTTCGAATGTTTTGCTGGCTTGTGCCTCGGCAAAATCTCCGCGATTTTTGACCCACTGCCCTAGAATAATAACAGTTGCTGTCAAACTAGTTTTATAAGAAGCAAGTCTACTCAGAACTCGCAAAGTAATCCAGTATTTCTGTCACCTCTTTTGATCACAATATTCTATGGAACCAACCTCTTCCGAACACTTGCACACCAAGAACCAACCGCTCATCTTCCTCAGCCGTCCAGTCGTTTGTTTCAGTACATCTATCCAAAACGTTACACCATCTACAGGCAAAGAACAAAGAAATAAGAACACACAAAAAACGTGAAACTAAAACTAGTTATATGAATGTTCCAAAGGAATTCTGAAAACGAAACCGCTCTCTACATTGACCATCTGATCTGCCTACCACGCACTTCCCTGCCACCTTTTGCCCAATCTTTGGCACCGAACCGCGCCACTGCCGACATCAGCAACTTGACAGAAAAAGATATATTAGATAGAAAAGCACATCGTAATGAATGACTACATTGTGGAGAAAAATTGACGATAGTTATGAAAGTTCTAGAATGGTTGAAATCTGTGAGTCACCGCGTACAAGATCCTCATGATCAGTCCCAACGACCATGCCGAACGTTTTCATCAAGTGTGCGTATGATATCGAGTGCGACACTTGCTGTCGACTGCGTCCAGGCATGTAGAAACAAACTAGAACGAAACTGTAACCTTTAATAGTTTATCTACTGAAAAACAGACCGCAAGGCATAGGCAATGTCGACATATTAAAAGGCAAATTTAAAAGCACTAATAGCAGATCAGGACTAAAATACCTACCTTTGTCCCACTGTACCGTGTCATTGACGGTCATAATTTTTACCAGAGCAACCAAACGATCATCTTCTTCTTTAGTCCACTCTCTGGAATAGAGATATCCACATAATATAGATAATTATTCGCAAATTTGTTGACATGAAGAGTGAATAGCTTTAATGGGCACCGATTAATTAAACTCACTTAGTCGATCCTAAATATGTCACTACGATACTTCTCGAAACATTGATATGGAGTGCGGTCGGTCCCAAGTTTTTGCAAGCGCAGCTCGATGTAAGGACTTCACAGGTACATCTCTCAAAAAAGTAAGCAAAAGGCGAAAGTAATGGAGAAGGAAAGAATGGAACCTCTTCACGAAGTTGTTTAAGCCGTTCTAATTCTTCTTTGCAGTCCACGGTCCGCTATTCATCGCGGACACTGTTCATTAACCATTTGTCACTTTAACGCCGCAGCGGATCGAGTTCCTTTGAACTAAACGAAAGTATGGTCTTGTGATAAACACTTTAAAATTTATCCTTGAAAACAACACCTCCATAATTGTTAAACCATGAATAGTCTCTAGATAACGCAGAAACTTAACAAAAAGAAAGAGCGTGTAAATAAAATTGTCTGCATCCTTTAAGCTACCAGGAGCGGATTCAGCTTGTTTACACTAAGATGTACAGTGTCAAAGGTAAAACAGACTTCGACAGTTGAATCTTCATCCAGTCCACGAGAATAGTCAACGACATCCCGCCGCGGGAATCTACGCTCACCGCGAATGCTGAATCTTGCGATCGAGGCCTCGATTTCTTCTTTCCATGCTTTCAGTTCCTCACTCGTGTTTTCAACACCAGCACGAAGAAATTTTGGAACGTAAAAATTTCCTTCCTGGAACAAACACTTGTTGGAACTTTGTTAAAAAAGTGCCCACATAACAAAAGAGTTTATTTAAAAGTAACCAGAGAAGCCATATCAAACCAGGAATGACCGCACCTGTCAACGAATTTCTGGATACCCGCTTGTATGACAG